>NW_026847549.1:127896479-127949800 GCF_025583915.1 Anolis sagrei ordinatus
TCTATGAGGTCACGAAGAGTCGGAAATGACTGAATGAATGAACAACAACAACAAATATTTCAAAATCCAAAGATTGGGAGCCACTGATCCAGAATGATCTGGGGATGCTTGAGGACCAAGTGGCAATGAATGGACTATATTGTACAGCAATCCAGGAGCAGAATGATATTTTAAAATTAGTTCTGTTTATTTTTTTCAAACTCACTATAGTTGGAAAACTACCACAGCTAACAGTATCTTAGGCTATAGCGAGAGATCCTCAAGATTGACCCACATTTTTAACCAAGCTGATTCACATTTCTAGATCAGAATATTATCATTTTATATATAAAAAAATAGCAACACAATTTTCAGCTCAAAATCTTGCCAGTGTGCATATACAAATACAAACAAAAATAATTCACATTTCCTTTACTTTCTTTTTCATTACAGATTTACATAGAAAGACATCATGGATTAAAACAAGCAAAACTGGGACATACTAGAAATAATTTTCCTTACTAGAACAGCCAAGTGCACTGGCCTCTAACATGCATCCATTGTGCAAATTGGCTTAAAGAGGTGGGCATGTTTAGCCTGCAGAAGAGAAGGCTGAGAGGAGACATGGTGGCCATGTATAAATATGTAAGGGGAAGTCATAGGGGGAAGGGAGCAAGTTTGTTTTCTACTGCCCTGGAGACTAGGATGTGGAAGAATAGCTTCAAACTACAGGAAAGGAGATTCCACTTGAATATTAGGAAGAACTTCCTAACTGTGAGAGCTATTCAGCAGTAGAACTCTCTGCCCCGGAGTATGATGGGGGCTCCTTCTTTGGGGGCTTTTAAACAGTCTGGATGGCCATCTGTTGGGGGTGCTTTGAATGTGATTTTCCTGCTTCTTCACAGGGGGTTGGACTAGATGGCCCATGAGGTCTCTTCCAACTCTATGATTCTATGCCAGTGTAGGGCAAAGAGAATGCAACTCCGATGGCAAATAACTATGCTACACTGTAGGAATGCAGGATATTGCCCAATGTGTGATGAATACCACTTGTGGTGCTCTCACAGCTGAATTCTTCAAATCCTTTTGCAGAAGTCAAAGGAACAATGAGAAGGAACATGAAGGTGGGAGAATCAGTAATGAATAAAATGAGCAGCTACGCTACCAGGATAATCAGAACCATAGATGCTACAGACCTTGACAACTAGGGGATACTAGATGTGGTCCAAACAAACAACTTTCCCAGGTTTATGCCAAACCTATGAATAAAGCAAATATGCAGCATGTATATGAGCATAATTAAGAACAAGAATCCTGCTTCTCACTGATATGTTTGGAACTGAGTTCTAGAGCCCTTCCAGACATGCCCTATATCCCAGGATCTGATCCCAGGTTTTCTGTTTATCCCAGATTATCTGGCAGTTTAGACTCATATAATCCAGTTTAAAGCAGAAAACCTGAGATCAGATACTTGGATAGAGGGCCTGTCTGGAAGGGCTCCCAGAAAAAAAAACTCATCGTATCCTATGTTTTAAGAAGAGAAAGGGATGATCTAATAACCATAACCAACATTGATTTTTCAACCGAAACTGACACACATTGGCTATCTGCATCTTAGAGCATCTGTTTGTGACAACTGATGGCTTCCATATCAATGGGTGGTGAATCTGCTCCAGATTTTAGTCCATACTTGATCTGGGTTATTGAACATGCCAGGTCTCTCCCTCTATATGAGTTGAACACCTTGGATACCACCTTGAAAACCCAGAGTAGACTGAGCCTGGATCAAGTTAGGGACCACCAGCTGTCACTGTACCCTACATATATATAAGAGGTTTCTTAAAGAAATCCTTTTAAGTAAAAATAAGAGATAGGAAACACCTCCTGTCTGCCTGAACATGAAGAAATGCAATAGGCAGACTGTGTCTTGCTTCTTCATAACCAGCATGGAGCACTAGACCTATGGAGGCTGCTCCACGGGAGAGCAGAAAGCCAGCAGGAGCAGCAAACAAGCAAGCACTCCAGTATATGCCTGTAAATGATAGGATTTTCCAAATTTAGCTAAAGGCTGCTGGCTGGATAATTTCCATAGAAACTAGACCATTTTTTGTAGCATTTATATTTTAAAGCCACAAAGGCAGACTAAAAAATATCTGTATCCACAGGTTCAGAATCCATGGATTCAACCAACCACAACTTGAAAATATTAAAATGAAATCCAAAAAGCAAAATCCTCACATAACTCACATTTCTCACATTTCTCACATAACTAGCACTACACTGAGATGCAGGCATATTTATTTATTTATTTATTTATTTATTTATTTATTTATTTATTTACTGTATTTGTATACCATCTTTCTCAGCCAATTGTCGACAAGGCGGTTTCCAACAAATCAGTATACATAAAACATAATAGATAAAAAACATTAAACAGTATAAGACATCATAAAAGCAATAAAAGCAACATCATCAGCGTCTCATTATTCTCAAGCATTGTCCAATTCCATTGTCAGGTCATTTGATTTCCTATATTAGCTACTCTGTATTTGTAAACGCTTGCTCGAATAGCCACGTTTTAACTTGCCTGTGAAACGTCAAGAGGGAGGGAGCAGATCTGATCTCCCTAAGGAGGGCATTCCATAGCCGAGGGGCTACCACCAAGAAGGCTCTGTCTCGTCCCCGCCAAACATGCTTGTGACGAAGACGGGACTGAGAGCAGGGCCTTCCCAGATGATCTTAAAGTCCTCAGTAGAACCAGAACCCAGGCATACTCTGCTGTAGTCTTCCACACTTTCATGGATCCTCAGGCTCTGTCCTGAACTTGTATGAGATACCTGCCATTTCAATATGCCATTGTGTATAATAGGTATCTACATGGGGGTCTGGAACCAGAACCCAGCAGTTACCGAGGGCCCACTGGATTCCCTTTTTATCACTGTGACCAGACTTAAAGTCAGCCCCCAAATCTTGGGCAGTTAGTCACCCCAGGCAACAGATTTGAGGTATCTTGAGGGGGTAGCAATTTTATTTTGCAACTTAAGTTGTTATTACTACATTTTTAAGGCAACAGTGCCCCCCCCCCCACTCCATCCAGCAGCAGGCTAAAACCTTTTTATTCAAACAGGCTTAAAGAAAAAGGCTTTGAAGATCAGTTCAGGGGGTGCTGTGGGTTTTAATTCACACAGTGCTGTGGGTAGGATTGGGGGGAATATTATTATTATTTATTTATTTATTTATTTATTTATTTATACCTCACTTTATCTCTCCCAAAGGAAACTCGAAGCCACTTGCATTAAAAGCATTAGCATATATTCTAAAATATACAAATATGCAATCCCGAATATGAATTTTAAATGCTATTTTACTATATTTTATTTTTGTTCGTACCACACTGCTACTATTTAATTACTTTTTAATTTTTGCATTGTACCTTTTAAACTTCCCTAGTGTGGAGTGTTAACCACCTTGAGGCCCCACGGGGAGAAAAGCAGGGTATTATTATTATTATTATTATTATTATTATTATTATTATTATTATTAATAATAATAATAATAATCCTAGATACTTGGGAAGGATCTGACATGTGATCCAATACAACAGCCAGCAGACTGATCTTGTTTTCTGTGGACTCATCTTGTTGTGTTTCAAATACTACTACTACTACTACTACTACTACTACTAATAATAATAATAATAATAATAACAATAATCGGTTAATAGGTATTTCCTGGATTTTCAGCCTCACATGCCCAAGTAACTTGGCTGTCCTTGAGAGCTATGTACCTGGAAATGGGAGAAGGGGGGGCATCATTTGCTGTTTTGCCTTAAGAAGCAAAATATCTTCAACCATCCCTGACCAGGATAATTGGATATGCCAACTCATCATATCTTGGGGTAGGTTTACTACCTAGTTTTAGCCTGTTGGTCCTACCTCTTCTACAGTTGCCTTTAAATAGTTTCTCACTTATGACAACCCTAAGATAATCCCACCACATGTTTTCTTGGCAAGATTCATTTACAGGTGGGTCTTTTGCTGAGGATGAGAGAGTATGACTTTCTCAGGATCAACCAGTAGGTTTCCAAGGTCAAGCAAGGATTTAAACCTCCTAGAGTCCAAGTCCAAGTGTAGTCCACTCAAACCACTACACTGTACTGCCACTCTTCACCCATAATAAGAAACCACTGCATTGGTTGTCTGTAGTTGAGACACAAACTTTGTCCAACAACCATTTTTGGTGGGTTTGTGCAGGTTTTAGGGAGAGAACAAAACCTTATTGAAATAACAGTAGGGGAGAAAAGATATTTATACCCTTCTCTGTGTACAATGCCCAACGAATTCATCTTACATCTGGGGTATATTTCTTCTGTGAAGCTGTACATCCTAAACAACAACAATCACATTTTGTTTTTGAAAGTGGGGAGGGGAGGAGGAACTTTCAAAAAAACCTATTATCTCATTTCGAGTCTAACGTGAAAAGACACCCTTGAGACTCAAACATCTTCTTCAGCAATATTGCGTTAGAATGAAATGGAGGGAACAGAGCACTGTGTAATGCATACATATTCAGTTTTCTCATTCCAATGAAAACTCTGCCCCTTCCATTCTAATCCAGGTTCAATTTTAACCTCGTTCATTAGTCCCTTAAAACTATTCCATTAAATAGGTCATTCAGCTCAATGGTCCCCACTTGATGAATCCTTATCCAATGCATGATAAAGCAGAGGTTCACAAAGGTATCTTCTTTAGAAAATTGCTTTCGCCACATCTGTATTCTCTCGTCCTTTGTCAGAAATCCAGACATCCCCCCCACTCTCTGCATGTTGCCTCCATGTGGTTTATCTCCTTCGTTTTCTATGTCCATTGTAGCATCCGCTTTCAAATTGCATTTTAATGTGTTTCACTCTAATATCCAGTAATCGATTTTCTTAATTGCTTTTTCTATTCACTAACAGCAAAGCAAAAGAAGATAGTATCAGCAAAGCTGACTATAGATTCAGGGCCTGGAGGCATGTTCTTTTACATGGGCAAATGTCCCATTCACATTGGTTGGGCTCCTTTTTAAACATTCACACAAAAGATGAATTCCTAATCAAGTGGATTCCTGAGACATTCAAAGGAAAGATGAGTTTTAATCATACCCAGGCATGTAGCCGGGGGGGGGGGGGCTGCTTGAGGGGCTTCAGCTTCCCCCACCCTAAAATTCTCAGGGTGATCTGCGAGAGGGCCTTACTGGTACATTATTTAAACTGTTATGTTTATTCATATCATGATCTGATCACCATGCTCAATATATCCTATATGCATGGGGGTATTGGGATAATGATACAAAAGGTTTACTAGGGTTCTTAATGGTTCTGGCCCAGTTTACTTGTCCAAACGTATCTCCTACTATAATCCACCTAGGGCCCTAAGATCATCTGAGGAGATCCTGCTCATTATCCCCCCATTGTCACAATTGCGTCTGGTGGGAAAAAGGGACAGGGCCTTTTCTGTGGTGATCCCCCAGCTATGGAACTCCCTCCTGAGTGAAATTAGATCTGCTGCATCCCTCTTGACCTTCTGGAAACAAGTAAAATCCTAGCTATGGGATCATGCCTTTGGAGAGTAGGCTGACCTACTGACGTGTTGACTTATTTAGAATTTATGGATAATGATTTAAATCTGTGACCGCTGATTTGTTTCTGTTTTTATATTGTTTTTATATTGTTTATACGGTTTTATACAGTTTATACTGTTTTATATTGTTGTTATTATTACATTGCTGTTAATTGCATATTTATGTTTTGATGTGGGCGCCATGGGGTGCCACTTTGTTAGCCATCCCGAGTCCCTCTGTGGAGGTTGAGATAGGATGGATATAAAAGCCCTAAATACATACATACATAGTTACATACATAATAGATCCTCACCCCCCCCCAAAAAAAAAAATCAAAATTCTGGCTACGGACCTGATCATACCTAATGGTCCAATAATAAGATACCTCCCTCAGTTTTTCCTCTTACACCTGAAGGCCTCACCAAATCCAGTCCTACCATTCAATGGGTCATTTGGAGTGTCACTAAAAAGACAATTAATTGTTAGTTAATTAATTCATTATGAGTTTCTCTTTTTGAGCACCAAGAGAGGTGCTTTTGGATCTTCTGACCCAAGCTGAAATAATTTGGCCAGCTTTTGGTAGGATGCACTTTCACGTCAGATAAGGGTGTCGTGTGTTTTCAACCTTAGGCTGAAAAATATTTAGGTCTGGTCTTGCAGATAGTTATACAATCCTTCTACCTACTTTTATCACAAAGTTCCCATACTTCCAATAGATACAGCCGATCTCTAGGAAGAAATAGGAAAACAAAAAGAAGCAGTATGGAAAGTCAATCCTTCCTCAGTCAATAATTCCCTGAATATTCCATAATTCAGTACCTAATCATCAACAACAATGCTCTAAGGGTTCAGATCTGTAGAAATTTACTTTGGAATAAGTCCCACTGCAATCACTGGGGGTCACCCAAGAGTAAATATACACAAGCATGTAGGGTAAACTATGCACAAGATGGTGCTGTGTAGGCTTGTACATATATATTTGAACTAGACATTATATCATTGAGCCAGACAACTTTGTGCTGGACTAGAACACATACATATGAATAAGGTGATCATATGTAGAAGGGAATAGAATTTCTGCATATTAAAATGTTGTGTAGAAGACACAATTTCAGCAGGTGTAGCTATGAAAGGGATAGATGTGTTGACGTCTTTGGCCACCACACATGTGAAATAGCACTATAGGAAATCTTGCCACTGGAAGTATAAACAGGGTGTAATCCTGAACTTATTAATATTTGTTTTGCGTGGAATTGTCCCAAATACAAGAAAATGCTATTTTCAAAGCCTACATTGCATCCCGGGATCTGTGCCATTATTGCCCTTTCACTATGCTCAACATAATAATATGGAAAGCTGAAGCCTCCTCTAGCCTTATCATCTCTCCTCAGGCCATTCCAGTACTGAATTATTCTCCAACTGCCATGCATCACAGTGAGCTTTCTGATTTCTTAGGTTTGTTTGTTGGCATTCTAGATAATCTTGCCAGTCTTCCTTCCTTTCTCCTATAGTAGGAGGAGGGTAAGAGAGACCAAGATGAACAAACACAGAAGCTCTGAAAGCCAATGATGTATTGCAACCCCTGAGATAGGAGTAGATAAACTGTCACCACAGGCTGCATATGACATCTGGTTTGCAGTTTTGTGGCCATGAAGTCCCCCATGAGATCCTAAAACCAGCTCAACCTCCATTTAAAAAAAAAACTTTAGCACACTTTCCAGGCATTTTTGGCTGCAAACCCATGAAAAAGCCCCCCCGTTCATAAAAGTATGAACAAATACCCACTATGCACATATGCATCCAGAACTCTGTATTACATCCACTTTCTTTTACAACAAAAGAGGATTGTAATGCTGATAAAGAAGCAAAATCTTCTTTCTCTCTAATGAAAAACATTAATTTTATTTCCCTTATCTAGCTTCTCAGTGCTACCCCAAATTAATACTTAAGGCACATGTGTTAAACTCAAGACCCACAGGTCAAATCTGACCCTCCATGTCATTTTATGTGTCCCTCCAGATGTTGGATTACAATTCCTGTATTCCTCACCATTAGACATCATAGCTAGAGCTGGAAGGCTACCGTTTGTTCTGTTTAATCAGGATAGTGGGGTTTGAATGTATATACAAGGCTTGTAGATATGATGCTTGACTTTAAAACGACCTTCGACCTTATCCCAACCTGAGAGCCACAAGTGCTGTTGGGTTGCAATTCCCGCTATTCCGAGTCTGCATGGTAGATCATCAAAAGGAGTTATGGGAGTTGTCATTCAGTAACATCTGGGGACCCAAACTGGATAAAAACTAAAGAGCGGCCCTCTGTATCCATTGATTCTTTATTTATGCATTCAACAACCCTTTAAAGACAGCTATAGGATTGATGTGGCCCTCAGTGAGTTTGACACCCCTAGCTTAATATTAAATGAATGCAATGTAAAGCTATCATTCAGTATATGGAGGTATGTGTGACATTGTATCTGGGGACAACTATACAGTGTAAGTCATGCCTGCTTCCCTCCCCAGGCAGTCTTGTCAATGGACCAAACATGACAGAATGCCATTAAGACATAAGAAAAATCTGCTTTCCCCCAATACAGACCGTGCCTTTATTTATTTATTTATTTATTTAAAAAGCCCTATGCTTCCTCCAAGTAGCACAAAATGACGTAGTTCTCCTCTGCTCCCATTTGAGTCTCACAGCAGGAGGACAAAATGCTGAGGCTGAGAGGCATCACCTTGCACAAGGCAATCCTGGGAACCATGTTGGAATAGACATTTGAGCCGAGACTTCGCTCATCTCGAACTTGGATTATAATGATTCTATTGTAATTTAGAAGCAGAACATATAATTTTACTAATATCTTCAAAGGCAACAATTGTACTTACCAAAAACTGTTCTGGCAGGAACGGATTCCTTGTTGATCCAAAATGAAACTTGGGAGAGGATTACAGTCATGATGCATGGAATGTATGTTTGTATCATAAAGTAACCCATTTTTCGTCGGAGGTGGAAGTGTACGGTCATTACAATATATTCACCTTTTTAAAAAATGAGAAAAAATTAACATACTAAAAGCATTTTTTAAAAGATGTTCAGATTACCTACCCAACCTCATTTCAGTTGCAACTAGTTTAATATTAAATCCCTCCAGAAAAGCATTAAAAAAGGAAAATCTGGCTGCCATACCCTCTTCTCCAGAACTCTACTGGTACATCATTTTTATGTGCCAGGAGAGCTCTGGAGAAGGGGAATGACCACCAGGTAAGTTATTTTCCTTTTTAATGCTTTTCTTGGGGGGGGGGGATTGTGTCCCAGTGCCCTGCTGGGAAGTCCAGCAGGGCATCTCCCCCGCCCCCCAGGAAAGTGTAGATGTTGGGAGGAGGTGTCCAGACTTTCAGGACCTGCACACTAGCAACAATTCCAGGGACACTGATATATTTTGAACAATTTGGGACAGCTGTTGTGGTGGCAGTGATATGTGTGTGTGTATCATAAAATTGTCTAAGTCAAGAAATTTTCAGAGGGGTTTTTCCAGTCCTTTCATCCTACAGCAACTGCAATTTGTTAGCACCTAATGGTTAGCATCTGAGCCAGATTGTGGGGCTACAACTCCACAAAGCCTCCCAGTGAGAGAATTCACCAGTAACATACTGGCTGCAGAATTATGGGTGTTGTAATTCCAAAAGTAACTTTTCAAATTGTGAATCAGTATCCATCACCCTCCCTGTCCAACATTATTTTCTTTTTTTCTACCCAGGGATGAATCTATACTATAGAATTAACGTAGTTTGACACCACTTTAACTGTCATGCTATGGAATCCCAGGAGTTGTAATTTTAGACTTTTTTTAGCCTTCTCTGCCAAAGAGTACTGGTGCCCCACCAAACTCCCAGGATTTAATAGAATATGCATCTCTGGTCTTCCAAGCCAGACCAGATACCTAAATTAAGGCTATCCTTGAAATTTCCTCTAAGTTTCTCACTATCGCTTTGCTCTCAAGTACTGTGAGAAATTAAAAAGGTGGCTATTTCCACCCATGAAGAGCAACTTGGAACAATCTTGCCAGGGTAATAAAGAATAGAATCCACCTTTCACACTGAGCAATGGAAAGTTGCCTTTTAACACAACTTGTCCACTAGGGCTTTCCTAGTTCTCTTAATTATGCAAAGGCCCTCAAACCTGGAGCACATAGACCAACAGAGATAGGTACACTGGCTCTAATTTATGTAGTGTGTGGTATGTGTTATGCATAGATCACAGAAACATACTGAACATCTTTCTGTAGGAAAGTAGAACCATCTTTATACAAGAGAGCTGCATGATGACAAGACAGGAACACAAATCAAGGTGGACCACCAAGACTGCAGGTCCACCTTACACAAGCTAAGATATGTTTCCAGTCCAGTGCGGAAACAACCATGGAGACTAAGATGCTTCAGAAAATTTCATCTATGTCCACTGAAAAAAAGTAGAATGGATATAGGTCCACTTGGAAAGCAACAGAATAGTATCTCATTCTATTCTCCTTTGCATACTGATCAGCCCCTTCCAAATCCTCCACACATGAGAAAATGGATTTCAAAGTCAAGAACCAACGCTTATTTGAAATAGATATGAAAAGGGACTGTCAATCACGTAGCACACCACAACACATTTCTGCTTTCTTTTGATATTCAGCTACTACCTAGACAGGAGTATGAAAGAAGACACGAGTTTCACAGGTAGTTTATAAGCTGTATTAAATAGATGAGAAGCTCATGGTTTTCCTCCATCACTGAAAGGAACTAAAACGGGGAGTATTGGGCTGGTTTGTTTTCTGAGCCCTTGGAGATTGCCGAGAAGCATTTGATTTGTTGCGACCCAAGTCTGGACAGCACACAATCTTATCTTACTACCTACTTTGTCTTCATAATCCCCTTCCTTCTTCAAAAACAAAGCATGACAGAACTGCTTGATTAATTGTCATGCTTCCATCCATCTTCCCTTTCCACCCACTTAAAGGAAAGCTATAAACAACTTGTGGCCTTCTGGTGAAAAATTATTGTATGCACAAATCATTCTCCATTTTGGCTGCTTTGCAAACTTGACATTAGAACAAAGGAGAGCTACTGTAAAGGCACCTAGGTGGGAAACCTATTCTTCACTACACAATATTGTCAAAAAGTGCTGCACAGATTAGAGGAACCTGCTGAGATTTGACCAAAATTCGGGAGCCTGTTTCCTTGGGAGCAGAAAAAGATCTTGGATAGATGTTTCGTGATAGATCAATGATGTCTCACTTACTCATAATACCCAATATATTAGGAAAATATTGCTTCATTTTGCTATCAATAATGCCACTCAGAAATCTGTCAGTTACATCTGTTCCCACTGTTGCTTAATTCTGTCATGATCTCTGTTGCAACATTTTTAACCACACCAATAAGAGATTTTTTAATAATTGCATTTTGTAACAAACCATTAAAAAGAGAAAGAAGGAATGAAAGGGAGAAAAGCGACACCCACAGATCTTAAGCACCAGCAGTTCTCTTGCCGTCATTGCCTGTTGCTATTTTCTCACACCATGTGCTCAAAAAAAAAAAGCCTCAGCAGTAAGGGCTGTTATATTTTCCTGTGTCTGTTCCAGCTGCCTTTTTAATATAGATGTATTTCGACAATCTGCATGCTGTTTGTAGTATAAGTCACAACTGCAGCTCAAGATTTACAACTGTATAGCTACAAAAAAAAATGTCAGTAGCAGCAAACTGAAGTTATATGGAGTGCATCTTCATCCATTTTCACTTCACTTTCAGATGGGAGACAGCATTGCAGCTTTAGTGTAAGCCTAAAGATAAACTGTCTGAGATCTGTCAGCTCCTTATGCTTCGCAGACTGCCTACACGAAGATCTTCTAAATATCTTTGCTGGAAAGAAAATTACACCACTAATTCCACACTTCAAATTGATTATCAGCTACCAGATTCTTACCTGTAATGGATTTAACAGTGTCAGTCGATGCTGTATGCCCAAGGAGATCATACTGAACTAAACTGGAAGACTCTTCAGGAACTTCCACTGAATGCTGAGGTCCTTTTGTCCAAGTGTAAATCATTTCACTCTTTGGATATGCATCTGAATAACATATATGTAGAACACAGAGACAGATATGGGAGAGACTAGGCTTAAGAACTGATCTGATTTTTCCTAAGGTCAATGAAAACATTCTTATTGATTTCAAATGACCTCGGCACTCAATGATAATGCATATGTATAGCTATACTTTGATTATTTATTAATTTACTGTATTTATATATCACCTTTCTCACCTCTGAGGGGATTCAAAGCAGTTTACAACATCAAACAGAATTAGGAGGTCTCTACCACACAATGTGCAAAATATGCCCTGTAAAGACATTTTTTGGTTCACTACCTGCTGCAATGACAAAAAATATTTCTATGAAAAATGAATTTTGTTCTGATACACCCCTCCCCAAAAGAACCCAGGTCTGGTGCCATTCACAGTTGATCCTACAAGCTGAAATAGTGCCCCTTTTATCATTTGATGTTGCCATTCCCTTCTATGTCACAATGTCAAATACAATAACAGCTACTTACAACTCCCAAATTTGAGAGGACAGGCATGACCGTCCATTGGGAAATCCACCAATCTCATGGGGCATTCGGCACTTATGGTGAGCCTACAAATAACAAGATGCAATTAGTTCTAGTGGGATTTTTTCCAGTAGTAAATATTAGGGGTGTGCAATTTTTCATTAGTCCTCGTAAGTCGGATCAAATTAGTTAAATTCATATTTACGAGGTGATATCTGACACATGAGCATGGCCAATCCCAAAAACTTAAGAATTGAAACTTACCCAATACTTTTTCATTTGCATTTTGTAAAGCTCAGAAGCCTCCTACAATCAGTTTCATTTTCAGTGCAAGTAAGCAAAGCAAAGCCAAAGAGGCTGCCTCTCCTCTTTAAATTAATGGCCTCTCACCATTAGGGAAGCAGCAGGGAGGAAACACAGTTCGCTGGTGAAGAAAGCACAGAATTCTGGGAAATGTAGTTTGGGAAGGTGAGAACCCCTGTGGCAGAGAATTAAAAAAGCCCTGCCCTAAACTGTATTTCCAAGAATTCTGCTCAGGATCAGAAAGCCCCAATCAGGAGAGAGGAGAGATTTGTCCCTCCATAGCATCAGCCAGCCAGAGTTCCAATAAATTGTTGAATCTGCAAAGAGGAAGACTGACTGATACTTTTAGTAAGTAAATCTCAGTGTTGGGCTGGGAAGAAATCCCTACATTGAAGTTTTGTTGGTTAATATGAGAGACATTCAATGAGATAACTGTTGGGCTTTTAAAAAATGTTTTTGTCAAAACTTTTTTAAAATCCCTAAAATTAATAGATGTATGAATATTTCTGAAAGTTGGTGGAAATGATCCCCTGTTATCTTGTGTCATTGTATCAAAAATTCAAAGAAATAGCTATTGTGGTTTTTGTTTTTAAAATGTTTAAAATATAAAAACGTTGAAAATTCCTCAAAAATCTGTGGATAAGTGAAACGTTCTGGAACAGTGGTAAATGTGTTCTACCGTTGTAGCAAGTTTATTTATTATTTATTTATTTACTTTATTTATATACCGCTTTTCTCAGCCCTCAGGCGACTCAAAGCGGTGAACAACATCAATACAAAACATCACGAGACAAGTATAGGGCAATTAAAAACAATTGTAACATAACAATCATGTATAACAATCATTAGCACCTCAACATTAAAATCAGAATCCAGTCTCATCATCCATTATTCCGTATTCCTATGTTCAATTACACTGTTTAATCAAATGCTTGTTCGAACAGCCAGGTCTTCACTTTCCTCTGAAATGCCAGAAGGGAGGGGGCCGATCTGATATCTGCAGGCAGGACGTTCCACAGCCGACGGGCTACCACTGAGAAGGCCCTGTCTCTCGTCCCGGCCAAGCGTGCCTGTGATGCAGGCGGGACAGAGAGCAGGGCCTCCCCAGATGATCTTAGTGTTCTAGCCGGTTCATAGGAGGAGATGCGTTCGGAGAGGTAAGTAGGGCCAGAACCGTTTAGGGCTTTATAGGCTAACGCCAGGACTTTGAATTGTGCCCGGTAGCAAACCGGCAGCCCTGAAGTTCCCCCAATTATCATAATTAGGCACAATTTCTATGATGAAAAAGTAATGAAATTTCGTTACTCTCATTATAGTAACGAATTTTTCACTATACTTTAGAAACACTTTAGAAATGAAATGTCAGTGCCCCCTAATTTTGTAATGAGTTTTGAAACATTTATTTTATTGATTACACATGCCTAGTAGATATCTCATATAAAAAATACAGAAACATACATTGATAAAATCACCTACCTCATTGTATACAAGATGGTGCCATTTCTCATTATTCGAAACAGTTTATTTGGAGCTGTCATATTATGTGCAACAGATTTTTTCCCATTCCGGAAGAAAGTGTCTGGTGTCCAGACTTTGGTAACCATTAAGTTGTTTAGTCTTAGAATTTCAATTGGACCATCATATCTTAATCTCTTATCTACCCAAGTCTGGCGGAAAAAAACATCCATTGTGTATTCCTATAGCAAATTGAAAGAAATACAAACTTAATATGTTTTAAATGCATAGCCCTTTAATGAAAATCCCTCAAGGACAAATTAGTCATTGCTAGCTGTACACTCCCTAAACATATTTCTGTCAATTAAATTGAAGTATCTCTACTCCTTAATGCTTTAATTTGCCACATTAGTCATATAAATACATTGCTATACATATTAAAGCAATCAAAAATAATGTCTATAATCTAATAGAATAGCAAGAAGCACACAATTAAACTTGTACTCTTGCACAACACTGGAAATAAAATAATTAATTTGCTAACATATGTTAATGATGTTTATGTCCATGCTGTTTTTGAACAGATGGGCAGATTGCATTATGTGCTAGGAAGGCATACCTCCTTCTATTAATAAAAATCAAAGACGTATCATCTGATTTCAACAAACAAAACACAAATCGGTAATCCAAAAGGACAACAGACAGTTTTCTAATCTTGGATTCGACCATGACATGTACAAGTGTCTTTTCCTTTGTAGAAGGTCTTCACAGGATGGAAAATATGTCGATTGTTTTTGAAATGCGTAGCCCTTTGTGAAGCTCTATGCATGCACATGGAGAGAACATGGAGCACCAATGCAAACAATCCTACAGTTCAGAAGGGACCAGCATTTCAGAAATATAGATACAGCTCCACTTTCCACTGAAATCATATCCTATCGGCACTTAACAATGATTCCTTAAAAGTACATTCCACAAGGTTCCCAAGGAAATGTGCGTAGGACTGAGAAAGACTTCTCAGCCAACAAATTGTAAAATGACTGAGCACTTCAAAAACAATCAATGAACAGTTTATGGCAAAGCCAAGAAGGATTTATAGGTACCTGCATTTGCTGTGACTACATATGAGTTAGGCAGGAAAAAAAAACTACAAAAAGAACTCCTTCAATAATTTGTTTTTTTCTGAGAATTTCTGCTCATATGTCATTGTCATCTCCATCATCATCATCTCACTCCCCCTCCCCACCAAAAAAAGAAACTTTTTAGTCCTTACAGTTATCTGTACTCCAATACATAATGGAACCCTCTGTAAAGTTAAAGGTTGACTTTAATTCTAGTTCTGTCCAACTCTGGTGGGGGGGTGGTGGTTTTTATTGTTAGGTTTCATCCCTGACTGCACAAGTCTCCAGCTCTCAATGAGTAGTTAGTTTAGATAGATTAGAGTGAGAGACTCCTTCCCCAATTTCCTCAAGCAAGCTTATCTTAAGAAGAGGCTTAGATAGGGGTTGTCTTACTCATCTTTGCATGCCACTATCTCCTCCCCCTTTGAATACTTAGCAATGTGATCTCTTTAGGGAAAACATAACTTCCTCTTTAAAGGTATTTTTATTGCCCTGGCAAAAGTGATGTGGTCAGAGTTCACCATATTGGCTCTCTTCTCCTTTTGACTTCTCTAGAATGAGGAGGCATCTTGCCATTGTCCAGGCAAGATGTAGTAGATATAGTCACTTTTATTATTTTTCTTTTTCCTTAGAAGATAGCTCAGTGAAGCTAGTTAGCTCCAAGAACCTTTCCTATCTAGAATGGATTTCTTTTGTCTTTAATAAACATATTATTTTTGATCCTATAAAGCTGTAGATCTGCAATCCTGTTCCATCTTGTTGAATGGAAGCCAATCCTTGCTCACTACATGTATGTTTCTGCTGCTTATGAACTGTGCATCTAGCACTCTGCTATATTTTTGGTGGAATCACTCCCAGAGAGGGTTATTTTGAGTCTAACAGCTCCTGATTCCCAACACTTGTCTCCATTTCAAAGCTCAAGAGCCGGTGTTATCTGTAGACACCTCCAAGGTCATGTGGCTGGTCTAACTGCATGGAGCATTGCTTTGTTGTTCATTCGTTCAGTCATCTCCGACTCTTCATGACCTCATGGACCAGCCCACGCCAGAGCTCCCTGACAGCCGTCACCACCCCCAGCTCCTTCAAGGTCAGTCCAGTCACTTCAAGGATGCCATCCATCCATCTTGCCCTTGGTCGGCCCCTCTTCCTTTTACCTTCCACTTTCCCCAGCATAATTGTCTTCTCTAGGCTTTGCTGTCTCCTCATGATGTAGCCAAAGTACTTCAACTTTGTCTCTAGTATCCTTCCCTCCAATGAGCAGTCGGGCTTTATTTCCTGGAGGATGGACTGGTTGGATCTTCTCGCAGTCCAAGGCATTGCTACCTTCCTGCCAAAGCGGTATCTATTGATCTATTCACATTTGAATGTTTTCAAACTGTTAGGTTGACAGGAGCTGGGGCTAACAGTGGGAGCTCACCTGACTCCCCCAATTTGAACTGCTGACCTTTCTGTCAGCAAGTTCAGCAGCTCAGTGGTTCAACTCACTGTGCCACCAGGGGCTCCTGGAACCCACTGTATTTGTGGGATATACATTTCAGGAAACCATGGAAATTAGTGAATTGTATACTTAATGATACTTGGGCTGGAAGCATATTGTAGAATTGCACTGGAAGACCAAGGGCGTATTTACACTGAAAATGTAATGCAGCTTCACAGCACTTTAACTGACATTGCTCAATGCTATGAAATCATGGGAGTTGTAGTTTTACATGGTCTTTAGTCTTCTCTGCCAAAGTGTGTTGGTGTCTCACCAAATTACAACACATCTGATTCCATAGCACAGAACTATGGCATTCAAAGTGGTGCCAAACTGCATTAATTCTGCAGTGTAGATGTACCCCCCCCCCCCAAGAAGCCTACAAAGACCTGGGGGTGGAGGATATTTTTTGATGCATTGTTAAGTGAAACTAGATATCAAATCTGTGGATAAAGGGGTCATCCTGTATATGGACAATACTTGGCGAATACAAGACTAATGAATAAATTTCTCATTTTCAACAGAATTCCTTAACCAACATGGGCAGAAACTATGCTAACTGGAGGACTGGGTTGTGTCCCCAAAAAGGGAACTTATCCAAACTCTGTAATTCTCAGGGCCCTTCCGCACAGCCACATAACCCAGAATATCAAGACAGATAACCCACAATATCTGCTTTGAACTGGATTATCTGATTCTACACTTTTGTATAATCCAATGTGAATTTTATACAGCTGTGTCCATAAGGGGTTCCTAGGTGAGACTTCCAATGTAAATGCACTTTTAATGTCCTGTACAGTTCCTTGACCCTCCCAAAGACTTAAGGAAGCTGTAGAAATTATACAAAAAAAGACATCAGTCAAATGTGCTTAATTTACATAATTTATACAGTTCACTGTATTCAGCTTTTTTCAGTTCAGCATTTTATTTTTAGAACACATACTGTAGTCTTGTTTCCAATAACACACAATATCTATTTATGTCATTAAAAGGTTTATTCAATGAGGTTGTGAATTATTTGGTGTTGGGATGCTCACTATCCAAAGAAATGGCTGTATCCTTTCCAAAACAGGTTCTTGGGGTTTTTTTATCCTTGGTCTAAATCCTGTATGCACAAGAGGCCCAGAATCAGGGTTAACACATCTAATAATAGCCTGAAAATTAAGCTGCTACTAATCTTCCCTACTTTGCCTGATTGACATTCATGCTCAAAGATATATGAATTAGTCGTTCACTTATTACAGGGGTTCATATCCCCTCCCCAAACCCATAAAATAAAGAAAATAAGGAATTACGTACCATCTCTACATCAGAAACCGGCCCAAAACTGGTGACATAGATATCTGTTTTGACTTCAGTAACAGGACCTAATGTGTAAAAAGGAAGTGAGCAAGGAAAATC
Organism: Anolis sagrei ordinatus; assembly: GCF_025583915.1. Lineage (NCBI taxonomy): Eukaryota > Metazoa > Chordata > Lepidosauria > Squamata > Anolidae > Anolis > Anolis sagrei. The sequence continues at coordinate 127,914,408 of NW_026847549.1, forward strand.
AAAATGTTTCAGGGTAAAAGGCAGAGAAACTGTACCGGCAAGTAATGCCACATCTTATGCAATTGTCACTTTGACGATTCATTGGACTAATCGGGAGGAAAATGCGCAGACAGCATGTTCTTCTAACCAAGTCTGCTGTACTTGGAGATTCTTGCATAATGTTGATTTTCATACAGTCCCCTTTGCTTACATAAGTATACTGGTGGAACTCATATATGGTTTTGTAAGTCACTGCTTCCCATTGATACAGGTAAGAATATGGATACATATGAAATCCTGTGCAAGGTATTTCAAAAAGTGGGTGGCTGATCCTTCAGATTATCACCACCAGCTCAATATTAAACAAAGGGATGTGGAATCTAGCATTCACAAAAGCTGGTCCATCCTAATGACATCAAACTATGATTTGAAGCTTCACCTACTTCTTTCTCTATTCTCCTCAATGCCCTCCTCTCATATATTGCACTCAATTAGGTCATGCTTACTAGTGTGTAATAGACCGTGGCTCATAATAACATCTAAATTAGCAAACCAAACGTACATTTTCCAGGTTCTGGACCTGTTTTACACAAATCACAATTTCCCTGTCTGGGCAGTTTGCCACCAACCACAAAGTCCAACTTAACTGACAAGTGTGAGGAAAATAGGGTTAGATCTATATGCAAAAAGAATAATTTGTTCCTGCTAAATTCAGATAGAACTGATAATGCGAGTATGGAATTAAGCTACAATTAAGTGAATATCTGCTAGTTAAAAAAATAGCGTGGTGCTTTATTTGAGTTTGGCAATCTGGAAACATTGTTGTTTATGTTTATTTATTTATTTATTTCGAGCATTTCTACCCCGCCCTTCTCAACCCCCGAAGGGGCACTCAGGGCGGCTAACAAAAGGCACAATTCGATGCCAGCAATACACATAGTAAGATAAAATACATAGCAGCAACAATTATAAAATAATTAAAACAATCCAATTATACAATACAACTAATAAAAAACAAATTAGTGATCAACGTTCGCCAAGTTCGAAATCCGTAAGTTCATTCCGCATTGTCATAATCCTATCCAATTCTAGTCGTCATTGTCCTTTGTCTATCTGCCAGATTACCCAAAGACCTGGTCCCATATCCATGTTTTTAGTTTCCTTCTAAAAGAGAGGAGGGATGTCGATGATCTAATTTCCCCGGGAAGCGAATTCCACAGGCGAGGGGCCACCACCGAGAAGGCCCTGCTCCTTGACCCCATGTTGTTGAACTGTTTTTGATTAATTGGAAGATTTCAAAGTGTATGTTTTAAAGCTGTGACTATGTGTTTGTAAAGCTGCCTAGCATGTGTAGAGTTAACAGACCACAGAGGTTTAAGTTATCCTAGAAAGGACAGTAGAAATGTTTTCCTGCTTCCTCTGATGAGAGCAGACTTGAATCATCACAAAGGAATTTGATAGGTGTGCCTTTACTGATAAGAAGGAGAAAGCAATCACCATCTTTCAGAGATATTCCTGCATGAGTACGGACGTGCTTGCTATGTGCTATGCTTGTGTCAATGGTGTAAACAAACTAATTACTTTATGGCGGCAATCAATTCAACTTTTAGTACCATTTCGACAATGGTTATGGGCCCAGCACACTTCTACAGTTTATTTGTTCAGTTGCTTCCAATTCTTAATGAACTCATGGACCAGCCCTCATGATAGCTCCCTAAAACATACTTCCTGGTAAATGAACTTTTATGACATTTCACAACAAATGAACATTTCACAGCAACATGATCATGTCCCACATCCATGTGTGCTGTGTCAGGAGGGCTGATAGTTGGATGGCATTAGATAAACCCCTGTGCCAGCAGGACTGAAGATCAACAGGTCGCAGGTTCGAATCCGGGGAGAGCAGATGAGCTCCCTCTATCAGCTCCAGCTCCTCATGGACATGAGAGAAGCCTCCCACAAGGATGATAAAACATCAAATCATCCAGGCATCCCCTGGGCAACGCCCTTGCAGACGGCCAATTCTCTCACACCAGAAGCGACTTGCAGTTGCTCCTGACACACTAAAATTGACTATTACAACCCCAGAAACTAATAATTTCCAATTTTCTCCACTCTTAGGGGGGAAAGAAATATTTCTTTGGCGTATGGGATTATCACTTGATATTCAGATACACCAAAATGTTTCTGGAAAGTATTTTGCACAGAAAAATACTCTCCATTTGAACAGAGAATTGTGAATTTTCAAACAACCAGGAACTTTTGCACAAAACATGTTTTTTACACAAAAACCAGCATTTTTTGTGCAAAATTGCTTTTTAATTTTTTGGAAAATTGTCAGGATATGTTCTTCTCATTGAAGATAACATTTCCACCCTTCTTTCCTCCACTTAACCAGTCTGTGACCATCAGAACCAGGACTCCTGTCTCAAGTCTTTGTTTCAGACTCACTCATTGGCAGGGTTTTTCATCCTCCCTGCACCCCAGTCAGAAGCTAAGTGGGTTTCCTTTGCCTAATCTGGTGACAGGCTATTAAATTAGGCAGTGGTGCTGAAGGTGGGGAGGGTTGGGTCAGGATATTAGAATCATAGAGTTGAAAGAGACCACATGGGCCATCCAGTTCAACTCTCTGCCATGCAGGAAAAGTGCAATCAACGCAACAGATGGTCATGCAGCCTCTGTTGAGAGCATCCAAATAATGATCTCCAACACACTCTCTGAGGCAGAGAGTTCCACTGTTGAACAGCTCTTGTAGTCAGGAAGTTCTTCTTAATGTTCAGGTGGAACCTCCTTTCCTGTCATTTGAACCCATTTCTCTCTAGCCTCCAGGGCAGTAGAAAATAAGCCTGCTTCCTCTTCCTTGTGACATCCTTTCACATATATAACCACAGCTATTGTCTCCTCTCAACCTTCTCTTCTATGCAAGCATAACCCAATCTAGGACTTCAGCAAGTGGGTTTTTTTTGTTTTGCAAAAGCCTACAGTCCTCATTTTTTTAAAAAAACCCATACTGCTCTGCAGAATAATTTTCTGAAACACTTTAAGATGTATGACTCCTTGGCAAGAATATCACAAGATTCCCTCTACTGTATATTTTCATCCCGACTGTGTTTCTTCAGGTAACCTGTTTTTCAGTCAAAACAAATAATGGCAAATATTCTTTCCATCCTTGCAACAACTTCTTGTCCAATGATTTTACTCAGCAAAACTTGCTTAGTTCTAGCATTTCTTTTTGTTTTATTGCAAGCCACTTTACGTTGCTCTCCATTAAAGAAATGTAGACTATGAAATATTAATTGTCAAAAATCACATTGCACTTTGGAATGAGAATCTGAGTATCTTCTAGAGTTCACTTCATAAAAGCACCAAACTATAATTTAGCTCATCGAGTTACTACTGTTTCTCCTAACACATTAGCCCTTGAACAACCCCTCTCTGCCCAATGCACTTTATGATGCCAGTGTTTTCTCAAGGTTCACGGGTTCAAAGTTAGAAAACATATCAGAAGGAATCCAGAAAATATTTACATGTTCCTCAACCCTTCACCAAATGATTCTGTACAAACCAGGATGACCCATTTCACTAGAAAACTGTGTCTACCATATTGCTGAATGCAACACAATCAATGAACAACAATCTTAGATGTCTTCTTTAGGGACTTGGCTTTGAAGGCAGGTGATGATCAACAGGTTGCAAATTTCAGCTGATTTAATGACAGCAAATATTACACAATCCACTGTAAGGATCTTACTTTTAATTGGGCAAATTCTGATCAGTGCAGCCTGTTTAAATGGGTGGGTTATTACTTTGAAAATCTAATATATGGGCTTGGAAAGACACTAGTGGGCATTTTATTCCCTCTCTTAACAGCTCCCCTTTCTCTTTCTCATTGCTATTTCCATGCTATCTCTACATTGTAACACCCTCATAATATATACATAGGTAAAGGTTTTCCCCTGACTTGAAGTCCAGTCATATCTGACTCTGGGGTGTGGTGCTCATCTCTATTTCTAAGCTGGAGAGCCAATGTAGACACCTCCAACATCACGTGGTCGGCATGACTGTATGGAGTGCCGTTACCTTCACACCGGAGCGGTACCTATTGATCTACCCACATTTGCATGTTTTCTGCTAGATTGGCAGAAGCTGGGGCTGACAGTGGAAGCTCATGAGGCTCCCAGGATTTAAACCTGCAACCTTTTGGTCAAGGAGCTCAACAGCTCTGTGCTTTAACCAACTGTGCCACCGGGGGCTCCAATATATATATATATATATATATATATATATATATATATATATATTCAGACTTTTGAAGTCTGAAAAAGCCATTAGTGATAGATAGATAGATAGATAGATAGATAGATAGATAGATAGATAGACAGACAGACAGACAGACAGACAGACAGACAGACAGACAGACAGATAGATAGATAGATTAGATATCACTATCACTAATGGCCTTTTCAGACTTCAAAATTTCTTTTTCCTTGAACAGGTAGATTAGAAATTGAAGGTAGGATACATTGAAGCTTAAGTATACAATCTTATTGACTTATAGACAGACAAATCTTATGCATCATTTTTTGCACCAACCTTTCTTGCATGTACTCAAAATTGCTTTTTGCCAAGTCTGAACTTGGTAGAAGCTCTTTAATTAGATGAATGGAGCATATACCAGGAGCACCTGGGTCTAAACCAGACGGTAGCTTCCTTTTTAGAGATGCAGTGCAGTCATTATATAATTTGCTCTAAATTTTGAAGGAGATATCCAAGGTGCTTAAGCTTCTGTGACAAAAGGGTTCAGCACCTTTTCTCCTTTAAAGTTTAGACTAAAAGGCACAGCAAATTAATTGCCCAATAGCACAATCAAAAGGAGAGAAATGAGCTACACCAGATCCAATCCATGGAAATAGCCACAATGCTGGCACAAAGTTAGATCATAACTTACAAATGATATAAGCAATTTGCCATGCACCAAGGCTGGAAGGAAGGGATCTGGATGCAGTACAACTTCAGCTACCTTTGGGTCATCTTTGCCAATAAGGATTGCTCTCAAACCCAAGAATCAGGAATTAATTATCATCCTGACATTATTGGATTGCAATTCCAATTATTCTTCACCATTAGCTATCCTGGCTAGGGCTAATAAAAACTATATAGTGCAACAATATTCTGAAGTTCATACATACCTGGATTATATCATTATGGAGGTACTTAATTATGTGAGGTAAACTATTTCTAAGGGGTTTATTTTTCTTTATAAAATTATTGATTTTCTTTATAAAACCTATTTTTAAACGTAAATTATATTTCTTACTTGCTTTGATCCATACACAACCAAATAAAAACAATATATAAAACTATAGAGATATAGATATATCTTAACTTTTCACTATAATTGTCCAATAATAATAATAATAAACTTTATTTGTACCCCGCCACCATCTCCCCTATAGAGACTCAGAGCGGCTTACATGGGGCCAGGCCCGAACAACAATTACAATAAAAAGAACCAAAACACAACCAAAAATGCAAACAATAAACAACATCATAATTACATAGAACATCATGGCAGGGGTTGTGGAGTCAAGCTTTCCCACAAGGGGGGGACATCTACTCTAATGACAGAATTATCATCTAAACAGTTATGTGAAATTGTATAACTACTCATCAAAGGCACAATGGAAAAGCCAAGTTTTAAGATTCTTCTTAAAAACTTCTAAGAAGGGGCCAGCTAACAGAAATAATGCCAAACAATTACAATATATAATGACATAATTAAATTATTAACATATAGGTGAAATCATTTGATTAAAGCAGCAGCAAAGAAGTGACCAACAAGTCTTCTTATTCCTTACAGCCCAAATGCTTGACCAAGTAAACCATTTAAAATTGATTTCATAAGAAGAGATGGGCATCCACCCAGCAAAAAATGGTTACATAATGAACAAAGTTTCCAAAAATATTATCACAATGCCTTTATAGAAATTGGTGTTCCAACAATGCTTGGGATACTGTGTGGTCTGGTTGCTCCACTTAAAAAGGATATTATGGAAAAAATGCTAAAAAGAGGCAACATGTTTTAGGAGGTAGAGCAATGCTCCTAGGGGAAAAAACTTACAATTTTTGAGATTGTTTAGTTTACACAAAATGCAATTAATGAGAAACATGATATTTCCAGCAAACCACCCATTGAGCTCAGGGTATCTAGAAAAGATGTTATGTGCCTTCGAGTCACATAGTTTTCTGGAGCTGAGAATGTGTGACTCACCCAGTGGGCTTCCATTGCTCAACAGAGAATCAAACTTTAGCCTCCAGAGTCATAGCCTGGTAGTAAAATCCAGAGCCATTCACTGCAGATAAATGATGGGAGATACAGGAGTGATAAAAGAAAGTATTTCATCATACAGTTTTTACAGTTAAACTGTAGGATTTGCTAGAAATCTAGTCTTTAAAAAGGAAAGTTGGACAAATTCATGGATGAGATCAAGAGCTGGCCTGGTACAGTGGTTTGAGTATTAGACTAGGACTCTGGGAAACCAGGGTATAAATCCCCACTCAGACATGGAAATCCACTTGGTGATTCTGGGCAGATTACTCTCTTCCAACCTTACATAAGAGCTTCTGCTCTGACTACATCAACTCTTTTGAATATATCTTGCCAATAAAATCCTAACGCAGGTCGCCTTAAATTGGGGTCCCAAAACTAAGGCCCACAGGCCAGATGCAGATCTCCAAGGTAGTTTACCCGACCCCTGCCCAAAATGTTAACCTTAGGGTCACCCTATGTCTGAAATAACTTGAAGGCACACAATAACAACAATCCTTATTAAATTGACTATCTAAACAGTCAAAAGCAAACCCACACTTCCCCCTGAAATACTGGTAAGTTTAGGTTGGTTAAAAATATTTTCCATTTGAAATACTGTATTGACTACAAATAAGTTATGTACAGTGCGCAGAGGAATTTGCTCAGGTTTTTTTCCAAACTATAATCCAGCTCCCCAGCAGTCTGAGGGACCATAAACTGGCCTTCTGTTTAAAACATTTGCATATTCCTGCCCTAAATCAAAGTCAGCAAGAATACACATGACAATAAAAAGGACAACAATTTCAAAGGCTAGTATAGTCATGAGAGCCATAGGTTATTGCTAGTATCAGTAACCTCAATAACTCCTCAATAACATCAATAGGGACCTTATCACACTTGGAGCTTTTGGCCCTTTCTCCTCTTTGGGGATGGGGCCTACCGGGTGCCTGTGGGCTTGGCCCTGCCCCATTTATCCTCAAAGTGCACCAGGACTGTGGTGCAGCTGGCTGGGAGTCAACTGCATTAAGATCACTACTGGCCAAAAGATCATGAGTTTGAAGCCAGCCCAGGTTGGAGTGAGCTTCTGACCATTGTGTGTATCTTGCTGTCGACCTTTGCAGCCCGAAAGACAGTTGCATCTGTCAAGTAGGAAATTTAGGTACTGCTTATGTGGGGAGGCTAATGTAACTAATTTACGACACCATAAAAGCTCCAGCAAGCAAACAAAGAATGAGGAAGTACTCCATCAGTGTCTCAAATGGACAGTGAAGCGACAGTTCCCCTGGTGGCCAGAATACCCTCATGAAAGCTGGAAAGTTAAATAGCCTCTGTGTGTCTGTCTGTATATGTTGTGTGTCTATGGCATTGAATGTTTGCCTTGTATATGTACATTGTAATCCACCCTGAGTCCCCTGCGGGGTGAGAAGGGCGGAATATAAATACTGTAAATACTGTAAATAAATAAATAAATAAATAAATAAGTGGTGAGACAGCATCACAAGATGCTTTTTTACCAATGGCACAAGGCAAGTTGTGTTTTGGGTAGCCCCAATTGAGCTACACATATTTTTTCTCCCCATTCCCCATATGATGGGGAGAGGGCAACACAGCAATGTACACTGCTGCTCTTTCCCCATCTTATGGGGACAGGGACAGGTGCCAACATACCTTGTCCCATTCCCCAGATGTGATGGGAGGAAAAAGGAGGGTGCATGGGGTGCCACAAGGCAAAACGGAGCAAAATGGAGGTTAGTGTGAAGAGGTCCCAGGAAACATGAGTATATGGGTAATGTAAGAAATTGGATTGGCTGCTGAGGAGAACAGGATGCTAGATTAGATAGTTCTTGGGTTTGATCCAAAATCGAACTGCAAATACTCTGGCATAAACCAGTACAGGTGGTCCCAGTGGTCATTGGCGCACTGGGTGCTGTGCCAAAAGATCTCAGCCAGCATTTGGAAACAATGAACATTGACAAAATCACGATCTGTCAACTGCAAAAGGCCACCTTACTTGGATCTGCGCGCATCATTTGAAAATACACAGTCCTAGATGCTTGGGAAGTGTTCGACTTGTGATTTTGTGATACAAAATCCAGTATATAGATCTCGTTTGCTGTGACATACTGTGCTTTTGTGTCAGTAAAATAATAATAATAATAATAATAATAATAATAATAATAATAATAATCTTTATTTATAACTCACCACCATCTCCTCGATGAGGAGGCTAACATAAGGCCAAGCCCAAAAATTCAATACAGCACAATAGAGTACAGAATGCAGAAAACAAAAAATTACATCAGAAAATAGTTACAGTAGCAAAATAAAATAAATAAAGCAAATTAACACAATATAAAATCGAACAGGATGGGCAGGCCAAATGGATGAGATACAATGATAAAACCCTGAGTGAGGTAGGAATAGAAAATATGTAAGTGAGGGGAGCCCAAGAATGATAAAATAGTGGGGTAAGGCTTTCAGTTTAGAACAGGAGAAAATGCGTCATTACTTCCACCCCTGTCCTAAAAGAGTTTCAAAGTTCCCTGTGGCTGACTTCAGTGGACTTTAAAAAAAACAATTCTTAATTCCTAGCAGGGAGGGCAACAACACTCAAAAGATAGGCATGTTTGCCTGGTGTCAAAAGGCAGAAAGCAAAGTGGAATTTTTATTTCTCATCATCCCAAAATGCAGTTTTCAAGCTGCTAACAGAATGCAAAGTAAAGGCTTGAAAAATTGCTCTGCTCCAGCTTATCAATTATGGTTAAAAGATCTACCAGAGAAGAAAATGAAGGCAGTAATCGCTATCAGTTTTTCCCAACAAAACAGAAATGTGCAAGCTCACTTCAGATCACTCCCACCTCAATCGGCTCCTTCAATTTTCTAGTTCACAATAAGCAACATCCTCTGCTTTCTCTTCCATTTAGATTCATCAGCTCTCGTAATGGTACAACTAACACTGAAAAAGCTCACATTTTCCTACTGAAATAAAGATTTTCCCAAACACTGCCAGGTTAACTTAAAGATATTATTCGTGTGCTTCCTGAGACAAACAAGATGCTTCCACACTTTCCCTCCCCTCACTGTAGTTCCTGATGAACTTCCACACTGTCAGCAATGGTGGTGATCCCTCCCAATAGCCTCACTCTTACTTCCATCCCTGCTTTAAATCCTCTTTATTCAAACTGCTTCACCTCCCTGCTTAGTCCTCTTTAGAAGGAATCCTGATGATCACTTCAAAATACTCCCACCACCTCTTCCATCCCCTCTTGCTTGAATCCCTGTTTTAAATACTCTTTGTTCATTCAATCTGCTTTGACAGAAATCTTGTCATTACCTCCACGCAATTCCAGTTCTCCTCTCTGAAAAGACAATAGATGATTATATTGTGGTTTAAAAGTATGACCTTTGTGACCCCCAGCTCCACTGCAAGTGCCTAGCTTACCCCTAGGTTCCTTCCACATAGCTGTATAAAGTCCACATTGAATTGGATTATATGGCAGCGTGGACTCAGATAATAAAGTTCAAAGGAGATATTGTGTATTATCTGCCTTGATATTCTGGATTATATGGTTGTGTGCAAGGACCCTCTTCTAATGGGTTGAATGTGGCATTTGAACCTTGCTGATCGAATTTTTCCTTGATTTTAATGTTATGTATTACTGCACCGGGATTGTGGCACAGCTGGCTGAGTGTCAGCTGCATTAAGATCACTCTGACCAAAAAGGTCATGAGTTCGAAGCCAGCCCGGGTTGGAGTGGGTTTCCAACCAATTGTGTGTAGCCTGTTGTCGACCTTTGCAACCTGAAAGACAGTTGCATCTGTCAAGTAGAAAAATAAGGTACCACCTTAAAGTGTGGGGAGGCTAAATTAACTGATTTATGAGGCCATAAAGAAGACTCCAGCAAAGCATTCCAGCAGGGAAGCATGCGGGGAATGCAGAAGTGCTTCATCAGCGTCGCAGATGGATGATGAATGTGACAGCTCCCCTGGCAGCCAAAAAAAGTTAAATAGCCTCTGTCTATGTCTGTATATGTTTGTATGTCAAAAATTGGCATTGAATGTTTGCCATATATGTGTACACTGTAATCCGCCCTGAGTCTCCTGCGGAGTGAGAAGGGCGGAATATAAAAGCTGTAAATAAATAAATAAATAAATAAATAAATAAATAAATAAATTGTGAACTGCTCCGAGCCTTCAGGGAGTGGCGGTATATAAAATTGTTTAATAAATAAATAAATAAATGTTAGGCTAGGACTCAAAGAAATGAAGTCAAGGGACATGATTGTCCTGTTCTCCCACTTTCCCCCACTTACCCTTGAACTAATTCAGAATGTAAAGCTTGTTAACTCTACACAGGAATTGCAAAGTTATTTGACAACATTATTTTTAAAGAAATATCTGGAACAGTGGAACTGTGGGAGAGAAAAGTTATGGCTGTAACTGGGGATAAGGTCCCAGGACTACATATTGCCAAAATGTCACAGTGCATGATGGATGGAGAGTTACACAATGAATGTGATAGATGGACACCCTCCATAGCTGCTGCTACTGTCACTGATTTTGCAAATGCCACAGGATTAAGGTTTCGTGCAATAAAATCCTAATTCCCATAATTGAACAGAACAAACCAGATCAACAATTGGGTCACATAGTTTACAGAAAACCCACACACACAGATAGATAGCTACATAAAAAATTCCAACCATCACTCAAGTCAAAAAAGAAGTACCATTAAAACCTTGGTAGACCGTGCAAAAAAGAATCTGTGAACCCCACCTCCTCCAAGATGAACTGAACCACCTAAACGGGACTTTACAGGCCAATGGATACTCCACCTCAGACATCAGAAGAGATGCAAGACCGAGAACAAGCCACGAGAGTCAAGACAAAGATCCACCCAGAGGAAAAGTGTTCTTGCCATACATCAAGGAACCACTGACCACATAGGGAAGCTGATGAGGAAACACAACATACAAACTATCTACAGACCCACCAAGAAAATCCAACAAATGCTACATTCAGCAAAAGATAAGAGGGATCCTCTCACTTCTGCAGGAGTCTACCGTATACCATACAGCTGTGGACAAGTCTACATAGGGACCACCAAATGCAGCATCCAAACACAAATCAAGGAATATGAAAGGCACTGCAGACGACTTCAGCCAGAGAAATCAGCCATAGCAGAGCACCTGATGAACCAACAGATACCTGGTTTGATCTTTAATACCTTCTTCTCTAAAAGCCTGCTTGAATAAAAAGGTTTTAACTTTTGGCCCTTCCACACAGCCCTACATTCCAGAATATCAAGGCAGAAAATCCCACATAATCTGAGTGAGGACCCAATTCAAAGCAGATATTGTGAGATTTTCTGTTTTGATATTCTGGGATATAGGGCTTTGTGGAAGGAGCCCTGCTGCTGAAAGGATAGCAGGGAGGGGCCATTCTGGTCTCACTGGCCAAGGAAGTTCCAGAATCAAGGGGGCAGCCACCGAGAAGGCCCGCTCTCTCATTCCCACCAACCAAGCTTGCGATGGAGGTGGGACCAAAAGAAGGACCTCTCCTGAAGATCTCAGGGTTCAGTCAGGTTCGTAAAAAGAAATGCAGTCTGCCAAATAGCCTGGACATTAGCCATCTAGGGCTTTAAAGGTCATAACTAGCACTTTGAATTGTACCTAGAAACAAACTGGCAGCCAGTGGAGCTGCTTCAACAGGAGGGTTGTCCGCTCCCTGTAGACAGTCCCAGTCAGCAACCTGGCAGCAGCTCTTTGAACCAGCTGAAGTTTCTGAGCACTCTTAAAAGACAGACCCATGTAGAGTGTATTACAGTAATTACAGGTGGGATATAACTGAGCCATGTACCACCATGACCAGATCTGACTTCCCAAGGAATGGGTTCAGTTGATGCAGAGGCAGGCCCGTAGCCAGGATTTCGTTCGGGGGGGGGGGGCTGAATTTTTTCGGGGGGGTTCGGGGGGGGTTTCGGGGGCTGAGTCTGAGTGAAAGAGGGTCTACCCTAGCAAACCTTTTGTATCATTACCCAATACCCCCATGCATATGGGATATATTGAGTATGGTGATGAGATCATGATATGAATAAACATAACAGTTTAAATAATGCACCAGTAAGGCCTTTTCACGAACCACCATGAGAATTTCGGGGGGGGGGGGGCTGAAGCCCCCCAAACCCCCCCCCCCCCCCCCCCCCCCCCGGCTACATGCCTGTGCAGAGGTTTTAATTTTGCAAAGATCCTCTTGGCCACCGCATATACCTGGGCCCCCACGTTCAATGCGGTGTCCAGGAGGACCCCTCAAATTATGGATAAAGGTTGAACCAATGAATCTAAATGATAAGAAGTAGGATTTCAGTTAAACATTCGGAAAAACATCTCAATAATATGATCCATTCAGTTTGGAAGGAACTATCTTAGGAGATGGTAGATTTGCCCTTGTGAGATGTTTATGAGTAAAGGTGGGAGAGCCCACCTATTGGGGTGCTGCAATTACATATTTACTTGTATTGCCAGCAGAACTACATGAACTACATGATATTCAAGGTCCTTGCTCACTCTAAGATTCTATGGTTTTGAGTAAAATGTAAATGGTCACAGCTAAGTCATGGCATTATTTCTTAGGCGGGGTTGGTCAGATTCTGAAAAGTTGGAACCTCATTTTATATAACTTCTGGAATTTCCCAACCTAGTACCAGCCACCTGTTTGGTTTTTAGCTGAAGGTTTTTCCACACAGCCAAATAACCCAGAATATCAAGGCAGAAAATCCCACAATATCTGCTTTGAACTGGGTTATCTGAGTCCACATTGCCATATATTCCAGTTCAAAGCTGAAAATGTGGGATTTTATTCAGCTGTGCGGAAGGGGCCTTAGTCTCAGAAACTTAATAAACTATGAGGGATATATATATATATATATATATATATATATATATATATATGGTAGTCTAGAGATGCCATAATTACGCAACAGGATCAGCAATGGGAAACAACCATAACATGAGCTATTACCTAAAAATCTATGTAGTATAACCATATGCATTCTCTGGAGTGTGATAATACAAGTAGTGAAGACATTTTAAAGCTTTAAAATGCCTCTTTAACACCATTTCAGGCAATGAGCTCAGAAATGCTTGGGTGTTAACGTACATGTTCAGGTGTGAGAAGACACAAACATAAAATGCCAGTCAGAACCTACTGTTCTGTATTTTACCTTGGCTTGTAACTTGGCATATCCAGTGCAAATGCTACAATCTGCTAATGAATTACAACATGCTGTTTGCTGTTGCATTCTGTTTATACAAAAATTCTACTGTAGAAGCACAGGATATTAAGTTATACTTAGCATAGAATTGTTTGATAGGATCAGTTAAAGTTCAGTTTAATAAAATTATCAACTGTTCCTTCAAAAATTCCCAGTTTACATTCAATGTTCTAGGAACTTATTTATAGATTCTGTGATCATTCTTAATGTCAGCTAAATAGTAGGGGAGCGTTGCATGCTGCAGTGGGCACTGTCAAGTATGAATCACAACATACAGGAATAAATATTCCCAAGAATGAAAAGCAGACCAGCAAAAATGTAATAATTAGTCAGCTTCACATCAGCCAGAGATACTGTTCAGCATGACAACATATGAGCTAACATAAGGGTAGCTGCACTTGTCTCTTCTATTTGGATATCCTAACCATAGGGTTAGGCACTCCAAGTAGTAGTCCAAATTTTCAATCACTTCTAGAGCCCTATTAATTATAGGCCCAATAAAGTGTCAGTCATGCCTTACAACTTTTCCAAGAGATTTCTTCTTGTTCTTTCCATTCTGTCATAGTGATGGAGTAATGGGTGAGCAACAATAAGGTGTCTCCATTTTGCAAGTGTTCCAAGCTGGGATTTTGCAAGTGTTCCAAGCTTGCATTTTCCAAGCTGGGAGCCGGTTACATGCCAGGAAATCATCGACTTGATACACAACCTAAAGTCAAATAAGGCCATTATCCCTGATGCCATTATCCCTGAAATTCTGAAGGCAAACCCACTATGGTGGGCAAACCTGCTAGCAAACCTTTTTACAAGGACCAATGAAATGGGGTCCAGGCCAAAGGCATGGACCTCCTCCATAATGGTCCCAATATTCAAAAAAGTAGATCAAAATGATCCAACTAACTATCAGCCTATTAGCCTGTTCTCTATAATAGGAAAGATGTATGCCAAGCTTCTCCAGACTAGGCTAGAGTCATGGGCAGGGGCGGCTCAACCCATTACACAAAGTAAGCATTTGCAGTATAGTTGATTTTGCCCAGGGGTGCTCTTGGGGGGGAAAATAGACCTTGACATATGCGAGTTGTAGTTACTGGGATGTATAGTTCACCTACAATCAAAGAGCATTCTGAACTCCACCAATGATGGAATTGAACCAAATATGGCACACAGAACTCCCACGAGGAACAGAAAATATATATCAGTGATTGGTTGGGGGGGGGGGCAAAATACTGTTTGCTTACCATTGAAAATTACCTAGGGCTGCCTCTGGTCATGGGTCAACCTAAACAACATAATTGGCCCCGAGCAAGCAGGATTTTCTAAGGGGAAATCAGCATTAGATCAGGTCCACATCTTGGCTCATCTAGCCAACAAATACTCTAAAAAATGTCCTAACAAGCTAAACGTGGCCTTCTTGGACCTCAGGGGAGCATTTGACTCTGTGAACAGAGAAAAGCTCTGGGAAAAACTAGCAGCCCTTAACATTGACCCAAGACTTCTCTTTTTGATTAAGAATCTGCACAACCAAAATCTATGCCAGATAAAAGACCACAGGGGATTCCTGTCGAACCTGATCCTGGTCCAAAAGGGAGTCAAACAAGGATTCAGGGTGGTTTACAAGAATAATAAAAATGGCAAACATTCAACGCCCAAAAACAGATAATAAATAAAACAGTCAAAGCAAGGCAAAAGAGGAAATAAAATAAACTCAATGTAACAGAAACAACTGAATCCAAGGGTTAAACTAAATAAACATAACTGCAAGGATCAAACCAATTAAAACACAATACAAGTAAAAGCATAATATAATATAATATATCACATCAGCAGGCTAAGGTGAGTATCCAATGTCAAGGTGAGGATGTGTGTAAGATTTGCTGGATAGATGCAATCTGTAGGCTGCATTATCATGCCATTGTACCATGGCCACACTAGCTAGCAAGTTATGCCGTAATAGCTGTAATAGTTGTTGTAGCAGCCCCCCTCCCCTCTACTCAAGATAATCTGGAGTTTACAAATATTTCCACCATTATCAACTTAAAAACAAAACAAAACAAATGAGCAGAAAACATTCTATCTACAGATGTAAGGAGGGAGGTTCAAAAAATAATTGAAGCAGGGAAAGGATTTCTGGGTTTGTTTTTAAATTAGAAAACCAGGTTTTTTAAAAAGAAATTGAAAAAAAATAATAGTAACCTCTTTTACAGATTGAAAGTCACTTTATTATTTTGGGAATATAAAATATGTATGATTCTGCTTGGCATAAGAGTATCATGCAGGGTATATTTACCGTACAGCTTATTGAGAAAAAAATTGCATACTGATTTTTGTTTATTTTTGATAAATGAAGCTATAAGGGTTTAAACTTAAAGGAATACCTGAACTCTGAGGAACCAGTTTATTAAGAACAGAAGCAATACAATAAAAACAGGAAAAACATCATATTAACTGAAGAGGGTGGAAAATGTTTTACTTCCAGTACTCCATAATGTCAAACAAACATAAAACATTCATTCCAATGGGGCGCGGGGAAACTTAAGAAAAGGAAAACAAATACAAAATTGCACTGATTTGATATTGCACTACCCTTAAACAGTTTGTACAAATGATTTTGAGGCAATGAATATATGAAATACTTATTTTAAACATTTTATTCATCATTCTAAAATAAAAATATTCATAATTAATTTGTCATTTTTTTCAATTTCTCTAGGGAAAAAGAGTCCTTTGAGAAAAACTATGCATGTTTTTTAAAAATTGTGTTTCTCCAGATCTTCACATTGCTAGCTCTATAAAATGAATGCCATTAGGGAAAATCAGTAAATTGCTGAAGTTAGCAGATTGTAGGAACAGCACTGTCGTCTCCATAAGACCCCCTTACCATATCCACAAGGGATACATCCCCATCCAGACCGCAGTTACCTAAAACTATGCATATGACCAAACATCATTAAATTACCCAACTTCCAAGGCCAGCACACCACAGAGTTGCACTGAAGGACCTTAAGAGTTATTCTCTCTATGAATTTGCTAAATCCTCCAACACAATTCTATAGTAACTTCCAGGGGAAGCATGCCATAGAGTCACCTGGAGGATCTAGTGAATTCCTAGAGATACAATTTTATCCCAGGCACAGGGATAAATGAAGTATAGATCTTACTGAACTTCTGTAGACTAACATCTTTTGAAAAAGAGAACAGTGAGTGGCACAAATCATGTCCAAAAAACCCCTAAACTAGCTGTTTTTTCCAAGTATTATGTCAGTTGACCCTATCCTTCTGTCAGGCTTGAGGTCAGATTCAACTATCATGTACATGGACATTAGGTTGCCATATTTTTTGTCTCAGAAAAGAAAATGTTTTCAACCTACATTCAAGCCTAGAGAAAAGCTGAAAAAACAATGTGTAGACCAGTGTTTCTTAACCTTCCTAATTCCGTGACCCCTTAATACAGTTTCTCATGTTGTGGTGACCCCCAACCATAATATTTCATAACTGCAATGTTGCTACTGTTATGAAAAAATAATGTAAATATCTAATATGCAGGATGTATTTTCATTCACTGGATCAAATTTGGCACAAATACTTGATACACCCAAATTTGAATACTTGTGGGATTAGGAGAGGGGAGGTAATTTTGTCATTTGGGAGTTGTAGTTGCAAGGATTTATAGTTCACCTACAGTTAAAGAGCATTCTGAACTCCACTAACGATGGAATTGGACCAACTTGGCAAACAGAACTTCCACGACCAACAGAAAATGTTGGAAGAGTTTGGTGGGCTTGAGTTTTGGAGTTGTAGTTCACCTACATCCAGAGAGCATTGTGGACTCAAACAAAAATGGATCTGGACCAAACTTGGCACTAATACTCAATATGCCCAAATGCGAACAGTGGTGGGGTTTGGGGAAAATAGACCTTGCCATTTGGGAGTTGTAGTTGCTGGGATGTATAGTTCACCTACAATTAAAGAGCATTCAGAACCCCACCAATGATACAATTGGGCCAAACATCCCACACAGAACCCCCATGACCAACAGAAAATACTACGTTTTCTGATGGTCTTTGGCGACCCCTCTGACACCCCCTCATGACCCCTCTGGGGGTCCCGACCCCCAGGTTGAGAAACACTGGTGTAGACTTTTAGATGTCTTTCATTCCCAGCCATTATCATGATCTATACACAACAGCTGTGCCATTGAACCTATCCAGAATTGTCCACCAGGTACAGGAGTCTCAATGGCAGAACAGTAAGGAAACATAATCTATATAAATGTAAGATATCGCCTGATGAAAAAGTTTGAAAACAACCATATCACTGACATTCGACACCCTGCATCCAGAAAGGTCATTTGTAGAAATGATGAGGTAATTTGTTTTTCACTTTTATTTAGCATCCAAGCTTCTAGCTGAGGATGCCATAACTGAGGCCAATTTCGTGATCAAGACACCTGTCCACTGGGGACAGTGCTAAGAATACTATCTAATTTGGCCAAGGTCACTGAGCAGTAGACAGATGGTAACAACTTCAGTCACCACCAACTTGGGAATGGAATCAAGAAAGACAACTTGCAGGTAAACAGTCCCATATCCTCTTAGCAGTCCCCTGAGTCATCCCGTTTGGCTGTCTGGACAGTTGCCTGGAAAAATGATCAGCCTCACTTCATGGCCCACATAATACTCATAATTTTGTTTTTCAATACAAATCTAATCAGTATAAAACAAGAGTACAAAAGTGATGATATGGACGAACTATTTATAACCAGTCTGGTGTAGTGGCTAGACCAGCGTTTCTCAACCTGGGTGTCGGGACCCCTGAAGGGGGTCACAAGGAGGTGTCAGAGGGGTCAGCAAACACAGTATTTTCTGTTGGTCATGGGGGTTCTGTGTGGGAAGAAGATTGGCCCAATTCTCTTGGTGGGGTTCAGAATGCTCTTTGATTGTAGGTGAACTATAAATCCCAGCAACTACAATTCCCCAAACTCCAGCAGTGTTCATATGGAGTATTTGTGCCAGGTTTGGTCCAGATCCATCATTGTTTGAGTCCACAGTGCTCTTTGGATGTCGGTGAACTACATCTCCAAAACTCAAGGCCAATGCCCACCAAACTCTTCCAGTATTTTCTGTTGGTCATGGGAGTTCTGTGTGCCAAGTTTGGTTCAATTCCATTGTGGGTAGAGTTCAGAATGCTCTTTGATTGTAGGTGAACTATAAATCCCAGCAACTACAACTCCCAAGTGACAAAATCAATCCTCCTCCCCGAACTCCACTGGTACTCAAATTTTTGGTGTAGCGGATATTTGTGCCAAATGATAATACATCCTGCATATCGGATATTTACATGACGATTCGTAACAGTTGCAAAATGACAGTTATGAAGTAGCAATGAAAATACTTTTATGGTTGGGGGTCACCACAACATGAGGAACTGTATTAAGAGGTCACGGCATTGTAAGGTTCATAACTCTGGGCTAGACTAGGACTGATCCATCAGCAGCAGCGATCATCAGATTCTTTGCATTTTCCATTTTTCTAGTGTTCTGATGCAAAGCTATTGTATCGTTGTCTATCCTGCCTGGAGAATTCCCAGAGATATGCTGGACTAGATAGCCTTTGGTGGTGACTTCGCAAATTTCTTCTTCTGTTTTGACAAAGGCATCAATGAAAAGCCATGTGACATTTCCTCACTTGCCTCCGTAGAACCACATTTTATCCATGTGTGTATTTCCAGAACATCTCTGTACATGTATGACCAAACATTGTAAGATCCATAAAGAAGCAGAACATTATGCTAAGCTGGCATTCAAGGACAGTGGGGCAGGATGACCTTCTAAATAACTCATTTACATACCAGGATTGGAGCAGAGCTTTTTGGAACAGAACAGAAGCTGCTCCTCCATTCATACTGCTGGAATTAACATCTGAATGGGGTCTTTTTGAGTGTCCAAAGCCCTTCACATGTGTTTGTTTTCATTAGGTGTTGCCTATCTTTTGAGGCATACAACTTGGCACCATATGAAGTTCACTCCTCTTTCTATTTTATTCTCACAACAGCTATGCAAATTATGTCAGCCTGACAGAGAGTGATCAACCCTGTGACAATGACATATTCTACCATTAATTCCAGCAGCAGTCCTATAAAACACACCAGTATTATTATACCTGAATTGTAGATAGAAAAGGGCTGGGAGCTATTAGCTTCCTGGTGGATTTAGTTGGCTAGATCAAATATGATGCCAAAGTATAATTAAGAATTGTAAGGATGATCTACAAATAGCTCCTGCCTTCCATGCTGTGCCCTTCTTGGGAGTACAAACATGAAGAAGAGTCCAGAATTGTTTGTTGTGTTTTAGATCACAGCTTCTTAAACCTTTTTCCATTTGTGAGCCCTTAGAATCATAGAGTTGGAAGAGACCTCATGGATCATCCAGTCCAACCCCCTGCCTAGAAGCAGGAATATTGCATTCAAAGCACCCCTGACAGATGGCCATCCAGCCTCTGTTTAAAAACCTCCAAAGAAGGAGCCTCCACCACACTCCGGGGCAGAGAGTTCCACTGCTGAACGGCTCTCACAGTCAGGAAGTTCTTCCTAATGTTCAGATGGAATCTCCTTTCTTATAGTTTGAAGCCATTGCTGTGTCCTAGTCTCCAGGGAAGCAGAGAACAAGCTTGCTCCCTCCTCCCTGTGACTTCCTCTCACATATTTATACATGGCTATCATTTATACATGGCTTGGGCTTTTCGCCCAAGAAGTTTTTATGGGACCCCAGGTACATAAGTAAATAAAATAGGTTAAAAAGTAAAACATTTACTGGAAATAAATCCGCATTTGCAAGGCTGATTTTCCTTTTTGTGGAGTACAGCTGAAGCATTTCTGCAG
Organism: Anolis sagrei ordinatus; assembly: GCF_025583915.1. NCBI lineage: Eukaryota > Metazoa > Chordata > Lepidosauria > Squamata > Anolidae > Anolis > Anolis sagrei. The sequence goes on from NW_026847549.1 coordinate 127,934,843, forward strand.
AGTGCACTGTAAACACTGCACATTGTTGCAAATTTGACTGTTGCCAATTGACTGTTGCCAATTTTTATGACCTAGCAGGGCCCCATTTTGATGTTGGGACCCACACTTTAAGAAGGAGAGTTTTAGATGAACCGCAGGTAAACAGTAGATACTCTTAACCAGGGGTCCTCAAACTATGGCCCGGGGGCCAGATACGGCCCTCCAAGGTCACTTACCCGGCCCTCGCTCAGGGTCAACCTAAGTCTTAAACAACTTGAAAGCACACAACAACAATCCTATCTCATCAGCCAAAAGCAGGCCCACACTTCCCATTGAAATACTAATAAGTTTATATTTGTTAAATTTGTTCTTAATTTTAATTATTATATTGTTTTTAAGTGGTTTTTGCACTACAAATAGAATCATAGAATCAAAGAGTTGGAAGAGAGCTCATGGGCCATCCAGTCCAACCCCCTGCCTAGAATCAGGAATATTGCATTCAAAGCACCCCTGACAGACGGCCATCCAGATTCTGTTTAAAAACCTCCAAAGAAGGAGCCTCCACCACACTCGGGGCAGAGAGTTCCACTGCTGAACGGCTCTCACAGTCAGAAAGTTCTTCCTCATGTTCAGATGGAATCTCCTTTCTTGTAGTTTGAAGCCATTGTTTCACGTCCTAATCTCCATGGAAGCAGAAAACAAGCTTGCTCCCTCCTCCCTGTGGCTTCCTCTCACATATTTATACATGGCTATCATATCTCCTCTCAGCCTTCTCTTCTTCAGGCTAAACATGCCCAGCTCCTTAAGCTGCTCCTCATAGGGCTTGTTCTCCAGAGCCTTGATCATTTTAGTCGCCCTCCTCTGGACACATTCCAGCTTATCAATATCTCTCTTGAATTGTGATATAAGATATGTGCAGTGTACATAGGAATCCATTCAATATTTTTTTCAAATTATAATCCGGCCCTCCAACAGTTTGAGGGACTGTGACCTGGCCCTCTGTTCAAAAAGTTTGAAGACCCCTGCACTTTACTATGGCCATTTGAAATAAGGGAAAATCAAAGCATTACGTTCTTGACTTGTTTCAGTTAAGACTAATCATAGTTTCAGTTTCAACTATGCTAAACTATGATTAATCAAAGACCAGAAGCAAGGGATTGTGAACTTTCTCCCAATTGTGCTGGCAATTAGGAAAAGGTGTGAGACATTTCTTGAAAATTGGTTTCATAATGGTATGGGCAGGGTTTAAACTTAAACTTTGGGGGTTCTGCACTCCTTTGATAATCTGCTGGAAACTATCTCTCCCCTTCCCAGAACACTGCACTTAAATACTATTTTGAAAGTATCAAGAAGGAAATCAAAGGAAAAAATCAATTTTTTGAGCTCTTGGAATCTATGGACCACAGCTAAGACCCCTGCACTAAAACATGGCCAATTATTACATCTGAAGATAGCCATTATCATACTTTTTCATGTCAGGAGTGACTTGAAAAACTGCAACTCATTTCTGGTGTGAGAGAATTGGCCGTCTTGCCCAGGGGATGCCTGGATGTTTTACCATCCTGTGGGAGGCTTCTCTCATGTCCTTGCATGAGAAGCTGGAGCTGACAGACAGGAGCTCACCCCGCTCTCCTTTGAACTTTTTTGTGTATCAGCAAAGAAACTTACAACTGTGTACAACATAATTAGTGAGACCTCCTAGAAGGGACTTGGAGTAAATTCAATCAAGTTTTTAAAGAAAGAAATTATCATAATATTACGGAGGAGGGGAAGGGGAAGACAATGCAAGCACTGATGTTGTTATTGTGTGTCTTCAAGTCACTTCTGATTCCTGCTGACCTATGACAAGGCTTTCATAGCAAGATTTTTTCGAGGGAATTTGCTCAGGGCTCAGCAGGTTTCGGCAGCTGAAAAGGGATTTGAACCTGGTTTTCCAGAGACCTTGTTCAACACTCAAGCCATTATGCTACTTCAGCCACTACACCATGCAGTATAGAAAGACACAGGCAGTATTACTGGTTTTCCAAAAGTGGCTTGTTTTGGTCAATGTCGAAATAAGCCTGATAGAAAGGTCAACGTATATACACCATGGTACAGATTTGACCTGAAGGCCAAGCCTTCTATTTACAAAACAGGAAGGGATAATAGTTTTGTTTTGTTAAAAAAAATGAAAAAAAATAAAAAAAGAAATACTGGAAGTGGCTGTTTGTAGCATAGTCCTAGCAAGTGTACAAAATGTGATTAACCCATTTTTCCTATTGAACATCATATGTCATTTTAAGTTGCTCCAAACATTCTCTTTCACACACAAATATGTTATGGCAGTCTGTTTTCTTTGCAAGGAAACAGCTTTGTCTGGAAAAGAAAACTGGTGTCTATAAGTGGCATAATTAATTGGTGCAGAAATGCAACTAGCCCAGGTGGAGATTCATGCACACATCCACACCATTCAAACTTGTATTCTTCTTGAACTGTTTTCCACTTGGAAAATCAAAGTTCACCGCAGCTTTCTTATGGCCCTTCCACACAGCCATATAACCCAGAATATCAAGGCAGATAATCCACAATATCAGCTTTGAACTGGATTATCTGAGTCCACATTGCCATATAATCCAGTTCAATTTGGATTTTATACAGCTGTGTGAAAGGGGCCTGAGGTCCATTCTACACTGCCCTATATAAAATCTAGATTATCTGCTTTGAACTTGATTATATGGCAGTGTAAACTCATATAATCCAGTTCAAAGCAGATAATCTAAATCAGGGGTCCTCAAACTTTGTAAACACAGGGCCAAGTCACATTCCCTCAAACTGTTGGAGGGCTGAATTATAATTTGGAAAAAAAAATGAACGGATTCCTATGCACACTGCACATATCTTATTTGTAGTGCAAAAAAAAACCACTTAAAAGCAATACAATAATTAAAATGAAGAACAAATTCAACAAATATAAACTTATTAGTATTTCAGTGGGAAGTGTGGGTCTGCCTTTGGCTGATAAGATAGAATTGTTGTTATTGTTGTTGTTTTGAACTTTCAAGTCATTTCAGACTTAGGTTGATCCTGAGTGAGGGCCGGGTAAATGACCTTGGAGGGCCGTATACGGCCCGAGGGCCTTAGTTTGAGGACCCCTGATCTAGATAATGGCAGTGTAGAAAGTGCAATGGCAGTGTAGAAAGGACTTCATATAATCCAGTTCAAAGCAGATAATGTGGATTATCTAATTTGATAATCTGGATTATATAGCAGTGTAAAAGTAGCCCTAGGGCCCTTCTAGACAGGCCCGATTTGATCCCAGGTTTTCTGTTTCTCCCAGATTATCTGGCATTGCAGACTCATATAATCCAGTTTACAGCAGAAAACCTGGAATCAGATCCTGGGATATAAGGCCTGTCTAGGAGTGCTCTTAGATACATTTCTGTGTAACAGGTAGGCTGTTATGCTGAGATACAAGTTTACCCAAGGCAAGTTTATGCTTGAGTTGAGATTCTGATAAAGGCTTTTCTTCTTTACAGCACTTGACCACTACAGGACACAATTCTGCTTCATTTCCAATCATTCTCTTGAAGCATAAAAACATTAAGAATTATTGGGTGTCCTAATGGGGCAACCCTTGAGGATACTCTGGGCTTCTTTACAAGTTTGGAGTTTTTAAAAGTGGTTCTCTATTTTTTTTTTTCTTTAACTATAGCCACGAGGAAACATGGAGACGCATGCCTTCCAACTGTCCCAAATTGTCTCGTAGTTGCAGCTAGATAAAAGTGGACATGACTTAAAAAGTAAAATTTATTTAATATAATGAATTATAAATTTATATTGCATTCCTATTGCCTTTGTTATTGTCTCCATCAAACAAATGGAGCAGGTTTGACATTTCTTTTATTGTTTCATCCAATTTTATGATACCCTTTATACGCATAAAGAATTCTGGCTCCAGGTCTGAGACAACCATAATTATGATGAGGCATTTGGAAGCACGAAGTACAATCCTAAAGATCCTATTCAGATGTCAGACCCTCTGAGTTAAATCGGATTACTGGAAGTAAGTGTATACAGGAGAGCCGAAATAGCCACAGCATCAAATCCTGTCTGGCCACGGTGGTCCACGCTCTTGTCACATCCCGTTTGGATTACTGCAACGCACTCTACGTGGGGTTGCCTTTGAAGACTGCTCAGAAACTCCAACTAGTCCAGCGGGAGGCAGCCAGATTGCTCACCGGAGCGGCATACAGGGAGCATACCACCCCCCTGTTATGTCAGCTCCACTGGCTGCCGATCCAGTTCCGAGCACAATTCAAAGTGCTGGTTTTGACCTACAAAACCCTATACGGTTCCGGCCCAGCGTATCTGTCCGAACGTATCTCCCTCTATGTCCCACCTCGGAGTTTAAGATCTTCTGGGGAGGCCCTGCTCTTGGCCCCGCCTTTATCACAAGTGAGACCGACGGGGACGAGAGACAGGGCCTTCTCGTGGTCGACCTCGCCTCTATCACAAGTGAGGCTGGCGGGGACGAGGAGCAGGGCCTTCTCGGTGGTGGCCCCTCACCTGTGGAACTCACTCCCCGGGGAGATTAGATCAGCGACTTCCCTTTTTTCATTCAGAAAAAAACTGAAGACCTGGATGTGGGACCAGGCTTTTGGACGTTCTGGCAGCTAAAGGAGCGACCTTGATGATGGGCAGGAATTGATGGAATGGAATGGATTTATGGAACTCAGAACACTGACCATGAGATTGTTTACTATTGTGTTATGTACTGATGTTTTTAACCTGTTAACTGTTTAATTGCTTTTATGTATGTATGTATTTTTGACATAGACATCGAATTGTGCCTTCCTTTGTAAGCCGCCCTGAGTCCCCCCTTGGGGGTGAGAAGGGCGGGGTAGAAGTAACTGAAATAAATAAATAAATAAATAAATAAATAATCTTGGAAGCTGAACAGCATCAGGCCTGATTAGTACTTAGATGGGGGTTAGCAAGGAACACTGGGTACTATAGGCTACAGATCAAAGGAAACCATCTCTAAGTACTAATCCTTACTTGAGAAAACCCTATGAAATTCTTGAGATCTCCAGTAGTCATCAAGTGACTTGAAGGAACACAAGCACAATTAGGATTATGCCACACCATACGTAAGCTTCCCTAGGCATAAGCTCCCATCAAATACAGTGGGACCTGCTTTTTTATTTGTTTTAAAGATTTTGTGACTGGAGGTAAGGAGGCTGAATCAAGACCAACCATACCACTAAACCAAATGAGATGACTGCCTAAGGGCACAAATACTAGGTTAACAGGCAGCTTGTGGCTATTCCTCTATATTCTCCCACTGTTCCTGTCAACCTGTGAACATTATAAAATTGATGACCTCTCTGCCCCTATTATTATTATTATTATTATTATTATTATTATTATTATTACTATTCTTATTATTACAAATACAGAGTAGCTGATATAGGAAATCGAATGACCTGACAATGGAATTGGACAATGCTTGAGAATAATGAGACGCTGATGATGTTGCTTTTATTGCTTTTATGATGTCTTATACTGTTTAATGTTTTTTATCTATTATGTTTTATGTATACTGATTTGTTGGAAACTGCTTTGAGTCACCAACTGGCTGAGAAAGGTGGTATACAAATACAGTAAATAAATAATAATAATAATAATAATAATAATAATAATAATATTATTATTATTATTATTATTATTATTATGTCCCGCTTTTCTCCCTCACTCAGACCCAAAGTGACTTACAGCATAATAATATAATTTAAACAACAATCCAAATACATTGATAATAAGTATAAAACATCATAAAGTAACAATTTAAAACAACAATAATGTACAATCACATTCTTGTGGCATCATGCCAGATCATATTGCACTGAGACTCTGGCTGGGAGTCAGCTGTATTAGATCACTACTGACCGAAAGATCATGAGTTCGAAACCAGCCCGGGTCAGAGTGAACTTCTGAGCATTGTGTAGCTTGCTGTCTACCTCTGCAGCCCGAAAGACAGTTGCATCTGCCGAGTAGGAAATGTAGGTACCACTTATACTAACTTACAATGCCATAAAAATCTCCAGCAAGCATGCAAAGAATGAGGAAGTACTTCATCAGTGTCACAAATGGACGGTGAAGCGACAGCTCCCCTGGTGGCCAGAATACCCTCATGAAAAGCTGGAATGTTAAATGGCCTCTGTGTGTCTGTCTATATATGTGTGTGTGTGGCATTAAATGTTAGCCATGTATATGTACATTGTAATCCACCCTGAGTCCCCTGCAGGGTGAGAAGGGCGGAATATAAATACTGAAAATAAATAAATAAAATTTGTTCCAATTCATAAAGATTATGGTGTGAGAGCATGATGCCAAAAGTAGCACTGAGGCATGATTCAGCAGCCAATCTAATAATTTTTTGTGCCTTGACAGGGAAACAATCACTGTCTGATTGGCTTTTGCCTCAAGCCAATGGCATCACTAGCAAGTTGCAGGGGGTAGAACCAAAATGACTATCACATCCAGAAAGGGTGCTCTCTCTAAATCTCCACCTGCTCCAGATGGTAAGAGTGGGTGGTGGTGGCACCTCCTCCCCTCCTCTATCTTCCTTTCCCTCAGTAGGCCAAGACTCTCTCAGCTATGTTCACCATTCCCCCCAATGCCCCTGGAGCTGAACCAGGCTCTGGTCCAATGCTGTGGGTTTTTTTTTTCAAATAACACCTTTCCCACCCTCACCATGGAGGTGGGGAAGCATTTTGCTCCCTTCCAGCGAAGGGAAGACAAAGAGTTTTAAAAGTCCCAGCCGGGACTTGTTGTAGGTGGGGCCTAGGTGAGGTGAGCCTAGCCCACCTCACTTAGCCTGAAGAAGTTGACCCAGCCACCCGCCACTGCTGCAGTGTACTTGCCAAGGGTTGCCGTGAGGGGCCGGGTAGGAATTTTTCCCCCTCCATGTTCTGGGGTTTTTTTGTCTACCCTACACTGCGCATTTGGGCAAATTGGGTTGAGGGGAGTTTAAATAGGCATATAACATACGACATGCACATACAGGTACTGGTGTGCACCACAGGAAGGGCGAGTATGCTACAGTCTCTACCTGTTACCTGGAGTGTCCCCATGGGAGAAACATGTGGGTTGCATCCAGGAATTATGGTGTCTCGCCCTTGTAGGAGGATGACGTGGTTATGCGGGGCCACTGCCTCATCTGATTAATAGCAAATTCAAGTTCAAATTCATGTTCAAGTTCAAATTCATGTTCAAAGTTATGTTGAATCATAAATTGGTTTGGATGATCACACAGATATCGATTGGTAACATATAATAAAAGTTGCCTATAGTTAACCCACAACATGGTGTTGTCTGGTGATTTCGCTGGTTGGAGAGCAAAGACTACCAACTGGAGTGGTGGGGACGGGGGTGCACTGTAATAACAATGGGTGGGAAAGAGGACTTCCTTCTGGGACAAGTGCCCTGTCTTTCCTCCTACTTCTGCAACACACGACTCGTGGTGGGACTGCTCTGAGGATAAGAAGGTAGCTTATGGTAGCTTATGGACTGCTCTGAGGATAAGAAGGCTGATGGTTGGGATTCATGGGATAGTAAGTGGGACTGATTTCCCAGAGGCCAGGGTCATGTCACTGCTAACCACTAGGAGCTGCACTCTTCCCTGCACTGGGTGACACCAATCCTAATGATACTGCTGCTTCAAGCTGCCAAATGTGCTCAACAAGACCTATGTTTCTGTCTTAATGTTTCTGCAGCCAAGAGATTGCACTGCCTGCGAGATACAACCCAGGAACTAAAAATAAATTAAAAAATCAATTTTCTGTAAAGTTGGTTTTAATGAGTCAACTCCACCCCTCATTTTTGGGCCCAAGTTCTTCACTCAGAAATTAGAGAGGGTTGTGCATGCGTGCATTCTTGCAGTCCCATGGATTATTTCCTCTTTCAGATTGAAAGAACAGCAAACTCCAGCAATAAGTGGGAGTGGATATGCTATGCTGTTGCATTAAATTAGTAACAATTAAAATGGCATGTTAAAGATTAAGGCAACCATCTGGGTAATACTTCCAAGCTTGCAAATCTCATTGAAAGCAAACTTGTAAGTCATGTCAGGACTACATTCTTTAAGCACTATCAGTGAAGAGCAGCTCACTGATCCAACCTGGGAACATTTAGTATTTGAATATCTAATATCAAGTGGTCTGAATAGTGCTTCACATGCAGTTACTGTAGTTCATTCTTTCTCGCAACAATCCCAGAGGGCTGGCCTGTGCTACTATCTTCATATCACAGAACAAGGATTGTAGCTGAAAGAACAATGGTTGCCTAGTGATTTTGTTTCTGATGGGAAATTTGAATCTGGATGTTTTCTTCAGCACAATTCACTAGGATTTATGTGGTCATTATAAGAAGGCCAGCTTGATGTGGTGGTTTGAGCATTGGACCAGGGTTCAAATCTCCATGCAGCCATAGGAAAGCCACGGATTGATTTTTGGCATGTCACACACTCTCAATCTCACCCCTCTGAGAAAGGCAAAGGTAACCCTCACTCTGAACAAATCTTGCCAAGAAACCCATGTGATAGGTTTGTCTTAGGGTCGCCATGATACAGAAATGACTGGAAGGCAAACAACAGAAACATAAGAATGTCTGAATTTCATTGTTGCAGTATAGTAGCCAAAAAGGATGCTAACAACTCATATCCCAGTGCAATAATAATAGGTTTTTGTGTGTGTGTGTCAGGAGCGACTTGAGAAACAGCAAGTCCCTCCTGCTGTGAGAGAACTGGCCATCTGCAAGGACACTGCCCAGGGGATGCCCAAATGTTTGATGTTTTACCATCCTTGTGGAAGGCTTTTCTCATGTGTCCGTTTGGGGAGCTGGAGCTGACAGAGGGAGCTCCATCCGTTCTCCCCAGATTCGAACCACTGACCTGTTGGTCAGCAGTCCTGCTGGCACAAGAGTTTAATAATGTTGATACATATTGATTTAAAATACATGAGCTTAAAAAGTAGAATGCAAGTCACTTCTGGTGTGAGAGAATTGGCCGTCTGCAAGGACATTACCCAAGGGATGCCCGAACATTGGATGTTTTACCATCCTTGTGGGAGGCTTTTCTCATGTCCCTGTGTGGGGAGCTGAAGCTGACAGAGGGAGCTCAACCCGCTCTCCCCAGATTCGAACCACTGACCTGTCAGTCAGCAGTCCTGCTGGCACAAGGGTTTAATAATGTTGATAGACATTTATTTAAAACACATGAGCTTAAAAAGTGGGATGTATTGAATATATACTTACATATTGAGATACTTTTAAAAAAATCATTTCAACAAACAGTCAATCTTTTAAAAACACGGTGAGCAGGTAAGATTGTCGCAGCCAACAGATTATATAATGCTCCCCCCCCCCCATTTAATTCCTCATATATCTATTGTGTCAGTGCTCATTCATTATTTGAATTGTTCAGTGCCTTTTATTAAAATAATACACCTACGCTTTCTGAGGCTTTCCAAGGTTATAAGTGAGCAACCATCCTTTATTAGGGATGACCTAGCATTGCCCTGTGGTAGCAGTCTCAAAAGGAACTAATGGTTGGAAGATACCCCCACCCCAGCTCAGGAATAAAAGCTGATACAAGCATGTTTATGTGTTCACATATGCAAGTGCATATACATACATGTACACATATAGTCTGGGAAAAGGCAAAGTAGGGAGAAAGAGGGAAGGACCATGGAAAGTCAGTGGAAAACTAGAAGACATCTTGAGATATGTGGTGTCTAAGCCTTTCATGGCCGGAATCACTGGGTTGCTGTGAGTTTTCTGGGATGTATGGCCATGTTCCAGAAGCATTCTCTCCTGACGTTTTACTCACATCTATGGTAGGCATCCTCAGAGGTTGGGAGGTCTGAGGATGCCTGCCATAGAGATGGGCAAAACATCAGGAGATTATGCTTCTAGAACATAGACATACAGCCTAGAAAACTCAGAGCAACCTATTTTGAGATACTGCCTTCTCTTTCGAGATCTGTTAATTTTCAGCAAACTGCAGCCAGATGGGGATAAGTAAACCACACATGACAAAGGGCCCATCCAGACAGTACCTTTATTGCAGTGTCTACTACAATAAAGAAAGGGCTGTCCAGACAACGTTCTGGATAGTCCCGAATTAATTTGAAGGTGTGGGTTTATTCCATGCCTTTTTGGAAGGAGCGGGATAAACCCATTATTTCTGGTTCTGGACTGCAGAATACTACAGTCCAGAAAAAATCCCACATTTTACCAGACTAAATAAGCCCAGTAAACTGTGGGAATACCCACCCCTCCCCCCAATCCCCCAGACCCCTTAGAAAACTAATGAAAACTTACCTGGCCTTCATTACAGTCTCTCCTCCCCCCTCCCCATGCTCTCCTGGTGCATCATTTCTACACACCGGGAGAGCTGGCTGAAGCTTGTAATGGAGACCGGGTAAGTTTTCATTAGTTTTCTAAGGGGTCTTGGGGCTTGAGGGGAGGGGGTAGGGCCTCCAGATGTTCTCTCAGGCTAGTTGTGAAAGAACACCTGGACACCCACCCCAGAAAACATGGATTCTCCAGGGATAAAGGCCTGTCTGGATCCGCCCAAAAATTCTACAGTTTTCCAAGGCTTCCTCTTCTAAGTGAGCCCAAACTCAAATGCTGCTTGAACTTTATCTCTGCACATAGGTGAGTATATAGCACTGCCAATGCCTAATCTTTCTTTAATTCTATCAAATATTTATCCCAACCATCTGTTAATCCTACTTTTCCCCTGTAGTATCACAGTAATTTTTGTAAACTAGGCTGTCTTGGCTCAGTCTTCTTTTTTTTACTGCTTTTGAATAGTGTAAACCACCTCTGAGTATTCGTAAGAAAATCCTAAGTCAACAGCAAATATGGAGACACAGGGCAGCCAGAATATACAAAGAGCTTTATTGTAAAGTGTAGAGCTTCCTTCTACTGTATTCAGTCATTTTTTCCCCTGTAAAACACAATAAGCAACATGTGCTTTATTCCTTAACTGAAGAAATCAAGAGCTGACCATATGCTAATATAGACACATTAAGATCTTATTAATTAGGCATGGTGAGCATCTTCTTTCTTGGCTCTCAGCAAATGACTGAAAGATAACAATGTCATATTTGTAAGATTGAAAATTTGAAATTAAAAGCACTTCTGCTGTAGACATATGGTCACTCAATGAATATTTTAAGACACTAGGCTTTCAAGGCCCAGTTAATAAATTTGTGTGCACACTCCCTATAAATCTAAGTACTCTTCACCAAGAAATTGGAAGGCTCAAATCTCACTGTTTAAATAACAATGCTTGCTGTAAATCAAACATGGGTGTTTTCTTTGTCAAATAAAGTTATGCCAAAATGCATACCTCTGAATGCAAATTCTTGAATAGCCGTATTATTGATCCCACTAACCCAGGTAGTCACTAACAGTAATGAAATTGTGATTGCTTCACAATATGAAGATTTCTTTCACTTGCAATCCATCAACATATAGGGTGCAACCTGTGTTCCGTGGGGTTGCACTCCCCCTGAAGACACAGGTTCCTCCTAGACTCAGCGCTAATGCTTGATGCTCAAGTGTCGGTGGTGGGTGGGAGGGCCTTTGCACAACTAAAACTTGTGCACCAGCTGCAACCGTACCTTGCAAAGCTCAATTTGACCATGGTTGTCTATGCCTTAGTTACCTCTAGATTGGACTACTGCAATGCACTCTATGTGGGCCTGCCCTTAAAGACGGCCCGAAAACTTCAACTGGTCCAACAATCAGCAGCCAGATTGTTAACTGGTGTGAATTACAGGGAGCAGTCCACCCCCTGTTTAAGGAGCTCTACTGGCTGTCGTTTGTTTTCCGAGGCCAATTCAAGGTGCAGGTTATCACCTACAAAGGCCTGAACAGTTTGGGACCCGCCTACCTTCGTGACTGCATTTCCTTCTATGAACCTGCACAACCTCTTCGATCTTTTGGGGAGGCCCTCCTCTCACTTCCCCTCCGTTGTAAGTGTGACTTGTGGGGACAAGGGAAAGGGCCTTCTCTGTGGTGCCCCCACCCCCAGCTTTGGAATTCATTACCCGGAGAGATTAGGCAAGCCCCCACCCTGGCAGCCTTCAGGAAGAGCCTAAAAACCTGGCTGTTCTGGTGTGCCTTTGAGGAATAAATGAAAATCCCCATACCACCACCGGCTCAGTACAATATGCCCCTCGATGCACTTTATCCCATGCTTTAGTGTAACTCACCCCATTGCTTGTCCAATCTGAGATCTCTCACCCGGCACATTGCCCTATTCATCCTTCTCACCTATGTTTTTATATGTATTGTCGAAGGCTTTCATGGCTGGAATCACTGGGTTGTTGTAGGTTTTTTCGGGCTGTATGGCCATGGTCTAGAGGCATTCTCTCCTGACATTTCGCTTGCATCTATGGCAAGCATATCTGAGGATGCTTGCCATAGATGCAAGCAAAACGTCAGGAGAGAATGCCTCCAGACCATGGCCATACAACCCGAAAAAACCTACAACAACCTAGGTTTTTATACTTTACAATTTTAACCATCCCCGCTCACTATGCTCACTTTACCATCTTATTTTATTTTCATTTCCTGTGTTTGACTCTGTATTAATTTTGCCGTTTATTTATATTTTATGTTATTTTTATTTGAGGCTATTGTTTACTGTAATTTTATATTGTTATGGATTCATATGTTTTATGTAATTATGATGTTGTTTATTGTTTTCGTTTTCGTTTTTATTTTGCTGTAATTTGTTGTTTGGGCTTGGCCTCATGTAAGCCGCTTTGAGTCCCCATCGGAGAGATGGTGGTGGGGTATAAATAAAGATGATGAAATTTTCATGGTGGTTCGTGAAAAGGCCTTACTGGTGCATTATTTAAACTGTTATGTTTATTCATATCATGATCTGATCACCATACTCAATATATCCCATATGCATGGGGGTATTGGGGTAATGATACAAAAGGTTTGCTAGGGTAGACCCTCTTTCACTCAGACTCAGCCCCCCCCCCCCCCCCCCCCGAAACGAAATCCTGGCTACGGGCCTGGTGGGGATGTCAAGGAGTATAGAGATTTGGGGAAACAGTTAATCTTTTTCTGTCTCATTTGACTATTTACAATATCTTGTAAATTTGACTATTTACAACTCCAATGCTAACTGCTGCACTCATTGGTCACAAATCTGCAATTAGCAGCAAAACCCCATTTAGAGCTTATTTAAGCCTGAATGACCAAGGTGCCCAAAGCAAAATTCTTTCTCCAAAAACATCCTCTTGTTGGGGTAGGCTTTAACCATGGTATGAATTAGTATGGTGTGTGTCTATTATTTTCATTCTCATCCAAGAATCACATAATCATATTAAAATAGAGTTGGAAGAGACCACATAGGTCTCTTAGTCCAACCCCCTGCCATACAGGAAAAGAACAATCAAATTACAGGTGACCGGAAAATGAAAATACTCAGCAGTCTTCCTGCTGGTCAAGACTGTGAGTGTTTTGTGCATTTTAAAGTAAGATTTTACATTTTGGAATGCTTGCAAAACTTTTATGCAGGCATATGGTTTTGGGCATAAAGCATTACGATTATACAACATATATTTCAAGCTAGTAACCATATTTATGATGAAAACTGATGTTCTTCTGCACTGTGCTCTGTATAAAGATTGGAGGGAAAGTTAACAACCTTTTCTGGAAATAGTTCTGCAAAAATAATCTCCTATTGGCTGTGAGATTCATAACCCTTTATTTCTGAAAGACTAGTCAGGGTTTTTTTTAAAAAAATCAACTAAGGTTAGGAGTGAAAAAGCAGAGCCCGCTAATGTTTGAGTCCCTTTTGGGAAGATAAAGCAAGGTAATAATAATAATAATAATAATTTATTTATTTATTTATTTGGAGCATTTATTAACCGCCATTCTCAGCCCACTCGGGCGACTCACGGCGGTGTACAGTACAAAAGGCAATTCACACAAAGACAAGTACAACAGCATATTAACCATACAACAATACAACAGTTAAAATTACACTAACTAATCCGCTTCGTCTCGTAATAGAATCGTGACCAATCTCGTATTCCTTGTACCATTCCAGTCGTCTTTACCACATTACTATAGCACTTAATTAAATGCCCTCTCGAACAGCCACGTCTTGAGGCTTTTTCGGAAGGACAAAAGAGAGGGCGCCTGCCTGATGTCTGTAGGGAGAGTGTTCCACAACCGGGGGGCCACCACTGAGAAGGCCCTCTCTCTCATCCCCGCCAGGCGTGCCTGTGAGGCAGGCGGGATCGAGAGAAGGGCCTCCCCAGACGATCTCAAGGTCCTCGTGGGCTCTTAGGCCAAGATGCGGTCTGAAAGGTATTTTGGGCCGGAGCCCAAATAATAATAATAATAATAATTTTCTAAGCATATGATTGTATAAATGGCACATATTTTCATGCTGTTTGATCCCTTGTAACCTTTTGAGTATATAAACAATCTTGTAATCTGGAAAATAATTAAATCTTCTGAAGTCAACAACAACTAAGTCTTTCTCCAATAATGCTGGTTAAAAAGGTCCCGCTTTCTCCTAAAGATTTGTGTGTGTGAAAGAGAGATTCCCCTTTGAGATATAGTTCAAACCACTTCTGAATGTATGGACAATAACATTTAATGTAGGAACCTACAGGTGCAAAGAACACCTGGAAATTTTGTTGTTTTTATTAGGAAATATGTATCAACATATCAAGGCATCGCACTAAAAAAATGAAACATTGATATGACATTTTTCACATTTTGGGTTCCTTTTGAAAAAAATGTTTGCGGGAATTGATTTTGCACAATAGCACGTTTTTTTTCTTTATTTTGCACATAAGTTCCTGAAGGAATTTAGTAAAATTCATAGAAGTTTCAAAAATTGGAAGATAGATGAGGTGGATCACAGAGGATTGGAAAATAGATGAGGTGGAT
>NW_026847549.1:127951562-128055399 GCF_025583915.1 Anolis sagrei ordinatus
CTCATTCTGTGTCCTCACCATCACTGAAAACCCCCCACAGAAACACCTTTAAATTCAAAAAAGGAAGAAGACAACACACCTCCCCTGTCCCCCTGGCAGGGGAGGTGTGTTGTCTTCTTCCTTTTTTGAATTTAGAGGTGTTTTGTGGGTTTATTTTTTCAGTGATGGTCACTCTTTGGATTGTGAGGAGTTTTGTTGTCAAATTTGGGGTCATTTGGCCCTGTAGTTTTTTTTTGTTGTTGTTTTTAAGGTACTCAGTATGCACAGAGCATTTTTATATAGATAGATTAAAATTGTTAGCCACTTGAGGCTCCTGTTGGCAAGGAATGCAAAGTATACGTTTTCAAAATGAAATAATTTTAAAACAGAAGTATAATATTTAAGGGAATAAAAATAGAAAACAAATTCTACTGACAGGCATGGAAACTAGGGCTGGGCAACCACGGAAAAATTTGTTTCTAAACTTGATTCGTTTTTTGGGGTTTTTTGCGTTTCGATATTTAAAAGAATTCCGAAATTTTTATTTTAAAAAGTTCGATATTTACGAAATTTCGTAAAATTACGAAACGAATACGAACCGAATACGAATCGATTCGTTAATGGTGGACGCGACCGCGCAATATGCTAAAAAACCTCCATATGGGACAGGGGGAACTTCTGAAGCTTCCCTCTCCCTCTGTTTTTGAATGTTGGTGTGATATTTATAATTTTTTTTCACTGATTAAACAAACAACAGCTATAAAACTTGCCCCAGACATGCGGAAATAATAACGAAACGATTTCGAAACGATTTCGAAACGAATACGAAACGAATACGAAGCAATTACGAAATGAATTGAAAAATTCGTTTCGTTTTTTAGATGCTCCTGAATGGTTTGTTATCGCTTCGTAACCAAAAAAAATAACGAATTTTTAACGAATTAGGAAATTACGAAACGAAACCGCCCAGCCCTAATGGAAACATCTATGCACAATGCAAAGCTACTTCTGCAATATTGGAATGTCATCCCAATCTCTGCACCCTTAACAAAACGTTTCTGGTGCTTGAATGCACTAAGTTAGAGAATCAGCTCCACATTAAATATTCCACTGCTTGTCAACACACAACACAACTTTAACATTAACTTCTCTTTTCTTGCTGCATCTTGCCATTCTCTGTGACATTTGTTTACTCTCTGTTCACTGGTGAATGACCCACTTTAAAAAAAGGAAGTAACTTTTTATCATAAAGGTTTAGTATTTTTAAAAAATCCAAAATTAGGAGGAAAGAAATACTTGATCTGAATAGTAAAAACTTGAATGATTAATCAGTTGCTATTACTTCTTATGTCAAAGAAACAAATCTCTACTCACAGCTGAATAATTCAATCATACAATGAGTTCTTTCTGTTCTAGCTGAAAGGTACATTTGTTACCAGAAAAGCAGCATGGGTAAATCTCTCTTAGTGTATTGTTCAATCTATTTCTTGGAAGCTTCAAAATGTGAAAATAATCTGAGGTGGATGAATATTCCCATCCACACAAAAAAGTAGCCTAACACCCAGCTCTGAATCAAACTAATTCTTTCCAAGGCTTTCTTAGTTCAGTTGAACAGTTCCAGATATGAACAAAATGTGGATTGCATTGCATGAACCTTAGTCTTCCATAGCAATGGGAAAATTGTATTCTACTACGTCCTATGTCAGAAAAGCTGACTAGATTCACAGGTGAATCTTATTTTGACAAAGACAGTGGCACAATGTTATGCTGACAGCAGTAAATTAATGTAGGGGTCATAAGGCAGGCCATATGATTTAGCCTGCCTGCTGGGATCCAGATGGAATCACACATTATGAGATAAAAATACCAGTTTTGCTACTAAGTCCGCACTCAGCATGAAGTCACAAGCCTACTCCACACATAAAATAGTCTTCCACTTCCTCCGGTCTGTTCATGCCCATTCCTGCCAAAATTATTCACTTTGACGATGTGACAACCCTCCCAAATTCTTAAGCCTGACTTTCTTTCCATTACCTAATCCTGTACAACTTTTTCATACTTCCATAGCCTTGCCACACTTACATCACTGATTTTATTAAAAAAAAGTATCCCTACTCTTGGACATCATCAGAAGTTGAAATACTCCCTGAAATTATATATATATATATATATATATATATATATATATATATATATATATAGCTAAAACATAAAGTTTCCCCCCTGACATTAAGTCTAGTCGTGTCCGACTCTGGGGTGTGGTGCTCATGTCCATTTCTAAGCCGAAGAGCCAGTGTTATCTGTAGAGACTTCCAAGGTCATGTGGCCAGCATGACTGCATGGCAGCCGTTACCTTCCCGCTGGAGCAGTACCTATTGATCTACTCACATTTACATGTTTTTGAATTGCTAGGTTGATGAAGAAAGGCTATATATGCCTTTCTGCATCTTGATACTGGCTCTCTGAAAGCCTCCATGAGATGAATCCATTTTACTGCCTTCAAGCCACTTCTCAAAATATACCTTTTTCTTTTTGATTAAAACTTTTCTAACAACCTCTTACTCCAAATAGCCTAAGGTGATAAAGTCATGTTCAGCTAACCCTCTGTATCCATGGATTCTGCATTTGTGGAGTCACCCATTCATGGCTTTAAAACATTTTCAAAAATAATAAAATTCCAAAAGGCAAATCTGAATTTTCCCATTTTATGTAAGGAACACCATTTTATGTAAGGAACACCAATGGAACTTGAGCATCCACAGATTTGGTATTCACAGAGGTTCCTGGAACCAAACCCTAGCAGATACCATATATATTAGTAAGAGGAGGGCGCATCAAGCCAACTCTGACCAAGACCGCCTTCCACTTGGAAACCAATGCCCTCACTGAGGGAGAAGATGCAGGTCAAGAATAGGGCTCCACAGTCACCTACGGACCCACAAGAATACTGATCCTGGAAGACTATCCTACTCGGCCAACGAAGGATCGCCTAAGCAAGCTAAGCAGTAAGTATATCTGTTGAAATAATATTATTTTTCTCCTTGGCCCTATGCCCCTTTTCCCTTTACTCCATCTGCCATTTCCTTTATGTCAACTTTTGCAAAGATTGTAAGCATTTGGAATCCAGTTCAATTTATCTCACATATTGTGAGAGGACCAGTTAGATCAATAGGTCAGTAGGGGATGGAGAGCGTCAATGATACACTAGAGGACAACTATGCCTGACACATATGATGAGGCAGGTCCATACATGGATGATGCTGTATAGTAAACGAATACAGATTAGCCCGGAAAAACCTACAAAAACCTACAACCCAGAATACAGATTAACTAACATAGATCCCTTGTTCACTCCTACCTCCCAGATGAACATATGTTTTACAATACAATGTTTTCAGATACATGTTTATAGCTCTTCATACATTACAGATGCATATCTGAATTTGTAATGTGTGAAGAGCTATTGCATGTAATATATTTACTACCTTCTATATCTCGCACATCTAGGATCCAGATTCTAGACCAGTGGATCTCAATCTGTGGGTACCCAGATGCTTGGGCCTACAATTCCCAGAAATCCCAGCCAGTTTACTAGCTGTTGGGATTTCTGGTAGCTGAAGCCCAAAGCATCTGGGGACCCACAGGTTGAGAACCACTGTTCTAGACCTATGTCAAGTAGAACTTTGTAATAATATTTCTACTGAACTTAGAGCTATTGTGGTGTGATGAGCAGGAGGGTGAATCTGAGTTTAGGCCATTGAGGCTTGATACTCCAGGTTGAACCCTCACTACATGACTAAAATGAGGCTATCATACTTCGACTGTATCATGAGATGAGATGACTCAATAGGAAAGGCAATAATGCTTGATAAAGTGGAAGGCAGTTGAAAAAGAAGAAGAAGAAGAGATTACAGATAGATTGATTCAATAAAGGAAGACAGAGGTCTGAGTTTGCAAGTGCAAGACCTGACCCATGCTGTTGATGGTTGAGGCACTTGAAGGCTTTTCATTCAAAGGGTCGCCATAAGTCAAAACCAACCTGATGACAACACCCTTTAGTTAGCCCCTCTGAATTCAGATTCAGTGGCCAGATTAATAACTGGAGCAAATTACAGGGAGCGGTCAACCCCCCTGTTTAAGGAGCTCCATTGGCTGTCGTTTATTTTCCAGTCCCAATTCAAGATGCAGGTCATCACCTATAAAGCCCTAAACAATTTGGGACCCGCCTACCTTCATGACCGCATCTCCTACCATAAACCTGCATGATCTCTCCATTCTTTGGAGGAGGCCCTCCTTTCACCCCTTCTGCCACCACAGACGTGACTTGTGGGAATGAGGGAGAGAGCCTTCTCTGCTGTGGCCCCCAGGCTGTGGAACTCACTGCTTGGTGAGATCAGTCAAGCCCCAACCTAGCAGCCTTCAAGAAGGTTTAAAAACCTGGCTCTTCCAGTGTGCCTTCGGAGAGTGACTATATACCTCTTTCCTGTTGTCTCCCCCATATTATGTCCTCATACTGCACTACTCCCGTTTTGCAGAAGGTCTATCTCCACTGTTCCATCCCCTACAAGTTCTTATATTTTGGTCATTTCTATCTCATCCATTGTTTTATCATTGTATGTACATGTGGCCTGCCCATTGTGATTGTTTTTCACCTTATTACTTTGTACTGTTTAATTTACTTTTATGTTTTACTTATTTTATTGTGATGATATTTTTTGTTATTTTGCATTTTGTTGTTATGTTTTATCAGGCTTGGCCTCATGTGAGCCACCCCAAGTCCCCTTTGGAGAGATGATGGCAGGGTATAAATAAAGATTATTATTATTATTATTATTATTATTATTATTATTATTATTATTATTATTATTAAATGTGGAGAAGATACACTGTCCCATTGCCATAGAAACATTTGGTTATATATTCACTATCAAAGCCCCAAGTCCCCTTTGGAGAGATGATGGCAGGGTATAAATGATGATGATGATGATGATGATTATGATTATTATTATTATTATTATTAAATGTGGAGAAGATACACTGTCCCATTGCCATGGAAACTTCCAGTGAGACCTGGTCAGGAGTTAAAAACACCTATTTCTTCTACATCTTGATGCTACATTCCCAACCATTAAAAACCACAACTACTTACCAATACAAATGCACTTCAAACATATACAGTCACAGTTTTATTTTTAAATATGCATCCCACCTTTTCAGCCCCCATAACATATAAAATCTGTAAGTAGAAGAAAAATAAGAGCAGCAGAAAGCAATATATTTATGGTCTTAGGTCAGCAGAAGAAACTCTATAATTACAAGACCTTAGGGCATCACACAACTGTTGCTCAGTAAGCAAATGTCTATGCTTGAAGTGATTTTTTAAAAAAATGAGATTACAATACTATTTGTCTAGAATAATTCTTTAAACAGTTTGCAGACACATCTGTTTTTCCCCTTATATAGTCAAAGACATCCTTTTTCAACACGATGCCCTGCTTTTTCTGTGCTGGAGGACAAGCTATGTTGAAATAGAACTCGAATAACTCTGGATAATGCAAGTTGCAGTCCGCAGGCTAAATCAGATAGAATAATCCTGCTGCCCTCCAGATGTTTTTGAACTGCAACTCACAGCAGCTTTAGCCAGCATAGTCAATGGTGAGGAATGTTGTACATTTCAGTTCAATAACATCTAGAAGGGTTTATAATTCCCACTGCTGAGAAAAATTCAATTGTTAGTGCCAACCAGACTAGAGCCTCTGAACAAGTGGAGCTTGTGCCAGTCTTGGTTTATCACTTTTCCATTCTGTTAGGATTCTCGCGAGGGTTGACAATAGAATTTCACCCCAGCAACAGGCATTAGGTTGGTGGAATCTGGGATAGGACCAAAAGAACCGCTTTGAGAGTCCAATCCCAATCTTATTTGAGAGTAAACACAGAGAGCGACTTTAAACAAGCTTCAATGCCCCATCAAACACTCTATTACATATTCAAAAGTAATTGACCACATGACAAATGGAATCGCTTTTTAAGGCCCACAACCCCAAAGGTACAGTATGTATCGATGTATAATGGGTGACCCAATTCTTCAGGTTCTGGCTATAGGAAAGTGGTGAATTTTTCATTCTTCTTGGAAAGTGTTCCTTGCAACTCCAAAGCATTCATCATCTCACCCTAACAGAAGTTATCCAAGTTATCCAAAAGTACTACCTGCGCCAGGCATGTAGCGGGGGGGGGGGGGGGTTGAGGGGCTTCAGCTCCCCCCGAAATTCTCAGGGTGGTCTGCAAGAAGGCCTTACTGGTACATTATTTAAACTGTTATGTTTATTCATATCATGATCTGATCACCATGCTCAATATATCCCATATGCATGGGGGTATTGGGATAACGATACAAAAGGTTTGCTAGGGTAGACCCTCTTTCACTCAGACTCAGCCCCCCCCCCCCGAAACAAACTCAGCCCCCCCCCCCAAACAAAATCCTGGCTATGGGCTGAGAGCAACTTAGGTAAAGGTAAAGGTTTTCCCCTAACATTAAGTCCAGTCGTGTCTGACTGGGGGTTGGTGCTCATCTCCATTTCTAAGCCGAAGAACTGGCATTGTCCATAGACACCTCCAAGGTCATGTGGCCAGCATGACTGCATGGAAAGATGTTTCCTTCCCACTGGATCTATTCACATTTGCATATTTACAAATTGCTAGGTTGGCATTAGCTGGGGCTAATGATGGAAGCTCACCCCGCTCTGCAGGACCCACAGCTCAGTTCCACAGCACCACCACGGCCCCTTACTATCTAGGACAAACATAATATATTTGTGTGGATGGACTTCAAAGATTCAACTCAAGGAAAGAAACATGCAATGGCAAAAACTAAGAAAGTCAAACTACTGCATTTATGTAATGGACTGCCTCCAATACTTTGAAAATTTTAGCTTTGTTTACACTTCCTGGTCCTCAGAGAAAGCCCAGCCCCTCCTGGAAAAGATGCCTAAAATAAGCATAAACGGATATAGCGTCAAGTTGCTTTTCCCTGAAGTTTGTGCCTGCATCGGAGAACGGCATATATGGAAATGATGGGCATAGATGCCAGCGTAGGTGTATCACATGTCTAAACTCAGCACTTAAGAAAGACGCACAATGTTTTCGCAGAGCAAGCCTAGGCAAAAAAAAAAATCTTCCTCAATATTGGGATGGCATAGTAGCCCCAGAAATACCTCTCCATCATTGCATCCTATGGTTTGACATACACTCATCTCCACTAACAATGAAAAATTGAAGCTAACTCTTAATACTTTATCATAAAGAGGAGGGAGGCATCGGAGTATCAGTGTAGGACTTTTAAGTCCAGTCTGGACTTCGCTCACAAGCTAAACCTCTACCCTACACATCTGGACTTTGAGATTACTCAAATTTCAAATTTCAGGCACTGAACCTGCTAAATCACAAGAACCAAATGAGACAAGTGAGCTGAAGAATAGATGCATTAAAACTCAGAGAAAATTATATTAGCAAATCAGGAAGAATCTTCTCTCTCTCTCTCTCTCTCTCTCTCTCTCTATATATATATATATATATATATATACACACACACACACACACACACACACACACAGTTCTAAGAGATTTAGGACACATGAATGTTATTAAAGAAGGGTTATTAAAGAACATCATTTAGCCTTTTCTGCCACTCTGTATGGGATTTTGGACCAAGAACATTGTAACCAAGATCAAGGCACGTGCAAATACAAGCCTGAAAGCCTGTGTGTGTGTGAGTGTGTGCATTCATACACACAAACACACACACAATTATTTTCTCCCCATCCTCGTTGCTCCAACGTCAGAGTGTGCGGGTGTGTGTTTAATCAAGAAGCAGCAGCTGCACTCGCTCTCCTTTGACAGAATGCCAAGTGCTTCGCAGCAGCCCCCAAAGTCGTAGGATCTAAGCAACCGACTCCCAACTTCTCCTATCTCATGGTGTTGTACAAGATCCACAGATGAAGCAGGAGGAGGAGGAGGAGGAGGAGGGGGAGAGGGGGAGGCAGATGCGAAATCCTTCTTCTCCGCCTCTTCTTTGCTGAAGGTGGCAGAGGGAAAAAGGACCACAAAGTAGCAGGGAAATCTGTCCAGCTGTTCCTACCTTGATGGGTTGGAAAAGTGTATATATGAGAGATAGAATGAGAGATAGAGAGTTCGTGGGGTGTTGTGTGGCTGTGTTCTAGCAGCATTTTCTCCTGGTGGAAGTTGGCAGAGAGAAAAGGGACCACAAAGTGGCAGTGAAATCTGTACAGGAGTTCCTACCTTGATGGGTTGGCAAAGTGTGTGTACGAGCCATAGAATGACATATAGAGACTTGTTGGGGTGTTGTGTTGTTTCTACGCTGTGTGGCATTTTCTCCTGGCAGAAAGAAGGTGGCAGAGGAAAAAGGGACCACAGTGGTCAGGAAATACGTCCTGCAGTTCCTATCTTGATGATGTGGAAAGTGTGTATATGAGAGAAAGAATGAGAGATAGAGCATTTGTGGGGTATTCTGTGGTTTCCAGAGCTGTGTGGCCCTGTTCTAGCAGCATTTTCTCCTGGCAGAAGGAAAGTGGCAGAGGGAAAAGGGACCACAAAGTGGCAGGAAATCTGTCCGGTAGTTCCTACCTCGATGGGTTGGAAAGTGCGTACATGAAAGAAAGAATGAGAGATAGAGAGTTTGTGGGGTGTTGTGTGGTTTCCGGGGCTGTGTGGCCTTGTTCTAGCAGCATATTTTCCTGGTGGAAGGAAGGTGGCAGAAGTAAAAGGAACCACAAAGCAGCACAAAATCTATTTGGTAGTTCCAACCTTGATGGGTTGGAAAAGTGTGTGTGATAGAGATAAAATGGGTCATAGAGAGTTTGTGAGGTATTGTGTGGTTTCTACACTGCGTGGCCCTGTTCTAGCAGTATTTTCTCCTGGTGGAAAGAAGGTGGCAGAGGGAAAAAGGACCACAAAGTGGCCCAAAATCTGTCTGGTAGTTCCTACCTTCATGGGTTTGAAAACATGTGTGTATGAGAGATAGGATGGGACATAGAAAGTTTGTGTGGTGTTGTGTGGTTTCTATGCTGTGTGGCCCTGTTCTAGTGGCATTTTCTCCTGGTGGAAGGAAGGTGGGAGGAAATCTGTCTAGTAGTTCCTACCTCAATGGGTTGGAAAAGTGTGTTTATGAGAGATAGAATAGGACATAGGGAGTTTATGGGGTGTCATATGGTTTCTATGCTGTGTGGCCTTGTTCTAGCAGCATTTTCTCCTGGCAGAATGTGGCAGAGGGAAAAAGGACCACAAAGTGGCAGGGAAATCTGTCCAGCAGTTCCTACTTCATTATGCATAAATGTAAATTATTATAAATTATACAAAAAATACTCTTATATCTACTTTATTTATATAAATATTGTATAAATATATAAATTATAAATAAACTATAATTATATATTTATATAAAATATTTATTTATAGTATTACTATAAATTATAAATAAATATTATATATTTATATTTATATTTATAATATTATTTTAAATTATAAATAAAACATTATTATTATTAGTAGTAGCAGTATTACGTTGATGGGTTGAAAAAGTGTGTGTATGAGAGAAAGAATAAGTGATGGTGAGTTTGTGGGATGTTGTGTCGTTTCTACGCTGTGTATCCCTGTTCTAGTGGCATTTTCTCCTGCTGGAAGGAATGTGGCAGAGGGAAAAGGGACCAAAAAGTGGCAAGAAATCTGTCTGGTAGTTCCTACCTTTATGAGTTGTGAAAGTGTACATATGAGAGATAGAATGAGAGAGTTTGTGGGCTGTTGTGTGGTTTCTACGCTGTGTGGCCCTATTCTGGCAGCATTTTCTCCTGATGGAAGGTGGCAGAGGGAAAAGGGACCACAAAGTGGCAGGTAAATATGTCCAGCAGTTCCTACTTTGATGGGTTGGGAAAATGTGTACATGGGAGATAGAATGAGAGAGAGAGATACTTTGTGAGGTGTTGTGTGGTTTTTATGCTGTGTGACCCTGTTCTGATAGCGTTTTCTCCTGGTAGAAGGAAGGTGGCAGAGGGAAAAAGGACCACAAAGAGGCAGGGAAATCTGTTTGGTAGTTTCTACCTTGATGGGTTGGCAAAGTGTGTATATGGAAGATAGAATGAGAGAGACTGAGTTTGTGGGGTGTTGTGTGGTTTCTACACTCTGTGGCCTGTTCTAGTAGCATGTTCTCCTGGCAGAAGGAAGGTGAAAAGGACCACCAAGTGACAGGAAATCTGTCTGGCAGTTCCTACCTTGATGGATTGGAAAGTGTGAATATGAGAGATAGAATGAGAGAGAGAGAGTTTGTGGGGTGTTGTGTGGTTTCTATGCTGTGTGGCCCTGTTCTGGCAGCATTTTCTCCTGGGGGAAGGAAGGTGGTAGAGGGAAAAGGGACCACAAAGTGGCAGGAAAATCTGTAGTTCCTACCTTGATGGGTTGGGGAAGTGTGTATATGGGAGATAGAATGAGAGAGACTGAGTTTGTGGGGTGTTGTGTGGTTTCTAAGCTTTGTGGCCCTGTTCTGGTAGCATGTTCTCCTGGCAGAAGGAAGGTGGTAGAGAGGAAAGGGACCACAACATGGCAGGAAAATCTGTCCAGCAGATCTGTCCAGCCTTGGGGTCCGTGGGGCTCTTGGCAGCGAGGGAGCCGGCCCCTTGGCCGATGCAGGGTTGGAAAAGTGTGAATATGAGAGATAGAATGAGAGAGGGAGAGTTTATGGGGTGTTGTGTGGTTTCTACACAGTGTGGCCCTGTTCTGGTAGTATGTTCTCCTGGTTCTCCTGGCAGAAGGAAGATGGTAGAGGAGAAAAGAGACCTCAAAGTGGCAAGAAAATCTGTCCAGCAGTTCCTACCTTGATGGGTTGGGAAAATGTGTATATGGGAGATAGAATGAGAGAGAAAGAGTTTGTGGGATGTTGTGTGGTTTCTGGGCTGTGTGGAAGGAAGGTGGAAGAGGGAAAAGGGACCACAAAGTGGAAGGGAAATCTGTCCCATAATTCCTACCCTAATGGGTTGGAAAAGTGTGTGTATGAGAGATAAAATGGGACATAGTTTGTGGGGTGTTGTGTGGTTTCTGGGCTGTGTGGCCCTGTTCTGGCAGCATGTTCACCTGGTAGAAGGTGGCAGAGGTAAAAGGACCACCAAGTGGCAGGAAATCTGTCGGGGTTGATGGGTTGAGAAAGTATGTATAGAAGAGATAGAATGAGAGAGTTTGTGAGGGGTTGTGTGGCTGTCTCCTAGCAGCATTTTCTCCTGACCTTACCCTACATCTGTGGTTAGCATCTTCAGAGGGGTGAGTTTGACTAGCCAGAGAAGGTAGAAGAGATAGAATGAGACATAGTGTTTGTGAGGGGTTGTGTGGTTTCCAGGCTCTATGGCTGTCTCCTAGCAGCATTTTCTCCTGACCTTTCCCCTGCATCTGTGGTTGGCATCTTCGGAGGGGAGAGTTTGACTAGCCAGAGCAAAACTTCCTCCGTGTGTGGGAATTTGGCTGCTGAAATCTCAAAGAGGCTTTACCAGATGTGTTCCAACCAGGTGCCTGGCTTGTCTGGGAAAGGGATTTTGGAGAGATCTGAGAAAGCAGCAGCAGGATCCCTGTCTGCTCCTTCTCCTTCCTCCTCCTCCCTGTCTAGAAGATGAGAGCTAGGCAAGCTGGAACATCAGGGCAGGCTTGGGGAGAGGTTTGAACCAAGCCCGCCTGCGATTTGGAGGGAGAGTATCCATATCCATCAGAAAAAAGAAAGAATAAGAGAATCATCATGAACACGACAAGATCAGGGTTAGTTTGGAGGGGTTGGGAAAAGCAGGGGAGCATACCTAGGGCGGCTTTTGTTTTTGATCCCCCTCACAGACAAGACAGGCACAGTAAAGCATACCCCCAAATCCAGGACGGAGCCTGTTGTCATAACCATCCAGGAGACGGTCCAGGATGCGCGTGAAATTCTCCGGGCGCAGTTTCTCCTCCTTTTTGAGCTGCCCTGGGAGGACAGTCAGGCTGTGGAAGAGAAGGTGGGAATAGGAGTGAATGAAGGGGAGCTGGAGGAGCAGGGAAAGAAGGAGGAGGAGGAGGTCGCCAATCGGACTCACCAGGTCGCCAAGCTGAGGAAGTGCACCAAGGAAAGGGACAGCCCCGAAGACATCGCGACCGCGGGCTCCTTGGCAGAGACCATCTTTGCTTGCCATACTTCAAGCCTTTGAGCCGCACGTTCGCCCCTCGCCCGCCGCCGCCGTGTCCAGGGCCAGGAGCAGACAGCCGCTCGAGGAAGGAGGGAGGGAAGGAGGGAAAGAGGGAAAGGAGGGAGGGAAGGAAGGAAGGCAAGAAGGAGGCGAGCCCGCCACCGGCGCCCACCCGCGCTCCCCCGCCGCCACGCACACGCCTGCTGCGCCTATGGAGGAGAGAGAGAGGGAGCCAAGCAGCCTGAGGGAGGGGGGAGAAAGAAGGACCCTCCCCAGCCCAGCCAAACCTACATCTTCGTCCCCTCCTCGCCTCCCAAGTCCCTTTCCTCACTCGGCACAGGTCCCTTCCCCAAAGCCCTCCTCTCCCTTTTTGCCTCTCTCTCTCTCCTCTGCCTCTTCCCTCCCTCCTTCTTCTCCCAGAAAAGGATTTACTCCCCCCTCCCCCTTATTTTCAAAAATAAGATAGCTATAGATTGTCCCTCTCTCTCCCTCTCCCTCCCTCTTTCTCTCTTTCTCTCTCACCCTCTTTCTCTCCCCCCCTCTCTCTCTGTCTGTCTTTCCCTCTCTTTCTCTCTCCCTCTTTCTATCTCTCTCCCTCTTTCTCACTGTCTGTACCTCTCTCTTTCTCTCAATGTCTTTCTCTCTTTTCTCTCTCTCTTAGTGTTCACTATATATAACACCATATCTCTTTATATAATACATCTTTCTCTCTCATCCTCCTTCTCTCTCTGTCGGCATCGCCACCTCTCTCTCTCTCTCTTTCTCTCTTCTCTTTCCCTCTCTCCTCTTTCTCTTCTCCCCCCCTCTCTTTCTCTCTCTGTCTTTCCCTCT
Organism: Anolis sagrei ordinatus; assembly: GCF_025583915.1. Lineage (NCBI taxonomy): Eukaryota > Metazoa > Chordata > Lepidosauria > Squamata > Anolidae > Anolis > Anolis sagrei. The sequence continues at coordinate 127,964,576 of NW_026847549.1, forward strand.
CTCTCTTTCTCTCTCTCTCTCTCTCTCGATTTCTCTCTTTCTCTCTCTCCCTCTTTCAGTTTCTCTCTCTTTTTCTCTCTCTTTCTCGCAATGTATTTCTCTTTTCTCTCTCTCTTTCTCTCTCCCTCTTTCTTTCTCCCTCTTTCGCTTCTCTCTCTCTCTCTTTCTTTCTCCCTCTTTCTCCCTTCTTTCTCCTCTCTTTTCTCTCTCCCTCTCTTTCTCTCCTCCTTCTCTCTCTCCCTTCTCTTTCTCTTCTCTCTCTCTTTTTCTCTCTCTGTCTCCCCCCCCCCCCCTCTCTTTCTCTTTCTCTCTTTCTCTCTTTTTCTTTCTCTCTTTCGGATTGCCAGACAGGACCAACCCTCCTGGGCTTAGCTTAGCAAACTCTTTCCCATTTTTTAAAGCAACCAATACTTCTCAAGGTGTTGTCCGCTCCAAGGTTTTCATGGCCGGAATCAATGTGTTGCTGTGAGTTTTCCCAGCTGTATGGACAGTACACCAGAAGCATTCTCTCCTGACCTTTCACCCACATCTATGGCAGGCATCCTCAGAGGTTGTGTGGTCTAATGTATTGTCGAAGGTTTTCACGGCCAGAATCACTGGGTTGCTGTGATTTTCCAGGCTCTGTGGACAGTACCTTAGGCGATCTGTCGAGGGTGCTTTGAATGCAATTTTCCTGCTTCTTGGCAGGGGGTTGGACTGGATGGCCCATGAGGTCTCTTCCAACTCTATGATTCTATGATTCTACCAAGCATTCTCTCCTGACCTTTCACCCACATCTATGGCAGACATCCTCAGAGGTTGTGAGGTCTATGTCTTTCATGGCTGGAATCACTGGGTTGTAAGTTTTTTAGGCTGTACAGCCAGTGTTCCGGAAGCCTTCCCTCCTGACCTTTCTCCCACATCTATGGAAAGCATCCTCAGAGGTTATGAGGTCTATGTATTATGACGTAGGCATTCTCAGAGGTTATGAGGTCTATGTACACTAGGCCATCTGTCGGGAGTGTTTTGAATGTAATTTTCCTGCTTCTTGGCAGGGGGTTGGACTGGATGGCCCATGAGGTCTCTTCCAACTCTATGATTCTACTCCAGAAGCATTCTCTCCTGACCTTTCGCCCTATGGCAGACATTCTCAGAGGTTATGAGGTCTATGTACTGTATTATCGAAGGCTGTCATGGCCGGAATCACAGGTATTGTCCCCGATTCTGTACCTGGCAAAGAGATGAAGAGCCTCAACCTTTCCAGCCCTTTCCCTCCTCTTTCAAGTAGAGTGTTGACCTGAAGAACACTTCCTGGTGTTTTGGAAGGAGTGGAATCATAAGGGAAGGATGTCTTCAGAGCATGTGCAGAGTGTCTTGGAGAATATCTCCTCCATTACTAAGCTTCACAACCATTCTGGGAAGTTTGAATTTAGAGACAAGCTTGTGGCTTCTTTGACTGGAGCTACACTATGCTATATCCCAGAATCTGATCCCAAATTATCTGCTTTGGATATTATTATTATATGAATATCCACTGCCAGATAATCTGGGATAAGCAGAAAATATGGAATGAGATCTCTGGATATAGGGCAGTGTAGGACCCCTTCTACACTGTCATATAAAATCCAGATTGCTTTGAATTGGATTATATGGCAGTGTAGACTCATATAATCCGGTTTGAAGCAGATAATGTGGATTATCTGCTTTGATTATCTGGATTATATGGCAGTGTAAAAGGACCTCAGAAGCATCTTGTGACACTTCCATTTAAATCTCCCTGGTGCTCTGGAAGGTGTGGAATCATAAGGAAAGAGTGCCTGACAGCATGTGCAGAATGTCTTGGGAACTATCTCTGACTGGAATGAGCAGGAAGGTTTTGCAGCCACTTGGGAAAGTTTGACTTTTGAGTTGTGGCTTCTTAGGCTGGATCTGCACTGTCGTTTATCCCAGGATCTGATCTGAGATTATCTGCTTAACCCAGATGATCTGGTAGTGGAGGCTCATATGGAATCATAGGGTTCGAGGAGACCTCATGGGCTATCCAATCCAATTGTCTGCCAATTTGAATCCAGTTCAAAACAGGTATCTTGGGATCAGATCCTGAGACATAGGGCAGTGTAGATGGTGCCTTAGAAGCTTCTTGTGAAGCTTCCATTTGAATCTCTTCCCAGCGCTTTGGAAGGTGTGGGATCATATGGAAAGGGTGCCTGAAAGCATGTGCTGAAAGACTTGGGAACTATCTCCAACTGGAATGAGTAGGAAAGGTTTGACTTTTAAGTTGTGGCTTCTTAGGCTCAATGTGCACTGCCCTATATTCCACGATCTGATCACAGATTATCTGATTTGAACTGGATTATATGAGTCTACACTGCCAGATAATCTGTAATAAGGAGATAATCTAGGATCAGATCCTGGGATATGGGAAAGTGTAGAAGGGGCCTTAGAAAGACAGACCAAAGCCCCACCATTAAATAATTATTGGCATTTATTCCACTGTGAGGAGGAAGAGGAGAACAAATAGGGGACACCAAGTAGAAATGCCATCCTACAAAGTCAGACCTCACCTGGAATACAGTGTGCAATTCTGGGCATCACAATTTAAGAGAGAGGTCAAGTTGTTTTAGGTTTTTCGGGCTATATGGCCATGTTCTAGAAGTATTCTCTCCTGACATTTCGCCTCATCTATGACAGGTCAGACCTCACAATCTCTGAGGATGCCTACCATAGATGCAGGTGAAATGTCAGGAGAGAATGCTTTTAGAACATGGTCATATAGCCCAAAAAACCTACCACAACCCAATGATTCTGGCCATGAAAGCCTTCAAAAATACATTAAGAGAGAGACTGACAAGCTGGAACTGTCCAGAGGAGGGTGCTGAAAATGATCATGAATCCCTATGAGGAACATCTTAAAGAACAGGGTCTGTTTAGCCTGCAAAAGAGAAGGTTGAGAGGAGACATGAGAGCCATGCATAAATATGTCAAAGGATGTCATAATAAAGAGGGAGCAGGCTTGGTTTTGGCTGCCCTGGAGACTAGAGACTCCTGCTCAAGCTCCCACCTGCATCACAAGCGCGATTGGTGGGGACGAGAGAGAGAGCCTTTTCGGTGGTGGCCCCTCGACTCTGGAACTCACTTCCTAAGGACATCAGGCATGCCCCAAATCTGGCAGTTTTTAAGACAAGCTTGAAGACATGGTTGTTCCAGTGTGCCTTCCCAGAATAATGATCCCATAGCACTTTGTCCTCCAAAGCGCTTTATATTGTTTTAGGTCTGCTCGTATGTTCCCACAAACTGCCCCATCACTTTTTTTCGCCCATGTCCAGCATTATTTTTTAATCTTTAATTTTAGTTACATTTGGCCACCCATAGATTTTAAAGTGTGTTGTCCTATTGATAATGCTTGTGTTATTGTTTTATTATTTTGTTGTTTTAAATTGCTTGTATAGTTATTGTTATTGCTTATATTGTTGCATTTTGGGCTTGGCCTCATGTAAGCCGCACCGAGTCCCTTGGGGAGATGGTAGCAGGGTATAAATAAAGTATTATTATTATTATTATTATTATAGAGTACAATTTACCCAAAAGGAGATTCCACCCGAACATTAGGAAGAATATTAGGAAGAGCTTTCAACGGTGGAACTCGCTGCCTTGAGGTATGCTGGAGTCAGGCCTGTAGCTAGGATTTTGATTCAGTGGGCTGAGTCTGAGTGAAAGAGGGTCTACCCTAGCAAACCATTTGTATCATTATCCCAATACCCCCATGCATATGGGATATATTGAGCATGGTGATCAGATCATGATATAACAGTTTAAATAATGTACCAGTAAGGCCTTCTCGCGGACTAACATGAGAATTTGGGGGGGGGCTGAAGCCCCTAAAGCCCCCCCCCCCCCGGCTACATGCCTGGCTGGAGTCTTTTGGAATGAAGGTTTTGAAGCAGAGCTGGATGGCCATCTGTCAGGGTTGCTTTGATGGTGTTTTCCTGCATGGCAGGGGGTTAGACTGGATAGCCCATGTGGTCTCTTCCAACTCTATGATTCTAGGAAAGTCTAACATGTACTTGTATTCAACAGCACTCATCCATTGTCTGTGTGCACTCCTTTCCGCCACCTTCCCTCCATGGCAGTTCCACTGGGACACTTTCCCTCTGTCATTATCAAGGCTCATTGCCTGCGGGTAACACAACCACTTTCACTTCTTCAAAACCTTGTCTCCCAGAATGACGCAGAGTTGCTGTCACAGTTCCTACTCAGCTGTGTGTGAGTCTACGTCAGCCTCTTGTGCTCCTTCCCAGATGTCTTGGTCATGTTTGTGGTGATGATGTCTTCATTGCCTTGATTGTCTTTTGTCGAGACAAGATGGGGAAGAGAAAGGAAGAGCCTGCAAAAGGCCAAAAAAAAAAAAACCCAAGAAGAGGATGGATAAAGAGCTGAGTTTAACACATTTTTCCCCTTTGATAAGAAAAACTAGATTATATGGGTGATTTCTTTCCTACTGTGCTCCTGATGTAAAATTAAAAAGGGGAGGGTGGTGAAAAAGAAAAGGAATTACAACTACTGTACTGTACTGTTAAAAAAAACAGTGCCCTCCTTATCCAAAGCCTGTCACTGAGCTAATTATCCCAGGGAATTAAATCCAGAGATGTCAAAATAGCAAAGGGGGGCCCGCCATTTGTCTGGGCATGCGTTCAGGATGCTACTCGCAATGAGCAAGTCAGTTCTTTGGTGACCCACATAAATATTTCTTATCACATTTCCTCCAAAGAATTAGGTACTGTATTTTGGAATTTAGTTTATATTTATTGATTTATTTATTTGCTCAACAACAACAATCTGGTTTTCATCTGGCAGCAAGAAAACTTCTTGTGCAGCACAGCTTCTGGTCCCCAAAGGAACTAATGATGGCTATTTAATTCAGGACACTGAAGTCTATATTTTATTCAGGACACTGAAGTTGGGACCCCTGGGGAGTCGCAAGGGGGTGTCAGAGGGGTCACCAAAGAAAACACAGTATTTTCTGTTGGTCATGGCAGTTCTGTGTGGGATGTTTGGCCCAATTCTATCATTGGTGGGGTTCAGAATGCTCTTTGATTGTAGGTGAACTATAAATCCCAGCAACTAAAACTCCCAAATGTCAAGGTCTATTTTCCCCAAACCCCATCAGTGTTCGAATTTGGACATATTGAATATTTGTGCTAAGTTTTGTCCAGATCCATCATTGTTTGAGTCCACAGTGCTCTCTGCATGTAGGTGAACTACAAACTCAAGGTCAGTGCCTACCAAACTCTTCCAGGATTTTTTTGTTGGTCGTGGGCATTCTGTGTACCAAGTTTGGTTCAGTTACATCATTGGTGGAGTTCAGAATGCTCTTTATTTGCAAGATAACTATAAATCCCAGCAACTACAACTCCCAAATGTCAAGGTCTATTTTCCCCAAACTCCACCAGTGTTCACACTTGGGCATATTGAGTATTTGTGCCGAATGTGGTCCAGTGAATGAAAATACATCCTGCATATCAGATAATTGCAAAATTACAATTATAAAGTAGCTACGGAAATAATTTCATGGTTGGGTGGTGTCAAGTAGCAGTTGGTGATGGAAGGTTAATGTAATTCTTAGTTCTAAAAAGTTGAGTAATCTGTAAGTAAGAGTTCATGGGTGAAAGCAATTAAGGGTGGAGGTATGCAAGAGATGGGTTGCAGGTGGGTGTTTCTGGATATAAGGAGCTAGTCTTGGGACTGATTTTTGAGAGAAAAGTATTTGTCATATTTTGTTGGTAGATGCTGCTGGTTTCCCCCCAGGTGGCGTGGCCTGTCTCCTGAACTCTTAGAACTTTGAATCTCTGGACTGGTTTTGGACTACGGTATAGACTCTTGATCCCTGGTATTTGCTCATTGAACTCTTGGCATTTTGACCACTGGACTGGACTCTTTGACTACAGTGTAGCTTTTGCTATCAGTTTTTGTTTATTCTGTGGCTGAGTGCTATCTTTATGTTTTATATTTTGGACTATTAAAACAGCCAGGAAGTAAGTGCTGTTTTAATTAAATTATTTAACACAAACTGGGAGTTTGGTTAATCTCTGCCTAAATATTGGCAGAGCCCTGGCAATGTGACAGGGGGTCACCACAACATAAGGAACATATTAGGAAAGTTGAGAAACACTGATGCAAAGGTAGAACTTTTAACTGTGCAATGGGAGATAACTAAACAGAAGCAAGTCCTGTAGAGTTAAATGGAGCTTACTCCTCATTATGGATTGCAGCACAAATGACTCATTCCTCTGTCACCAAACGGCACTCATTGGACACTTTATTCACTACTAATAAGATATCTGGAAGGTTTTTTTCCTGCCATTGAAATGGAATCTGATTATCTTCAATGCTACCATATCCTTGAATTCATCTAGATTGTATGTCAGCTCTCCTTATAAAGGTGCCCTTCTTGAATCCTTTATATCACACACACTTGTGCTGTACTTGAAAGCCACTTCATTTTATCACTTGTTCAAAGGACTTTGTCTAAATAAGCAATTCTCTTAAACTCGTGAATTGGTAGCTCGGATTCTTTTTGCTGAAATAAAGAAAAAATTCAGCTGGGTTCTATTTAGATTTTGGGGTAGGGGTTTATAAGTACTCTGTGTAGGAGAACTAGTGTGGTGTAGTGCTATGAGTGCTGGACCAGTGTCATTCTCCAACACTCAGTCAGAGAAACACATCATTGGGAAAGTCACACTCTCTGAGCCTCAGAGGAAGGCAAGGGCAAACCCCTTCTTAGTAAATTGTGCCAAGAAAATCCCATTATAGTTTTTCATTAGGGTTACCATGAGCCAGAAACATCTTAAAGGCACACAGAACAACTCTACATAACATACTCACTATGTGAAACTAAATTTAAAGTATATTTCACTGAGACAAACAGTCTCATTACAATCTATACTGAGTTATTTATTTATTTATTTATTTATTTATTTATTTATTGTGTCAGAAGCAAATTGAGAATACAGTTATAATGTATAAAAAACCACAAAGTTAAAAACTTGGCATTATGCTAAATTTCCTTTGACCAGAAGCTGACCACTTGGAGTGCCTCTGGTGTTGCTGTAAGAAGGTCCTTCATTGTGAATGTGGCAAGGCTCAGGCTGCATTGTAGTAAGTAGTCTGTGCTTTGCTCTCCCCACACTCGCATGCCGTGGACTCCACTTTGTAGCCCCATTTCTTAAGATTGGTTCTGCATCTCATGGTGCCAGAACACAGCCTGTTCTGTGCCTTCCAAGTCACCCAGTTTTCTGTGTGCCTAGGAGGGAGTTTCCCATCTGGCATCAGCCACTGATTGAGGTTCTAAGTTCTGTACTGGGTGATATATAGGATAGAAGACAGATCCTCCAGATGCTCTTGGGCTACAATTCCCATCTGTTCCACCTAGTATGATTGATTTTGTTTTTCTGTGTCAGGAGCAACTTGAGAAACTGCAAGTTGCTTCTGGTGTGAGAGAATTGGCTATCCGCAAAAATGTTGCCCAGGGGAAGCCCAGATGTTTTTTGATGTTTTACCATCCTTGTGGGAGACTTCTCTCATGACCCCGCATGGGGAGCTGGAGCTGACAGGGGAAGCTCATGAGCGTTCTCCCTGGATTCAAACCTCCGACCTGTCAGTCTTCAGTCCTGCCAGCACAAAGGTTTAACCCATTGCACCACCAGGGTCTCCTTTTTACAATGGCTGATGATAAGGAAGTTTTAATACATAACATCTGGGGAGCCAAAGATTTCTCATTTCTGCCTAGATCAGTGGTTCTCAACCTGGGGTCCCCAGATGTTTTTGGCCTACAACTTCCAGAAATCCCAGCCAGTTTACCAGCTGTTAGGATTTCTGGGAGTTGAAGGCTAAAAACATCTGGGGACCCCAGGTTGAGAACCACTGGCCAATAATAATAATAATAATAATAATAATAATAATAATAATAATAATAATAATAATCCTTTATTTATACCCTGCTACCATCTCCCGAAGGACTTGGTGTGGCTTACAAGATGCCTAGATGGTGCAAATGGCCCCAGCTGCCACCACTAGTGGGGAAAGTGAGTACCTACAATGGCAATGAGACTTACTTGCAGGTCTCTGACTCTAGGGTGGATGCCTTGGTTCACCCTTTCCCATATTCTGTTTAGTGTGACCTTCTCATAAAAGTAATTTTCCAAATAGGACAGGAAAATTATTTTAGATTCATTTTAATAGAGTAGCACATTTTATTTATTAGCCCATTGTCCTATTTGACAAAAACATACACACACACAGCATACAACCCACAGTACAACATAAATTAAAATAAACAAGCTGTTAACAAGGTCCCGATCTAGATCAAATATCTGCATCACCTCTACAGTTTATCCCAATTGGCTGAGAAAGAATCATCATCATATGCTCCCCCAAATTCTGTCTTTCCCCACCTGACAAGTGGACATTTTGCTCTGTTGTAAAACAGACAGCAAGAGAGCCAGAGTGGTGCAATGGTTGAACATTCGACTATAACTCTGTAAATCAGGATTGACCGGAAACCTACTGGGTGATCTTGAGCAAATTACACACACTCAGCCCCAGAAAACTCCATGATAGATTTGCCTTTGGGTCACTATAAGTTGGAAAAGACATGTATTTATTTATCGTTTCAGAAGTGAATTGAGAATACAGCTGTAATGTATAGAAAAATCACAAACAAAGTTAGAAACTTGGGATTATACCAAATTTCCTTTGACCAGAAGCTGGCCACTTCGAGTGCCTCTGGTGTCACTGTAAGAAGGTCCTCCATTGTGCATGTGGCACAGCTCAGACTGTATAATATGAAGGCTCACAACACATACCAGAAACTTAACTAGTTTCTGAGCTGTTTCTGCAGTTTACTTGATACTACCTTATGTTTTTCCCATCCAATCCTGAGAATATGTATTGGATGTTGATTTCAATAGTGGCACATTTTGGAGTACAGAGTTCATTGAGAAAAGCCACAGTAGCTGTGGTCCCAAGATAAATGTCTCCAGGACAGAGAAAGATAGACAGCTCCGTTACTTTCTGCTCTTTCTGCTCTAAAAATAATGCAATAAAACACTGACCAACAAAACAAAGACAACACTAAACAATAGTATAATAGCCGTGTGTTAATTAATTGTTTTAACTACTGTTTTTAATTTTTTAATATTTTAATGTACTGTTGATTGTTTTATGATGACAATACCATATGGTGCTTTGTGAAACCACCCTGCACCCCCCCCCCCCAGTTAAAAGTTCTACCTTTGCATCAGTGTTTCTCAACTTTCCTAATGCCGTTCCTCATGTTCAGAAGGGTGGGGTATAAATATAATAAATAAATAAATAAATAAATAAATAAATAAATAAATAAAATAAACTCACAGGTTTACTGGGCATGACTAAGATCCTATGCATTATTACCTGGCGGTAAACAGCTTTACCTTCAGTGACATTTATAATTTGTTTGTTTATTTATTTATTTCCCACGATACTAACCTGCCCTTCGCAACTCCAGAGGGGGGACTCAGGGCGGCTTACACCGGCAACAATTCGATGCCACAAGATAATACAAATATAAACAAATATAACAACAGTTTAAAACAGTAAATAAAACATTAAGTTTAAAACACATTAAAAACATTGACATCAACCCATATAAGCCATTTATAACTTTAAGGACTCACTCTGTGGAAACCAATCTAAAATGTAGCATTTCGCTTTTGGTTATTAATGCAATGTATCTTGCAATTAATTCTCACTGTTTGAACTGAGCGCATGACATAAACACACTGTCAAAAAATAAGCTTCCAGTATCTGATGCATTATTTTCTTCATTTGTTTACTTCCTTGATACTGATCAATTGCAAACATTAAACAAAATTTGAAAGCTTTGTTATCACTTCCTATTATTATAGCACAGATACTCTCCAACAGATAGTATGCCCCCTATTCTGAAAAACGTTACCTAATGTTTTCCATCATCATCATCATCATCATCATCACCATCATCATCATCATGTTTACAAAGCTTTTCTCCTTGATGAATCCTATGCAGTTTTCCTATGGATGCACCCTGCATTTCAGAGTGAGGTGCCCTCAATCCAATGAACCATGGGCTTTTTCTAAAAAATATTACTTTTGCAACAGTTAGATGACACCATAAGCTGTGGCCCTTTGGACTGAGATTTTATCAGCTTTAGAGTTGGAGGGGGACCAAGGCCATACACTTCTGTTGCAACAGTGGGTAGAATTTTATTTATCGTGTCAAAAGCAAACCACAAACAAAGTTAAAAACTTGGCATTGTGCTAAATTTCCTTTGACCAGAAGCTGGCCACTTGGAGTGCCTCTGTTGTCATTGTGAGAAGGTCCTCCATTGTGCATGTGGCAGGGCTCAGGCTGCAATGTAGTAAGTGGTCTGTGGTTTGCTCTTTCCCACACTTGCATGTTGTGGATTCCACTTGTAGCCCCATTTATAAAGATTGGCTCTGCATCTTATGGTGCCAAAGTGCTGTCTGTGTGCCCTGTGGATAGAAGAATGTATATACATGTTGGCTATATGCATGTTGCTGGTCCTCAGCTTTCAGGGAGTTTTGTAGAGAAAAAGAAGCTATGCTAGATTAAACTGAGAGGAACAGTGAACCAAAGTAACTCCATTTTGTCAGTCTGTCATTAGAGGGTGTCAGAGAAGGCACATTATCAACTTCTATTCAAAGATGCAGTCTACCTCCCTGGAAAGGGGAAATAAGTTTTACACAGCTTACATAGGAAATTGCTGTGGTCAGCCAGTTACTGGAAGATGTATGCCAGTGGTTCTCAACCTGGGGTCCCCAGATGTTTTTAGCCTTCAACTCCCAGAAATCCTAACAGCTGGTAAACTGGCTGGGATTTCTGGGAGTTGTAGGCCAAAAAATCTGGGGACCCCAGGTTGAGAACCACTGATGTATGCAATATCGCCATATATGAAACACAACCCTGGAGTTGTTTACAACAACGGAAATCTTGTGGTTGGCTATTCCGGGAGTTCTTTATGCTAAAGGAAATGTTTGCTTAATGCTATGCCAAATAAGGATAGAGGAGAACCTTAAGTTGTCAACAAGTAACGTATATAAACCCGACGTTCGTCCCAAGTCGGGGCGGATGGCTTGGTACTGGCATACTCCATTATGCTGTCTGTCCACCTTCTTATTGTGCAATTTGAATAAACCTGTGTTTTGCCTTCTAACTGTTTGGACTCTTGCTTCGGATCCATAGTGGACTGGTAAGATCCCGGAGGGTCTTGGGACCCCGTTCTTTACAAAACCATAAAGCAATCAATTTGTCTAGTTGATATATTTTTCATCCTTCTCCCCAGTCTGGGTTCAAGGTAGTCACAAAGATATAAACTGGCTTCCCGTAACAAGTCCACACCCAGAATATGAAAATATTCTCCAGCAATGAGTATTGAGAAGTATACTGACTCTAGATACCAGAAGTAACATATTTGTTTAATGAGCAGTTTTTTCTTACATTCCAGTCTAATTCTTTTTAAGGATAACTCTTGCTGAGCATAGAGAAGTCATTTACCCACCATGATACAAGATACCTCTCAGAGAATGTCCCTAGGTCCTCCAGTACATCTCAATAGCTTCCTTTGATCATTTGAATAGGTTTGGCTATTATATACAATAAGTTCAAGAATGTATCCCCTGCAGATATGGGGGCTCTACTATATGTATCTTGAAAAACAATTAAAGAAAATCAATTCTGTTATTTCATATTGCACATGGTATTTTCTGAGTGATGACTTCAGAAGATGTTCCAACAGGGTTTGCAGTTGCTTTGCTTGATGTACTTGGCAACATTGCAAAATGTGTTGTTCCGTTTGCTTTCTAACTGGTGCTTGTTCCGACGCCTGGGTGCTTTTTAATGTCCAGGTCACTCTGACCTTGGATCAAATGCAGGTTCATTTTCTCCTCTTTTTCTATTTCATTTATTTGTTCTCATATATATTGAAACCTGAGCTTGTAAAACATTACATTTCCCATAATTCTTCCCAAGCTCATCTTGGCTGTAGAAAATTATAATCCTAAAGATAGCTTTTCCATGCTTTCTTTGTAAATGTATTTGATAATGTTCTTGAATGGGTTTGGGACAGGAAAGGGCTGAGATGACATTGGTACTCCCAGTGAGAAGGCAAAGGTGCATTGTTTCTTATTGCTTATGATCAGATATGGCACAAGAAGTTTTGCAGCCTGAAACTGAACAGCATGCAGTGTCTCATACCCATTCAAAACAAGACTACCAAAAACAAGGCACATAATATAATCTATATAAATAAAAATGTAATGTTCGTTTGTGGGATTATCAGAACTCAAAAACCACTGGACGAATTGACACCAAATTTGGACACAAGACATGTATCAAGCCAACAAGTCACCATCCCTCATAAAAACACTGAAAAACACAGTATAAAAGACTTAAAAAGCCAAAAAAAAACCCATTACAATGCATGCGCAAAACCACACACACACACACACATAGATATGCAAACACACATATACACATATATAAACACAGAAAGGCAAACAGGTTGGAAGGAAGGGGAGAAGGTGGAAGGGAAGGGAAAGGAAGTAAGAAGGAAGGAGAGAAGGAAGGAAGGGAAAAAAGTAGAAGGGAAAGAAAGAAGGAAAGAAGAACAGGTAGAAGGAGGAGGAGAAAGAAAGAAGGAAAGAAAGATGGCAAGTAGATCACTGGAAGGAAAGGGGAAAGGAAGGAAGGAAAAAGGCAAAAGAAGACAAGGAAGGGAGAAAGGAGGAGAGAAAGAAGGCAAACAGGCAGGAAGGAAGGAGAGGGAGAGAGAAGGAGGGAATGAATTAAAGAAGGAAAGAAAAGGAGAGAAGGAAGGAAGGAGGAAGGGAAGAAGAAGGAAGAGGAAGGAGAGAAGGAGAGAAGGAGGGAGAGAAAGAGGGGAAGAAAGAAGGAGGAAAGGAGAGAAAGAAGGAAAGATAGAAAGGTAGAGAAGGAAGGAAGAAAGAGGGAAGGAGATGAGGAAGGAAAGTAAGATGGGTAGAGAAGGAAGGAGAGAAGGAGATAAAGTAGAGAAGGAAGGAAGGAGAGAAAGAGGGGAGAAAGAGGGAAAGGAGGAGAGAAGGGAGGGAGGAGAGAAGGAGGGAGAGAATGAAATAAAGTGAAAGAGGGAAGGAAGAAGAGAAGGAACGAAAGTGAGAAAGAGGGAGGGAAGGAAGGAAGGAAAGAGACAAGAAAGGATGGAACCAAAGAGCAAAGGAAGCGAGAAAATGAACAGGTAGAGAAGGAAGAAAGAAGAAGGGAAAGAAAGAGAGGGAAGGAAGGAAATAGGGAAGGAAGGAGAGAAAGAAAGGAGAGAAAGAGGGAGGGAAGGTTGGCCACAGCAACGTGTGGTGGGTACAGCTAGTATAATATAAAACTTTATTTATATTTCGCCCTCTCTCTCCTGGGGGACGTAGGGTGGATTCCAACAAACAAAAAGGCAAACATTCAATGCCTCAATGACAATAATTGCAAATATAATAACCCAGAATAACCCCACATAAAAGACACCTTCAACACAACTATAATTTAAATAAAACGTATGCTCTTATAAATTTTGCCTCCTATTATTTTGGTGCATAAGCCAGAAATTCCTACAACTTTCTCCATCTCTGACAGGAAAAAGCATAGTAACTAGTAATGACTAGTATTAAATAATAATCAATAATAATATTTTTAATGATGCCTGAAACAACTACCATCCTTGGCCTAAGTGTCAGACCAGCCCTATGGGTGAGTCATATTCCTTTTTGTTTGCTTGCTTGTAATGTATATAGATCCAGCATATCAGGATTGCAGAAACCTAGAATGATGGGACAGGGGGAGAAGAAGAGAAGTGTTTGTGCGTTGCTATGGTAATTTGCTATGGTCAATTTGTGATGTTATTTAACAGAAATCATGAACCCAAAAGGTTTAGCTTGTAAATGTTTATTGAACAGCATGAAATTTGATGTTAATGAGGTTAGAGTTGAGTGGAACAAAGAGTGAGACTGTGCTGTACATTTTAACCAATGGGAAACTGCCCTGGTTCAATACCCAAAATCTCTTTATTCTGGAAACTAAATTTGATCCTGCAAAAATGTTTCAGGCTTGTTGGATGCTGCTAAACCTTTTAATAAGGAAACTTTCTTCTTCAGCTAAATGTTGCCATCAAAACTTTCTTGTGGTATCTGATTTGGAAGGGTTCAGTGGTTACCCCTTTTTGCTTTGAAGTGTTTCAACATATTAATGTTACATTAGTATTAGAAAAATCTTTGGCAACTATAGATGTACATGTTCTTTTAAATTACATTCATACGACATGGAATTTAATTGAGGGTCAGTGTTTTTTAATACAACATGCTTTAATAGTTTGAAGTAACTCCATTCCAAGACTAGAAAAAAAAAGATATATTTTGCCATGTTCAGAAGATCCTACAGGAGTAGAAATGCACAGAAATGTATTTTATAGATGTCAGTTTAAAATATTTTTTTTGGCAACATGGTTAGCTTATATTAATACTTGTATTACCTCTTTATTTGGAACAGGGAAGGGGTGGGTATTTTGATTTTCTGTAGCCAGTATAGGCGTCTCTTAAGGCTTTTTTTCATCTTCTGGAATTCCTTGTTACAGACATCACATGCAACTCCTGGAAAGATTCCATCAGCGCTGCCTCCGGAAAATCCTGCAAATCTCTTGGGAAGACAAGCGGACAAACGTCAGCGTGCTGGAAGAAGCAAAGACCACCAGCATTGAAGCGATGGTCCTCTGCCATCAACTCCGCTGGGCCGGCCATGTTGTCCGGATGCCTGACCACCGTCTCCCAAAGCAGTTGCTCTACTCTGAACTTAAGAACGGAAAATGGAACGTTGGTGGACAGGAAAAGAGATTTAAAGATGGTCTCAAAGCCAACCTTAAAATCTCTGGCATAGACTCTGAGAACTGGGAAGCCCTGGCCCTTGAGCGCTCCAGCTGGAGGTCAGCTGTGACCAGCAGTGCTGCAGAATTTGAGGAGGCATGAGTGGAGGGTGAAAGAGAGAAACGTGCCAGGAGGAAGGCGCGTCAAGCCAACCCCGACCGGGACCGCCTTCCACCTGGAAACCAATGCCTTCACTGTGGGAAAAGATGCGGGTCAAGAATAGGGCTCCACAGCCACCTACGAATCCACAAGGAAACCCATCATGGAAGACCATCTTACTCGTCCAACGAGGGATCGCCTAAGTAAATAAGTAAGTAATAGGCCTGGTGTCTATATGTTGGAAGTAGCCTGGTTTGGGGACAAAATTTAGGTCTTCTTGTAGTAGAAGGATTAGCTCATCATAAGTCCTCAGAGTGGATTCCACTGGTCAATCCAAGAAAATTACTGATCTTAGAATTGATGGTGATTTTGAGTTAAGTCTGGCATAAATTGAGCCTGGGTGTCATCTGACTACTTGGCTGTTAGCTTAAATGGGCTCCCTGTGGTGGCTACTCTTGATACAGAAATTTGGTTCAGGTGAACTTTATGCTCAGAGTCAATTATACCCAAAATCAGGATTATCGCTATCAGTTCTAGTACCAATTCTAACATTCTGGGCTCTATAAAAGTTATTTCTTGAGACTAGAGCATAATCCACTGTACTGGAGGCGCACTGATTTGAGAAAGTGATTTCACCTCAGCTATCCTCTAAGGCCGATCCATTTAGGTTCAATAGATGCAAATTGAACTGGATTTATAATAATACAATAATAGTTTTCAGTCAGAGATCTAGTAGTGATCTCTCATCATCTAATCCCCCCCCCCACCACATGCTAATGAGCAAAAGTAAGTTTTCAGTTGTTTTTTGAAGGAGACAAGGGAGGGGGCAGCTTTATTTCTTTAGGGAGGAAGTTCCAAAGGTGGGGGTGATCACAGAGAAGGCCTCCTCTCTTGTTCCCACCAGCCTCAAACAGTGTAAAAAACTTTTTAAAAGGCCTCCTCTCTTGTTCCCACCAGCCATCACTTGAAATGGAGGTGGGACCAAGATACAGGCCTCATCCATAGACCACAGTGCCTGAGTTGGTATATAGGAGGAGATGTGTTAGTCAAATGGCCTGGACCGGAGCTGTTTATAGCCTTAAAGGTAACCAGCACTTTTTATTTAGCCCAGAAACAGACCGGCAGCCAGTGGAGCTTCTGCAATATGGGAGTGGATCTCTCCCAGTTAGTAACCTGGCTGCTGATCTCTGAACCAATTAAAGATGTTTTTGGCCTTCAACTCCCAGAAATCCTAACAGATGGTTGGCAGGGATTTCTGGGAGTTGAAAGCCAAAAACATCTGGGGACCCCAGGTTGAGAACCACTGAATTAAAGCTTCCGAACGATCATCAAAGGCATCCCCACATAGAGCGCATTGCAGTACTCAAGGTGGGATGTGCCTAAGGCATGGACTACCATGGCCAAATCTGGAGTCTCAAGGTGCACATAATGTAGCCTATAGTATCTTGTATTTTTATGGCAGTTTCCCATTGAAATACTAACCAGGGCTGACCCTGCTTAGCTTCCAAGATCAGACAAGAGTTGTATATTCAAGCAAAATTCAATGGGATCCACCTGAATCTCTTTAACTACTTCATATTAAAATAGGGGAGAACAACTTCCTAAATATAAACGGGATAGGGAGAAGGTGAAATTTAGAGAGAGGGACTCAAAAGGAAAATACCCAGATGGTCAGATAATTAATTTTTGAGAAGGCTTGGTCAAGTACCAATTTTGGGGAATGCAGAGGATTTGACTTCAAAACTGGCTATAGCATTATTATTCCTGTGCTTTTTCTTTTTGCTATATAGAAAAGCCCTCTTTCTAGAAATTTTGAAGAGCCTGCCATATGAGAGTAAACCAAACCAACTATTATATTTAGTCACTATCCTTGGCTGCTGGAAGAAGATGATGATGTAGCATACATTCTCATTAGGACCAAAAAGCACCCAAAACAAAACATACAGTCTGGCAAGTGAGAGTTTGTGATCTTGAAAATACAAGAGAAAAGTCCTGGATTGAGGTCTAAGATCCGATTCTATTGCTCACAGGATTTGATCACAGCCTTGAAGTTAATCAGGGGTGGCTAGTTAATCCCATGTCAGTGGAGCAGTGAAGACACTCTGGATTTTGGATACCTTTGAAAATGTCTTAAGTGCTAAATCTATTTTGAAGGATAGAGTTCAGAACCTTGGAGAGCTCCTTTAAAGCTATCAAAAACTTGGAGAGGGTTCATATACCACCCCATTAACATGGAATCACTAGCTGCTGCTAGAAGTAATAATGTCAATTTACTTGTTACCTACTCAAGTCTATATAAACATGAAATAAATGAAATAAATATTGCATACAGTTACCTAAACCAAGTGTTTGTGCTGATGCTCATCAGCAAAACCTTTCTATTTTTCCTTTTAGCTGGGGACAGTTTATTTGTTAAGCAATGAAAATTGTCCACAAAGCTCTCAGGAGCAGCTTGTGTATAAAACAAAGAGGTCTGAATTGGTCCTTCAAGGTCAAGCTATCACAAAATACGTTACATAATACAGATATTACACTGAAACATATTATTGCTTTGAAAATGCATTTGTCCCTCAAAACCTGTAGAGACAGGAAAGCTTGAGAAATATGACCAATTGCACCAGTTAATGAAGTAACTCTGTTCCTCAGCATTACATCTTTAACCAAAAATTTGATAAAGGTAAAGGTTTCCCCTTGACATAAAGTCTAGTCATTTCCGACTCTGTGGACAGTGCCCATCTCAATTTCTAAGCCAAAGAGCCAGTGTTGTCCGTAGATGCCTCCAAGGACACGTGTCCACCATGACTGCATGAAGAGCCATTACCTTCCTGCTGAAGAATACCTATTGATCTACTCACATTTGCATGTTTTCGAAATACTAAGTTGCCAGAAGCTGGGGCTAACTAAGGGAGCTCACCCTGCTCCATGGATTCAAACTTCTGACCTTTCAATCAGTAAGTTCTGCAGCTTAGCAGTTTAATCAGCTGTGCCACCGCGGCCCCAGAAAGAACAGGTGTTGATTCCTATATCACAAAAAAAAAAGAATAGTTCAACAAATTTTAGTAGAGGTTTAATTTAAGAAAACAATTGGCATATGTAAAATGAAACTATGGGGTCAGGAAAGCTTTGTATAAGTAAATAGAAGTGTTTTGAATTGTTATGCAGATGTGTAAAGCATTCTGGAAGCGTCTGTAGTTTACTGTGCATGTTGTAAACAGGCACATGTGGCTTCAGTAAGTTCATCTAGAGCAGGGCTTCTTTAAGTTTTTTCCACTTGCAACTCATTTGCACCAGAGATATTTTTATATGACCCCAGGTATATAGGTATATAAGATAAGTATATAAACAACAACAAGAAGAACAACAATAATACTTGTCTCACCCTAGTCATTCCACAGATATATAAACCCTTTTTCCTAGTTCCAACAGACCTCACTACCTCTGAGGATGCTTGCCATAGATGCAGGCAAAACGTCAGGAGAGAATGCCCCTAGGCCATGGCCATATAGCCTGAAAAAACCTACAACAACCCAATAATACTTTATTTATATTCCGCCCTTCTTCCCGAGGATACTCAGAGTGGATTACAGCATATAAACAGACACAGGCAAACAGTCAATGTCTTCTTACAATGAAATACAATGAGACACAAATACATAGACAAAGGAAAAGGCTTCTCCTTTCATTTCCAGCTCATGAGGCTGTGCTCATCTCCAGCTCTGGGGGAGGTGCTCTTCTCCATTTCAAAGCCTAAGAGCCTGTGTTGTTCATAGACACCTCCTGGTTGTGTGGTTGGCAAGACTGCATGGAGCATCTTTTTGCCTTTTCCTACCGAAGCGGTACCTATTGATCCACTCACATTTGGATGTTTTCAAACTGCTAGGTTGGCAGGAGCTAGAGTTAACAGCGGGAGCTCACCCCGTCCTGCAGATTCAAACTGCCAGTTTTCAGGTCAGCGGTTCAGCAGCACAAGGGTTCAACCCATTGCACCACCTGCCTCTTGATAATAAATCAGCATTTGCAAGGCTTGCTAAATAGACTGATTTTCCTTTTTGTGGCATACAGATAAAGCATCTTCTGCAAACTGCACTAAAATGCTGCATGTCGTTGCTAACAGATTTGTGTAAGTTGGTGACATTCAAAAACCTCTCAGTATTGCCAAATTTTTGTGCTCAGTGGACCCCATTTGGGGTTTGGACCCACAGTTTTAGAAGCAATGATCTGTGCAACAACAAGCTTTCTGAGGTCACACTGTGTTCACTGCATTTCTGCAAATGAACACTGCACATCTGTATTGTCCATCGTAATAAAAAAAATCTCAGTACTTCAAATCTACAAGCTCTGACTCCTCTACATCACCGATTACACAACATGAGTGTTTGCGATCATTTGGCTCTCGCTCTTGCTCCCTCTCTCTCCTATCCACAGGAAACTGCTTCTATAAAATTGTCCTTGGGCTTTTGTTATTAGAGCAGTGAACCCATCTAATACTCTGTCCTTAATGGTCAGTAAAGTGTCTTTAGATAGCAAATTGGAATTATTTCACTTACATTTGAATGTGGTAAGCTTTCCCCACTATGTCTAGGGACCCTACCATATGAAACCCTAAAGCCCTGCCCAGAAGGTCCCACTAAAACTTCACAGCATTGGGAAACGTTTATGCCCTTGTATAATACTTGCCCAATATATTTTCCTACTTGAAGTAGGGTAGCAAATGGTAGCTCCCCTCCCCTCCTACCAAAAACAATAATAATCATGGCCCATAGTATCCAAGCCAACCAAATGTTATTTTGGGACCTGAGGCTGACAATCCCACACATACCTCTCCAACAACCTAAAAATGCAATAAATTGATAGCTAACAAAGCTGAATTTTTCATGCTACCCCAGATCGGCTGTTTGAAGCAGCTGCCTCTCTGCCTAATGGTAGGGTCACCTTCGTCCTCTGCACAAATCCAGTTAGTGGCAGACACTTTTGTATTTGCTTTCACCTTTGACTCCCATTCAAAATCCTAGCAGAGGATATGATTTCTGAAAGAAAATTTAGCCAACCTGGAAAAGCACAGAGCCTGCGAGCCTATGTTTTGAGTTTTCTTCCTTCTTTTGAAAGCAAGCACAAATGGGAAGAGAAAAGGTGAAAGGAGAGATGCCTAAAGGGTACATCCTGTCTACTTCTTGCTTGCTACAGCTGTTTTATTAAATGCCTATTTTGACTTTGGGGAGCCTGTAATGGGGTGCGGGCAGAGCTCGGGTGTGGGGAGGAGACTCGGGGAGAGCGGTTCAGCACACAATGTTCCCCTTTCGAGGCTTCTAAATTATGATGCAAAATGTATCATAAATTCTGGTTGCCCTGAGCAACTGTAACAATCCCTCTGCAGTTTTCACACGCTGCTGCAGGGCTGTGGGGAAGTGGCTGACAGGCAGCTCAGAAGCAGTGAAGGGAAAAGGCCACATCAGAGGTGCCGCGGTGACCATGAAGGTGAAAGCAAAGGAAGAGCTGGAGTCCTCCTATCATTCACCGTTGTATACAGCTAGAACCAACTCTCAGAGCTCTAGCTTTTTGTTGTATTCCAGACTCTTGTTTCCTGCCACAAAGAATTACTTGAAATATGAAGTTAAGATAAATTAAGGGACATATTTTTGGGAAAATGTCCCAGGCCCATACAAATGGTGGCAGGCAAAACAGCATATCCTCCAGCATTGCACAAGTATAAACTGGGTCACATGTGTCCAAACAACAGTTAGGTTGAGAAAGGTATTAAAGAAGTAAAACAACAACAGTTCTTTATTGATTAGTCAATTTTGACCATATCAAAACATACAAAACATACAAAACTTACACACTTGCCCATACATACAGTAAAACCATATATGAATACAAGGCATCCCGGCCTACTGGCCTGTCAACCCACTCCTAAATTATTGTGCAACTACAAGATTAAAAAATTAAAATATTAAAAATTGATTAATTCCTTAAAGTAGGGTTTGGACAAGGGCGCGGGTAGGTAAAACTAGTGGCATGTCCATATTCAGTTTTTAAGTTTGAATTTTGTTGATGGCAGCAAGATCACCTCTCTCTGCTTCCATCTTCTCGCGGATGGCCAGTGCTTTTTGCGTAAAAAAGGTCAATTTTAAAATAGAGGTTTTTTTCTGAACCCTGTAGGAGAATGTGAAATTTCTCCTTATTCTCTAAATAAGTATGGTTCTCCAGCAGAGGCTCTAGGTAGTAAGACTGGATCGTGTTGTAGTAGGTACATTTTAAGAAAAAATGTTCTGAGTCCTCCACTTCTGCATCGACCTCACGGTACCCACAGGTTCTCCTCGTGTAGGGAATATTCTGATGTTGTCCCAACTTGGACTTAATGTTGAGCTGCTCAAATTTAGCCTGGGTAAAAAAGTTTTCTAATATATAGTGGAAGTATAAAAAAGAGGTAAGGTTCCATGCCCACGTTACATTTAAATTTGGCCAGGTATGGAGTGGCTCTAGCTTGCGCTATGATCATTAGATCATTTTGTGCAGCAATGTCAAGAGCTCTTTGATATACAATTGAGCATACGTTTGCCCCAAAATTTATTAACTCGTATTAAAGAAGTAAAAAACACATGTTAGAAAAAAACCTACTGAAATTTGTTTTTGCCTGATCCTATATTGAAGGGTGAGATTCCTCCTCCTCTCTCTCCTGCAGTTTGTAGTGCAGAAGGGGATTTTAGCCAAGTCCCATGCAAAAGACACACAGACAAGAGGAAAAAGGAGCAGAAAAAATTTACTCTTATCAGCAAAGGCATAAAATTGCAGTGTTGTATATAAAACCAAACAGTGCAACAAACTTACACATTTATTATTTATTTATTTCATGCACTTTTACCCTGCCCTTCTCCCCCGGAAGGGGGACTCAGGGTGGCCTCACACAAGCACCATACAATGCTGTCAACAAGTAAACAATTCGAAGTACAATTAAAGCATTAAAATCATTAAAACGTTAAAAAATCAATAAAACACATTATACAATTCATTAGATAGCAGATTTTTTTTTGTTGTTGTTGTGTCAAGAGCGACCTGAGAAACTGCAAGTCGCTTCTGGTATGAGAGAATTGGCCGTCTGCAAGGACGTTGCCCAGGGAACGACCGGATGATTTATGTTTTATCATCCTTGTGGGAGGCTTCTCTCATGTCCTTGCATGAGGAGCTGGAGCTGATAGAGGGAGCTCATCCACCTCTTCCCGGATTTGAACCTGTGACCTGTTGGTCTTCAGTCCTGCCGGCACAGGGGTTTAACCCACTGCACCACCGGGGGCTCCAGATAGTAGATTATACATGTAATCCATGTAATTTGTAAAACCAAATCCAAGTCTAGGCAGATTCAATGTCATAAATATCCTAAGTCTTTTTCCAATTTCCACTATCCGATTAATCAAATTCCTGGTCCCAGAGTCAAGTCTACACTTGTCTTCTAAAGGACAGGAAGGAGGTGGCCAACCTGATGTCCCTGGGGAGAGAATTCCACAGACAGGGGGCCACTGCTGAGAAGGCCCTGTCTCTCGTCCCCACCAAACGCATTTGCGATAATGGTGGGATCGAGAGCAGGGCCTCTCTTGAAGATCTTAAATTTCGTGATGGTTTGTGGGATGAGATATGTTTGGACAGCTGGTCTGGGCCAGAACCATTTAGGGCTTTAAAGGTTAAAACCAGCACTTTGAATTGTGCTTGGAAGCTGATCTATGTAAGTTACTTACACAGTCCTTGTAAGTAACACAGAATAAGGCTTCTTCATCTTCATTCAATTTTTTTTTGTCGTGTCAGGAGTGACTCCTGGTGTGAGAGAATTGGCCGTCTGCAAGGACATTGCCCAGGGGACACTTGGATGATTTGATGTTTTTATCATCCTTGTGGGAGGCTTCTCTCATGTCCCCGCATGAGGAGCTGGAGCTGATAGAGGGAGCTCATCCGCCTCTCCCCAGATTCGAACCTGCGACCTGTCGGTCTTCAGCCCTGCTGGCACAGGGGTTTAACCCACTGCGCCACCTGGGGCATTCAAATGAGAGCAAAACATAAACCTTGAATAAATAGCTATTTCACTATAGCAAAGAGCAACACTGTTAGAGCATAGCAGCATTACAGCATATTGCTTCTCTTCCTTAGAGTAGCGTATTGCTTCTCCAAACTGTATTCTGAAATCCATACAGTTATACTCCACTAGGTGTGGCCCAAACATGCTGGCTGACCTACATTACCAGCTATACATAATAATAAACATCATAAGGTTTTTCTTTAACACACACTTGATCCTACTACAACTTACTGTAACAGAGTTGACTCAGGGGAAACTTTTTTAAAACTCTGAACTCAGTTTACAGCCATTCAAGTCAGCTGAAAACGAAGTGGGAGAAGAAGAGAAAAACCAGCCAATCTTAAGAAATGGGACTACAAAGTGGAATCCACAACATGCAAGTGTGGAGAAGAGCAAACCACAGACCACCTACCGCAATGCAGCCTGAGCCCTGCCACACGCACAATGGAGGAACCTTGTAGTAACACTAGAGGCACTCCAAGTGGCCAGCTACTGGTCATAGGACATTTAATCAACTCCCAAGCTTGCAAACTTTGTGGTTTTTTGTTTGTTTGTTTAAAAATGCCATACAACTGTTTGGCTTGCTCCTGACATGATAAATAAATAAATCCTTCAAAAGTTGCCTTATTTCAACCTGGCATTTTCTTTCCCAGATGGAATACAAGGCCCATATCGGATTGTTGTCCAGGAACAGTGGGAGTGAAACACATTTGGGAACTGACAGGTTGAGAAACACTGTCCTAAAACATAGTATCCCATTTTACAACTTCAATTAAATGTGTTACTCATCTGCCTCTCTCTTCTTTTTACCTCACCAACATGTACACTTCCCTCACCCTTCAAGTGCTTCATCTGTTAAAGCTTTTTTAAGGAATGCTGTGTTTCAGTTTGAGAACATCGATCCACCACATATGTACCAATAAGGGGATGGCTATAAAGATGATTCAGTGAATCAAGGGTGGACATTCTTCATCAGAAATGTTTTGATAGCCTCCTGACATAAAACTGAATCATTGCACCATTTCTGTCCTCCACCCCTTCTCAATTCTCAGTCAAGAAGTGTAGCCTGTAGACAGTGGAAGAGCATATGTTTTGCACGGAGAAGAGAGAGATCCAGAACTAAATCTTTAGCATATTCAGATTAAATGATCAGGAACTGAACAAATCTTTTGATCTCTCACTTGTTATACATTTAAAAAGAACAGGAAGGCAGAAAGAAGGGGGAGACTAAAAAAGAAGAATAGGAAGGATGGGGGAGAGATTGAAGGAGGGGGGAATTTATTTATTTTGTGTTGAAAGCATTGCATAAATAGTGGGTTGCTGTGTGTTTTCCAGGCTGTATGGTCATGTTCCAGAAGCATTCTCTCCTGATGTTTCACCCACATTTATTTATTTATTTATTTATTTATTTATTTATTTATTTAAAACTTTTCTATCCCGATCTTCTCTATCTTAGGCAGGAAAAACGAAATGCAAAGATACAGAATGGGGGATGCCTGGCTCGAGAGGAGTACGTGTGAAAAAGATCTTGGAGTCCTTGTGGACAACAAGTTAAACATGAGCCAACAATGTGATGTGGCGGCAAAAAAAGCCAATGGGATTTTGGCCTGCATCAATAGGATCATAGTGTCTAGATCCAGGGAAGTAATGCTACCCCTCTATTGCTTTGGTTAGACCACACCTGGAATATTGTGTCCAATTCTGGGCACCACAATTCAAGAGAGATATTGACAAGCTGGGATGTGTCCTGAGGAGGGCGACTAAAATGATCAAGGGTCTGGAGAACAAGCCCTATGAGGAGCGGCTTAAGGAGCTGGGCATGTTTAGCCTGAAGAAGAAGGCTGAGAGGAGATATGATAGCCATGTATAAATATGTGAGAGGAAGCCACAGGGAGGAGGGAGCAAGCTTGTTTTCTGCTTCCCTGGAGACTAGGACGCGGAACAATGGCTTTCAAACTACAAGAAAGGAGATTCCATCTGAACGTGAGGAAGAACTTCCTGACTGTGAGAGCCAATCAACAGTGGAACTCTCTGCCC
This sequence comes from Anolis sagrei ordinatus, assembly GCF_025583915.1. Taxonomy (NCBI): domain Eukaryota; kingdom Metazoa; phylum Chordata; class Lepidosauria; order Squamata; family Anolidae; genus Anolis; species Anolis sagrei. The sequence continues at coordinate 127,989,729 of NW_026847549.1, forward strand.
CAGAGTGTGGTGGAGGCTCCTTCTTTGGAAGCCTTTAAACAGAGGCTGGATGGCCATCTGTCATGGGTGATTTAAATGCAATATTCCTGCTTCTTGGCAGGGAGTTGGACTGGATGGCCCATGAGGTCTCTTCCAACTCTTTGATTCTATGATCTCCGTAAAGGGATTCAGACCGGCACATCTATGGCAGGCATCCTCAGAGGTTGTAAAGTCTGTTGGAAACACGAAAAATGGGGTTTACATATCTGTGGAAGTCCAGAGTGGGAGAAACAACTCTGTTTGTTTAAGGTAGGTGTGAATGTGTTGTTGTTCATTCATTCAGTCGCTTCCGACTCTTTGTGACCTCATGGACCAGCCCATGCCAGAGCTCCCTGTCAACCATCACCACCACAATTCCTTTAAGGTCAAGCCAGTCATTTCAAGGATACCTTCCATCATAGACTTCCTCAATATACTCAGTCAGATGAAGAATTTGAGATGTGCAGTTTTTCCCTGGTCTGAAACCTCCTTGAGAAAGGAAATAAAAAAAACCAAAAGAGAAAGAAATGAAGGTGGAATGGGAAAAAATCACTTAATTCTACAAGGGTCTATCAATACTTGAATGACAATACACACAGGAGAACTACAGAGGGATTTGTTGCATCTCACCCCAAATAATATACAATAGAAACTGTGCAGGTACAGCTGTACCAGGAGCTCCAATTTTGTTTGCTTTGCATTGAATGTTTGTTGTAGTTCTAAGTTTCAGGGACTCTGCAGATAGGTGGCTTCTTTTGGCTGCAATCATAGGGCAAGCCACCTGTCAATTATCGTTAGGTTCCCTGGTCCCGCCCCCCTTTTGGGTTTTGGAGGGAATAGGAGCCATTTTGGGTTAGTCCACACAGAGAAGCCTTTCATACAGGACATAAAACCAAGAGCTTCTGTAGAAAGCTTTGTCTTCTACAGCTTGGCTGGTGAGAAAGGGCCCCATAGCTTGGCCGGGGATATACAGCCCACGGCTTGGCCGGGAGATATACCGCCTTACAGCTCCTTTACTGAGGGAATCCAGTCCCCATCACTGAAGCCTGAATTCCTTCTTTTTTCCCCTGGAAGTCTACAAAGCTCTGCTTGGTAAGGGTCACTCGCGGAAGCCAGAAGCAGTTGGTACCGGGTGTAGGGGCTCCACGCCAACAGAGGCAAAGACAGACTGCCCAGATTAGAAGTTAAGGATTTCCCCATTAGTTAAATTACAGTTTATGAAGATAGTGCCTGTTCCCAGTGGACAAGATTGAGAGAGCCAATAGACTATTAAGAAAGCCTTGAAGTTCCTGTTTGATTTCATTAATAAAAAACTTTGTTGAACCTCAAAGCAATCTAAACACTCTGTTTTAAGGAAATCCAAAAGCCTTTAATCTGAGGCAGCCCTGGCGTCCCGTTGGGCACACAGAATTTATGTCCTGTCTACAGTCTTATGCACAGGCCCAGCGTGCGACAGCACAAAACCACTCCAGAATATATCCACCCAAAGAGGATAAGTTATTGAAGAGAGTTACAATTCACAAACATATCCCAAAAGACTCCAAACACTTTCCTTCAATATATGCCTATGGTGATGAGGGAGAGAACATAACACGGGGGCTTTCACCAAAGAAAAACCCCGCACTTCCCCATTCCATTTTTGTATTCACTTTTTTGTTTATCCATTCTTTGATTTTAATCCCTTTTCCTCTGACTTAAGCTACAAAATATATTTACTTTCCTCCCCCAGCTCTCTTTCTCTCTCTCTCCTGCTCTCTTGGTTTACCAGCTGTATAGTACAGCCTTGTGATGCATTTCCTCCACACACTAAAACATAATTTTAACTTTGGTGTTAATTGGGTAATCTAGTGAGGTAGGTGAAATTGGTAGGAAAATGTAGCAAATTAATAGCAAGTTAATTGGTGAATTATTCCCCTGCTTTTCTCAAAATCTGTTCATACAGACTGTACTCAAAATATTTTCATTCATAAAAATAAAATTAATTCAACAAACCTTTGCTTGGGAACATGTGTTTCCTGAGATAATGTAGTTCTGCCTCAAGGTAAGTCGAGACTGAATATTCTCCCTACATTGCTTGGACAAAGGCCCAGAAAAAAATAATAAAAAACCCTCATGAATATTATCCCTTCTTACATTATAATTGTCATGTAACCTACTTATTCCTCAGTTATTTCAATAACAGAGAAATAATAAAAGAAATAATTGCAAGTTCACTATTTGTATTTACTTAATTCCAAGTTCTAATTCTGAGTGGAACGCTTTAGTCCCACAGAGTTCATGTTCTCTTACTGACCCAGTGAAAAATGCAAGATATACGGTTTACGACAATAATACATAAACAATATGTCTTAAACCTACACCTGGTGACAGACTTCATAAGCTAGCTAGCATTGCCCTCCCTCCAATGTGCAATGGGAAGTTGCTGCCAATTGTAAGAGAAATAAGGTTGAACACTCTGAAAGCTAGTTGTGTCCAACTCTGAGGGGTGGTGCTTTTCTCAATTTCTAAGCCAAAGAGCCAGTGTTGTCCGTAGATACCTCCAAGGTCATGTGGCCAGCATGACTGCATGGAGCGCCATTATCTTCCCACTGGAGCAGCGTCTATTGAAATACATTTATATGTTTTCAAACTGCTAGGTTGACAGAAGCTGGGACTAACAGCAGTAGCTCACCCCACTCCATGGATTTGAACCACCAACCTTTCAGTCAGCAAGTTCAGCAGCTCAGTGATTTAACCCGCTGCACCACCGGGGGCTCCAAGAAAAATCAGGCAATTCCAACTAAATGACCCCTCACGACATTCTTCCTCCAGGGAAAATCCAAGAACGGGCAACTTGGAAGTCCCTGAATAGACTCAGAAGTGGAGTGGGCAGATCATCAGACAATCGGGCAAAATGGCACTGCCTAGAAGAATCCTCCACCTTGTGCGATCATGGAGCAGAACAAACAACTCAGCATCTATATGCTTGCCCACATTGCCCTGCCTCATGCACAGAGGAAGAACTGTTTAAAGCTAAAGACAATGTAGTTGCCATTATCCTTTTTTGGTCTAAAATTATTTAGTTGCTCCCTTTATTTTATCAGTTTTATACTAATTTATTTACGCAATGATTTTGACACAAAATAAAAAAAATAATATGTAAAGAGTTGTAAAGTGTGTCCCATCTCGTAATCTAAGATCATCCGGGGAGGCCCTGCTCTTGCTCCCATCAACAGCACAGATGCATCTGTTGAGGATGAGAGACAGGACCTTCTCAGCGGTGGCCCCCTGCCTATGGAACACACTCCCAAATGAGGTAATTTCCACTTCCTCCTTCCTGGCTTTTAGAAAAAAATTAAAATCATGGTTCTGGGACCAGACCTTTGGACAGTAGATGTATGTAGCATTTTAGAAGGACATTGACTGGAACGGCGATTTGACGAGACTGTTTTATTATTTTAATGCTTGTTGATATATTGTTTTAATTATAATTTATGTTTTTATTGTGGTTTTACTATTGTAATTGTATTGGCATCATATCGGTGCCAGGCCCGTAGCCAGGATTTTGATTCGGAGGGGGGGGCTGAATTTGTTTTGGGGGGGGGCTGAGTCTGAGTGAAAGAGGGTCTACCCTAGCAAATCTTTTGTATTGTTACCCCAATACCCCCATGCATATGGGATATATTGAGTATGGTGATCAGATCATGATATGAATAAACATAACAGTTTAAATAATGCACCAGTAAGGCCTTTTCGCGAACCACCATCAGAATTTCGGGGGAGGGGCCCCCCCCGGCTACATGCCTGATCGGTGCCCAATGTAAGGCATTGAATTTTGCCATTATTTATGTGTAAACCGCTTTGAGTCCCCTCAGGGGTGAGAAAGACGGTATATAAATACTGTAAATAAATAAATAAATAAATAAATAAATAAATAAATAAATAAATAAATAATAATTCTTGCCATGTGCTGTATTGGTGAGTAGGGGTTTGTTTTTGTTTTTTTACATACAAAAAAAGTGGCTGGGACGAAAAAGAAAAAGGTCCCAATAAGTTTAATTTTGTCAGTGGAGTTATTTTGATCTTAATTTATGAAATAGGGTCAAAAAATTGGGCGTAACATCTCTCAGTGAGCAATGATGCAGAGAAACAGAAGTATATAATTTGGTTCTCAGTAGATGAAACGAATGCAGGGTACTGCAATTCCCCAGTACAGGCAGTCCCCAAGTTACAAACATCTAACTTACAAACAACTCATAGTTAAGAATGGGAGTTGAGATAACAGAAAGTGAGAGAAATCTATCCCAAGGAAGGAAAAATCACTCCTGGGAGAGTTATCATGGAGAAAATGTGTCTCAACTGAGACTTTATCACCATACCTTGTTTCCACAAGTAAGCCATTTTTTTTCAAAATCCAATTATCACAAGGGCAGAAAGTGCCGTGAAATATTCTGAACAGGGCCATAGATAGCAAAACAAATACTAAAGGGGTGTTAACCCTTCTCTATGTTATCCAGAGTTAAAAAGAAATATATTTTTAACTGAAGTTACACTTAAAAATGTACCTCTTCCAGCTTACAAACAAATTCAACTTAAGAACAAACCGACAAAAAAAAAATGCCAAGTTAACCTTTCCACTATCTTTAATTGTGTCTTCATTACTTTAAATTCCCATTGGATTAGAAAATAACCAAGAATTGAATCAATGCATCTTTATCCCTGGATGAAGATGGGATGATAATAGAGAAGACATCTGTCTGAAATACTAAATTATATAACCCAGGACTTTATCTCTTCATTTTCTCTCTCATTGAAATACATTTCAGAATGGAAATGCATTATCTGAATCCATTTCATTTTTGTGCAATAAAGCTGAAATATGTTCACTTTTGCAACATTAGCAAACTATTACTTACCAGCAGGACCTGGAGTACATTTAAGTAAATTGTGAGTTTTCAAAAAGCATTCCATAGGGCAAGTAACCACATTCAGGTTTATGTGCTGTTGTTTAACAGAGCCATACATTAAGCATTTGTTCTAGCTCAGTGCTACTCCAAGTGGTAGTCTGTGGATGGATGCCAGTCTACAAGCCCGCAGCAAGTTTCCAGAAAAGAAAAGAGCAGTCATAGCCAATAAGCACCAATGTTTACTCGTGCCTGGTGCATTGGGAGAAACACAGCTCATCCCCAGAAGAGAAAGCCTGAGAAGTACTGCTCTAGTTGGTAAGATGATGTTGCGTTACACAAGTGCCTGTTGGAACATGGGAAATTAAACATAACCCCTATCATCACCCAAAGGCTAGGGAGCAATCCTAATTTCCCAGTGTCTCTTTGATCTTTCTAACCAGAAAGCAACATCTAATAATAATAACTTTCCTTATGCTGCATTGGAGGGCAGGAGCTGAGATCCTATACAGCACTGCATAGCATAAAACTTCCACATGCACTAAATCTTCATAACATGGACATTCTGTTGCTAATAGACAGTAGTTGCGGATGATGGATTGACAAAGCATCTGATCATGTTACTGGTGTACCCTGGAAATTTGTGAGTTGATATAACTGTTTTATATCTGGCTATGGGTCAGATTTTCTGATGTCCAGTCCACCAGAAGCAGACTGCCCATAGCATGGGGAAAATGTCAGTAGTTAAATATTGAAGGGAAAGGAAGATCAATTACCTCCTGGAAAAGGAGAGTAGTTTTTGAGGAGGGGCCTTTGGGGTACTCTTCTGCAGTGGCTCCAGTCCTTCCTTGAGGATCATACCCAGAAGGTGTTGTTGGGGGACACCTGATCAGCCCCACAGCCATTGTCCTGTGGTGTCCCGAAGGGCTCAGTATTGTCCCCCATGTTGTTTAACATCTACATGAAGCCATTGGGTAAGATTATCCGGAGTTTTGGAGTTGGATGCCATCTGTATGCAGATGATGTCCAACTCTATTACTCCTTTCCACCAGATGCTAAGGAGGCTGACCAGGTTGTGAACTGGTGCCTGGCCACTGTGACAGTCTCAATGAGGGCAAACAAAGTGAAGTTGAATCCTGACAAGACAGAGGTCCTCCTGGTCAGTCGCAAGGCTGAACAGGGTATAGTGTTACAGCCTGTGCCGTATGAGGTTACACTCCCCTTGAAGGCACAGGTTCACAGCTTGGGAGTCCTCTTGGACTCATCAATGAACCTGGATCCTCAGGTTGCAGTGGTGGCCAGGGGGGCCTTTGCACAATTAAAACTTGTGCGCCAGCTGCACCTGTACTTTGGGAAGTCAGACTTGGCCATGGTGGTCCACACTCTCATTACATGCAGGATAGACCATTGCAATGCGCTCTACGTGGGGTTGCCTTTGAAGATGATTCAGAAGCTTCAAATAGTCCAACGAGAGGCAGCCAGGTTAATAACTGGGGTGGCATATAGGGAGCATACAACTCCCATATTATATCAGCTCCGCTGGCTGCCTGTTTGCTACCAGGCACAATTCAAAGTGCTGACTTTGGTCTATAAAGTCCTAAACGGCCCCGGCCCAGTTTACCTATTTGAACATATCTCCATTTATGAACCACTGCGGAAACTAAGATCTTCTGGGGAGGCCCTGCTCTTAGTCCTTCCACCATCACAGGTGTGTTTGGTGGGAACGCGAGACAGGGCCTTCTCGGTGATTGCCCCCGGTAATGGAACTCCCTTCCTGGCAATATTAGCTCACCCCTCCCTCCTGTCCTTCAGAAGGATGGTGAAGACCTGGCTGTGGGACCAAGCCTTTGGGGCAGTGCAATGAGGAGGAGAAGAAGAAGAAGAAGAAGAAGAAGAAGAAGAAGAAGAAGAAGAAGAAGAGGAAGAGGAAGAGGAAGAGGAAGAGGAAGAGGAAGAGGAAGAGGAAGAGGAAGAGGAAGAGGAAGAGGAAGAGGAAGAAGAAGAAGAAGAAGAAGAAGAAGAAGAAGAAGAAGAAGAAGAAGAAGAAGAACTTTATTTTTCTACACCGCCTCCATCTCCCCGAAGGGACTTGGGGCGGCTTACATGGGGCCCAATGGGCAAAATTGTGTCCTGAGATGATTTTTAAGCAAATTTTAATGTGAATATAAGTGATTTTAATGTTTGTATATATTTATGGTTTTATGCCCCAGCACTGAATGTTTGCCGTATATATGTTGTGCTCTGCCCTGAGTCCTCTGCGGGGTGAGAAGGGTGGAATATAAATGTTTTAAATAAATAAATAAGTAAGTAAGTACATTAGTTTTCAGGGAATAGTTTTCTTTATGTTTGCTGGTGGATTAATAAAAAAGATTAAACTGTGATGCAGAAAAGCAGAGGAGGAGCTGCGATCACTCCTGCTTGCTTTTGTGTCGGGAAGTTTTCATACTGGGAGGGCCCTTACCATTACAAGCTCCCAAAGTACCAAAGGTACTGAAGGGAATGGAGGAAATGGCAGAAACAAATTCTGTGCACAGCTCTAATATATACTGCCATACACTAGATTTAAAAAAAACCCACAAATCACAATATACAAGTTGATTTATTCAAAAGGTTGCAAAATACAAGCTGTTTTATCTCAATGTATGCGATTTTAGGAAACTGCAGTTAAATTAAGCCCTGTTGATTTACATAGGCCTACTCTGACTAAGTTTGGATCTCATCCAAAAAATCCCTAACTCTCTTAATAGCATTCTCAGTTGAATTTTATTTTTAAGAATTCCAAGTTTATGTCTCAAAAACATTCTGCCACTCCTGCATACAGATGGTATTCATATTTACAATTCTAATGCATTACACTGATTAATGGCCACATTTATCACATCCTTTCATGAATTATTTCACACTGTGCCTAAGAACGTAGCACTTACAAGTTGTTTGTGATACATACATCTTGAGCATTCTCAAAACCAAGCTGACTTGGGTTTAAATGAAGCCTTTTTCAATCAGTGCAAACAATAAGTTCACTCTATAGAAGAGTAGATGCTCTGACAACCGATATAAAAGTATTTGACATCCCAGAAAAAATGGTCTGTAACTCCAAATAGGCCAGACAAATCAGACATCTGCACACTTCAATGAACTGGAAAGAGCTGAGCAATCTAGCATTTACAACTGAACTTGTAAACTGTAACTTCATTTGGCAAACACTCAGTATGCCACAGTTGTATTATGCTTAATTCTCAAAGGACATGCATCCAATCTGCTCTTGATTACCATCTGCTGGTTACTGCACAGAGTGATGCTTGCAAATATCTCTCTGAAAAGAGCTCCATTGTAGTATCTCACCAGAAAAACAAAACGAATACAACAGATTTTTTTTTAACAATGTTACTTGGCACAAGCACATACTGGGTGAATTTGCTTACCACGACAAGCCATGATTTCTGTTAACCATAGCTTATAGTTGCAACCCAATGTTGTACAGCAAACAATCAAATATTGACATGCACTCCCATTTTTGCTTTGTTTTTGATTTGCTGCTCTCCCCTCATTTTGTGTTGTAGTACAGCATGATACTAACATTACTACTACTGGTAGAAGGGAGAAGAGGGCTGTGTAGGTGTTGGAGGAGGAGCAGCAGCGAAAGCGGATTAGAGACATATTCATGGCTCCAACTGATTCCAAGTCCTTTGAGGATTTCTCAGATTGTGAAATGGGGAAAGGAGAGGAGAGCAGGGGAGTTAAGCGGGCTACTCGAGAACAAGAATCAGATGAGGAGATCCAAAGGAAGCATATCCGTGATATACTTAGCACTCCAACAGAAGATGAAGACTTTGTGGGTTTTGAAAGGAGTGATGGGACTGGGAGTGACGATGGGGAGGAGGATGCTTTAGACTGGACCCGTGTGCAGGAGATTAGGGACATCTGTACTCAGCCTACATCCAGTGATGACTTTGAGGGGTTTGCAGAGGACTGGCAATCTGGGAACACTTGGGAAGACCTAAGTCTTGAAAGACACTGGCAAAGGTGGAGAGATGGGAGTGCTCAGCTGCAGGGAATGGGGCAGCTGAAAGTGATGATGAAAGGGTGGGGAGCAGTTCATCCTCTGATGAGGAGTTATAGGATATAAGTTGGTTTGAATTCAATGGGTCTTTGCAGAAGGCAAAGTGTCTTATCGGGTTTGGATCTTTGTTACTGCCATTACTCTCAAGTTTGGGTCCTTGGACTACAGATCTCCGTGTTTCCGTGACTTCTGGCTGATACTCCATAAGTGCTGACTTCAACCTCCCTTTGACTCTGGACTGTGTTTTGATGATGACTTCGCTTTTTGGGCTGCTTCATCTCATTTTGGACGTGCCTGGACTTCGGACTGTTTTTGGACTTCAATTTTGCATGCTCCCACCTGGTTTTCTTGTGCCTTCTGAACCTTTTGAATTTCAAGCAGATTGCTGTATGTTTTTGTTATCCCAGATTATACTCTGAGATAATCCAGATTATATTTAAATTGAGTTTTTTATGTAGCAGTTGCTATAGACTTTGTTTGTGCTAGAGACACTGAGTAAGTGTCTCTAAGCCTTTTTTGTGTTTAATAAACCTTTGTTTGGACCTTTTATACTGTGTTTGGCATTCTTGAGGCTTCTGGGTCTTGACATTTTGTCACATCCTGTTTCAAGATTAAACAAACCAGAAACAAGACATAATTGCAGATTTGGATATCACAAGAAACCATGGTTTAAACAAAAGGAGTAAGCAAACAAAAAGAAATCAACAAGAACACACAATGGATTCATATGCCAACAATCGCTGATTAACAAACTAAGGCTTGTATTGTCGAAGGCTTTCATGGCTGGAATCACTAGGTTCTTGTGGGTTTTTTCGGGCTATAGGGCCATGTTCTAGAGGCATGAAAATGAACAAAATCTGGCTACCAGTATTAAAAAACTCTAAAATTACAACAGCAAAACAGCAGAGAGGAAACAACCAGGCACATCTTAACACCTCTTAACAAAAGATTTTCCCAGGCTCAGCCAGGCCTTCAAATGCTAATGAAGGTGGTCAGTTGAAACATTCACACCTAGCTCCAGCAGAGAAGAGCTCTTTGCCCCACCCCAGCCATTCCACAGATATATAAACCCATTTCCCTACTTCCAACAGACCTCACTACCTCTGGGGATGCTAGTCATAGATGCAGGCGAAACATCAGGAGAAATGCCTCTAGAACATGGCCCTATAGCCCGAAAAAACCCACAAGAAACTAAGGCTTGTTGGCACAAGAGAGCTCATATATTACAACAACATATACTTCAACATGGTGCAGTTACACCATGGCTTGATGTGACATATGAATGGAGCCAAAAAGAATGGACTTGCTATTGTGTTATTCATCAGATCTACATATTACTTTTCTAAGTGACCATTATATCATTGTAGAAACTAAAACCCAGTCATTCTTATTGCGTGGGATAATTATGTAATGAAAACAGCACGACTTAAATGGGTTTTGAGGCTCAGATGTGGGATGCCTAGGCTCAGATCTGAGCTTAATGAACTATAATAGTATCTAGGAAATAATTATACTCCATCTTCAGTTTTGCAAATCTGCCCCTCTAAATTGGGAGTGCTGCAGGGATATTCTGAAAATAAATTGCATTGGAAAACAGCTGCATCTTTAAAAGGCTGTTTTTTTCTAATCACATGGGTTTTTTTAAATAATACAAATGAAGTATCATTCCAACAAAAATTAAAAAAGGGAAAAATGTGGGGGAGGAGAGATTGATTTATGTGGTTTGACAATGCACATCGGAAATACAAATATGGTAGACTGTATGCCTCAGTGTTGCGCACACTCTTCATTGCAGAAGTACAGAGCTAGAAAATTCATAGGTTTGCTTTCTATTGAGAGTCTTTCTGCATTTTGCAATAAGGAACAAAAAAGAAAGATGCTGCAGATGAATGCTGAAACCAGTAAGAGAAATCTTCTTTTCCAGTGGTTATCATATAATTCTGAGACCCCTTCCACACATTTTAACATTTTATCTCGTGCATTTGGCCCGCCCTTGTGTTTGACTTTTATTATGTTATTTTGAACTGTTTATTTTATTTTGTTATTTTATGTATTTTGTTGTGATGTAATTTTTCTCTTGTTTTATGTCTAATTATGCTGTATTGTTTTTGGGCTTGGCCTCATGTTAGCTGCCCCGAGTCCCCTTTGGGGAGATGGTGGTGGGTTATAAATAATAATAATAATAATAATAATAATAATAATTATTATTATTATTATTATTATATTGTGGATTATCTGCCTTGATATTCTGGGTTATATGGCTGTGTAGAAGGGCTCTGAGTCTTGTTTTGCAAGAAATATGGGATATAAAAATAAGGAAGAGAGGAAGAAGACCACAAAGTATCAGGGTTCAGTCAATCGAATGTTGGGAAGGAGGCATTATGAAATTAACGGGGGATCATGGAAGTCAAAATCTGCATTTTGTCCCATCACTCAGGGAGCTGGCCTCTCCTTTGATAGTGACACACCTTGGCATCTCCTTGTAGGGATATAGTGCCAATGCATCATGGGTTTGCAAGCGGCCCTCTACAGAACTGTCAAATGTTAAACTAATTAGAGCTTCATTTAGGAGTTCAGTGTTTGCCTGCCAACCCCCGAAATAACGAGACCACACATCAGTATTTGGGTTTTAAATCTGGGCAACTTTTATTAACTGTTACCTGTTTAATTTTGACTGGATCTCAGTCTCTGGATTCTGAACTTGGTGGCAAATCCAAGGTAGCGTCCCTGCCCGGCCTACCTCTTGACTGGTTAGGGTGAAACCCCCGGGTCCCCTGACGCCCAATCCGGGCAACCTCTGAAGGCATTGTGTTGGAGAAGTTTTTCTCAGTGTATCTGAGACCATACTCTCCCTATTCCTAGGCCATTATAATTCCCCTCACCTCATCAAATTGAACCTTAGGTGAGTGTTTTAGTTAATGGCCTTCACCCCTGAAGGGGGTGCCTTGGGCATACACCAAATTTTAGCTTTTCCTAACTGTTTATCGCAACCACCTATTTAACGCCACACCATCCCAATTTGCCTGGCAACAGTATAGGGTAGGCAAAAAACCCTCTTAGAACATAAGAGGGAAAAAATTCCTACCCGGCCCCCTAATGGCAACCATAATATACTGTTTAATGGGCGGGAGTGGGTTGACGGTCGGCTCCAGAATGAGGCAGGGGGCGGGCCAGAGCTAAGAGCCTGGCTCCGCCCCTTCAAGTAGTTCCAGTCGGAACTACATTTCTCTCTCTTCCTCTCTATTCATGGGAAGAGGCAAACTCCTTCCCCGCCCACTGCGCAGGTTGGGAAAGGTTCTTCCTTTGACTCTTCAAACAACCATGGAGTCACAATTACTTTACAACTGGATGAGTGACATCCAAAGAAGTGGCTATAAGAGTATAGAAAATATGATCATTGTGAATAGTTTATATTCTGAAACAGAAGAATTTTGTATGTTGTTATGTTTCCTTAAGAAAAACCTTTTAGCTCAATTTCTCCAACTCAATGTGCCCATCAACCCAATCCTTTCATTTTCCTCCTCTCATTTCTCAGTTTTCTTCTCCTAGTTCTGCTTTTTACTCATGAAGATATCTTTCATAAACAAGGTATTACAATTTATTAATTTTTTTGTCAATAACCCAGTTTTTATCTACTCTTTGCAATCCCCAAAGTGACATAATATTACTGTTTTTTCATCCACTATTACCCACCCACAAATTCATGAAATCTGTTCCCTAACCAAAGTGTTCACACTAACATTTGGGGCTTTTTTAACCCTATCTTTCAGATCTATTGCCCATTTTAGCTGCTTCGCTTTATTCCATGATGCACAAATAGTACAGTCAAGGCCTCTTCCACACAGCTGAATAAAATCTCACATTTTCTGCTTTCAACTGGAATATATGGCAGTGTGGACTCAGAAAATTCAGTTTAAAGCAGATATTGTGGGATTTTCTGACTTAATATTCTGGGTCATATGACTATGTGGAAGGACCCCAAGACATTTTGGAATAGATAGGAAATGGGTTAACGCAGTTCAGGTGATGATGATGGTGATAATGAGGATAATGATTATGATGACAATGATTTGAGGTAGTGGAAGAATGAGATAAAATTTCTGCAATTTCTTTTGCTTCTAGATTTAGCAGTGCTTTTATCTTCTTAGCAGAGGTAAGAAAAGATTAGAATGACATCCAAGCAAGGCAAGGACATTGTGCTGCCCCAGGCAAAGCATGACATCGTGCCCTCACCCATGTCCATTTTCCCTCCCATTCAGAAGCCGACCAGTCTAGCAGTTGAAATACATTAATACTGATGATATGAGAGTGTCCTCCTCTGTACTAGAGGACAGTACACCAGCTTAGAACACATATGTCAAGCCACGTGACACAAAACAGCTCGAGTTTCTAGCACTTTGCTACCATTTTCCACCCTCCACATCCATCATCAAATAACACTTTGCCCTGTCCATCTAAAGCCACCTCATTCTGGCCAACAGTGGGATCAGTGTTGAGTGACACATTTGATGCAACATTTCACTTTTTTTTTTGTCGTGTCAGGAGTGACTCCTGGTGTGAGAGAATTGGCCGTCTGCAAGGACGTTGCCCAGGGGACGCCTGGATGATTTGATGTTTTTATCATCCTTGTGGGAGGCTTCTCTCTTGTCCCCGCATGAGGAGCTGGAGCAGAGGGAGCTCATCTGCCTCTCCCCAGATTTGAACCTGCGACCTGTTGGTCTTCAGTCCTGCCGGCACAGGGCTTTAACCCACTGCGCCACCAGGGGCTCAACATTTCACTGACACATAAGAAGTCAGTCTCTAAACATCTACTTCTGGGAGGGAAAGCTCAGTTTGCTTGGCATTGGTTGAAACACCAAGTTACATGCAGTGAAATTTAGAAGCATAAAAAAATGTAAAATAAGTCAAAAATTATTTATTTATTTATTTACTTCATTTATATACCGCTTTTCTCAGCCCTTAGGCGACTCAAAGCGGTTAACAACAACAGTTTCAATACATACATTACAAAATCATTGGAACATTTAAAAGCAATAGCATAACAACAATTAAACATCAATATGACAAATCATTTACTTCATTATCAAAAGCCAATATCATGGAGAATAAAGCTTCTTATCATGGCCTTATTTGTAGCTATTAGTCAAATTCACTAGTCGTGGAGGCTATGTATTACCTATAGTAATACTTAGTATGGGTAGTTGTAGGTTTTTTGGGCTATATGGTCATGTTCTAGAAACATTCTCTCCTGACATTTTGCCTGCATCTATGGCAGGCATCCTCAGATGTTGTGACCTCACAACCTCTGAGGATGCCTGGCATAGATGCAGGCAAAACGTCAGGAGAGAATGCTTCTAGAACATGGCCATACAGCCCGAAAAACCTACAACAACCCAGTGATTCCGACCATGAAAGCCTTTGACAATACAATACTTAGTATGTCTCTCGGTACAAGCTGCTGAAGAAAACAAGCAGGAGGACACTATTGTCCTAATTGGCAGTTGCCTTGCCAATTGGAAACTATTATTTCCCTCTGTATTATGTCCTGACCGTGACCTGTTAACCTGAGTACAGGTTACACATTAGGAGATGCTTTAAATCTTGGATTAGGAAAAGGCTGTGATATAAACATAACAACAGCCACAACTGGATAATCCCTGTTTTTAGAAAGTTTCTCTTTGCTGCTTAAAAAGGTCTGCTACTCTTTGTTTTGGTAATAACATTGCCTGAACAATCTCTTAGGGCCCTTCCACACAGCCCTATATTCCAGAATAGCAAGGCAGAAAATCCCACATTATCCGAGTGTGGACTCAGATAACCCAGTTCAAAGAAGATTTTGTGGGATTTTTAACCTTGATATTGTGGGATATAGGACTGTGTGGAAGGGACCTTTGATTCTATGACTAAAACCCACAACAAATTCACCACTCTAGTGATATGGAAGGCCTTTAATGAACTCCCAACCAATCGCTGCTCTATATTTTCTGTTCGTCGTGGGAGTTCTGTGTGCCATATTTGGTGGTTCAATTCCATCATTGGTGGAGTTCAGAATGCTCTTTGATTGTAGGTGAACTATACATCCCAGTAACTACAACTCGCATATGTCAAGGTCTATTTTCCCCCAACAGTGCCTCAAGAGCGCCCCTGAGCAAAATCAACTGTACTGCGAATGCTTACTTTGCATAATAGGTTGAGCTGCCCCTGATTGTACCAAAATCATAACTGGTTGGACACTGACTGGTTTGACAGTTCTTGGACCTTACCCATGGAAGTTTCCCCTCATTTTCACACACTGACAAAACGGAGTCCCATGAAGGCCATCCCATGACACATGGCCACTTCCAGTGCCAGCAAAACAGAGAGAAGTGGGGGAAAGCAGAAAGAAGACAGGGAAGGGGCATGGGATGGCAAGCTATCCCCAAAGATGGATGTCCCCACTCTTCCCAATACTTTCCCCTGCTTCTCTCCTGCTGGTGGAATAATATCCTAACTCTGCCCTCTTTGTTTGAATCAAATCCTTTTAAGCTCAAGGGAAATTATTTCCACATAAACAAGGGTTAGATAAAGGTAAGTCGTTTTTTTACTATAACTTCCTTCATATCTTGCTCATTATCATCCTCACCCATAAGGGAAATATACTCAGGTTGTTGGCTTCTGACAATTTGCAACTCGCTCTCATTAATCAGCTCTACTTCCCTGAAGAGCTTCTTCATCTTTTACACTCTGAGAAGGCCAATAATGTGCTGATGCAATTAAGAATCACCAGGCTGTTAATTTAAAGTAACATTGTAGCAAGGGTTATAACAGACTTTCCAACATCTTCATGATTTCTGGAAAGTTTTTAAGCATCAAAACTCTGTTGTGGAGTCTATAAGTATTAAAAGCAAGTTAAGCCATCTTCCATAACAGGGCTGCAATTAATAAATTAGAACCGAGAATCCCCCATAGAGTGGAAAATATGACACATTAATGGAATGTTTTCCATTTTAATTGATAGACACAAATAAAAAACTATAGATTCGGGAAGCCTCCACTGAAACAGTGAGTTCCCCGTAGAACAGTGTTTCTCAACCTTCCTAATGCCATGAACCTTAAAACAGTTCCTCATGTTGTAGTGACCCCCAACCATATAATTATTTTCGTTGCTACTTCATAACTGTAATTTTGCTACTGTTATGAATCATATTGTAAATATCTGATATGCAGGATGTATTTTCATTCACTGGACCAAATATGGCCAAATTTGAATACTGGTGGGGTTGGGGGGATTGATTGATTGTGTCATTTGGGAGTTGTAGTTGCTGGGATTTATAGTTCACCTACAATCAAATTGCATCCAACGATGGAATTGAAGCAAACTTGGCACACAGAACTCGCATGACCAACAGAAAATACTGGAAGGGTTTGTTGCATATTGATCTTGAGTTTTGAAGTTGTAGTTCACCTACATCCAGAGAGCACTGTGGACTCAAACAATGATGGATCTGAGCCAAACTTGGCACAGATACTTAGGTAAAGGTAAAGGTAGTCCCCTGACATTAAGTCCAGTCATGTCTGACTCTGGGGTGTGGTGCTCATCTCCATTTCTAAGCCGAAGAGCCGGCGTTGTCCGTAGACACCTCCAAGGTCATGTGGCCAGCATGACTGCATGGAGCGCCGTTACCTTCCCGCCGGAGCGGTACCTATTGATCTACTCACATTTGCATGTTTTCGAACTGCTAGGTTGGCAGAAGCTAGGGCTGACAGTGGAAGCTCACGCCGCTCCCTGGAATCAAACTGCGACCTTTCGGTCAACAAGCTCAACAGCTCAGCGCTTTAACACACTGCGCCACCGGGGGCTCCTACTTAATATGCCCAAATGTGAACACTGGTAGAGTTTGGAAAATATAGGCCTTGCCATTTAGGAGTTATAGTTCCTGGGATTTATAGTTCACCTACAATCAAAGAGCATTCTGAACCCCACCAATGATAAAATTGGGACAAACTTCCCACACAGAACCCTCAAGACCAACAGAAAATACTATGTTTTCTTTTGGGCTTTGGCAATCCCTCTGACACCCATTCATGACCCCTCCGGGGGTCCCGACCCCACGTTGAGAAACACTGCCATAGAAGATTCAGATCACATTGAGCGTCCTTTCAGCTTACCCAAATATAGTGTCAGGAGTCCATTCCAACTGCCATGGCTATTTCCTATCTTTTGTAGTTTTGTGAAGCATTAGAGTTTCTTGACTGAGAATATAAATACTTTCTAAACTGAAAATCCCAGGATTCCACCCGATGTTGCCATGGCAGTTAAATGGAATATAACATTATAATTGTGTCGTACAAAAGGACACTAAGGAAAGAAATGTTCTTAAAAACATTCATACTACATCAACATCAATTTTCTGGTTCTACATCGTAAGTTGCTATCATCGCTACAAACTATTAAAGTTGTAATCCTATACTACTTTACTTAGGAATGAATTCCGTAAGACATATTTCTACGTAGGGAGAGGTAAGAATTTTGCTTCAGTTCTTTATTATAAGACTTTATCAAAACTATATACATTTCAGGATACAAAGAATTTGACATTTGGAAAAATATTGAAAGTGGGAGATGCCTAAATGTGGAAGGGAAACAGCCAGAATAAATGTCCTTTGTTCTATCAGGTGTTAAAAGTCTTGGATGGATTTTTAAAAAATACATATGATGTTCAGACATTTTTTGGAAAATCCAGAGGCAACTCCTAGCACAAGAGAAACAATTTATTCCTACCTAGAAGCTGTAGTTTTTTTTAGATTGTAGGGAGATTGTAGGGAGAAAGGATATGTAGTTGTCTAGTCTGGATTGGAGGGCTCTTCATTGAGTGGAAGGGACAGTAAAGGGCTAAAATGGTAAGATATTTGGAATACTACATAATGATAGGAAATTTGACTGATAATGTTTTGGAACACAATACACAAGACATCACAATTGTGGAAAAGAAAAAAGAAAAAAGTTTGGATCATTGATATCACCATACCGGATGACAGTCACATTGAGGAAAAACAACAGGAAAAACTCAGCCGTTATCAGGACCTCAAAATCGAACTGCAAAGGCTCTGGCATAAACCAGTACAGGTGGTCCCAGTGGTCATTGGCACACTGGGTGCCGTGCCAAAAGATCTCAGCCGGCATTTGGAAACAATAAACACTGACAAAATCATGATCTGTCAACTGCAAAAGGCCACCTTACTTGGATCTGCATGCATCATTCGAAAATACATTACATAGTCCTAGACACTTGGGAAGTGTTCAACTTGTGATTTTTTTATATGAAATCCAGCATATAGATCTCATTTGCTGTGACAAACTGTGTTTTTGTGTCAGTAAAATAATAATAATATTTCTCCCCAAAGGGGACTCGGGGCAGCTAACATGAGGCCAAGCCCCAAAATACAATACAGCAAAATAAAATAGAAAGAAGCAAAACAATTACATCAAAATAAGATACATGAAGTAACAAAATGAAATAAACAGTTTTTTCCCTTCTTCCCCTTACCCTTAGTTTGTGCCCCCTTCACCAGGACCATCAAATCATGTTGTTTCACAATTCCAAAATGTCATTGTTTCTGTTACTGGCTTATACCCCTTTCCCTCAATAAATTTCCCCCATATTTTCCAAAAATCTGTTTGTTTCCATATTCCCCCTTTAATTTTAATATTGCAAGTTATCTTATCATTAATGGCTATATTCCAAATTTCCCTATAACATTCTTCTAATTGATTTTTTTCTTTCCAGTTTTTTGATATTAGCAATTTAGCTGCTGTTATCAAATTACAAACCAATTCTTTCTCCTCTTGTAAGGGAAATATATTATCATGTATAAGTAATAATGCTATCTTTGGTGTAATCTCAATCTCTATTTTTATTATTGCTCTTATTTCTTTAAATATATTTTCCCAAAATTTTTGTATAGTTTTGCATGACCACCACAAATGAGGGTACGTCCTTATTTCCTGACAGCCTCACTTTTGAGGCATTATACATGTGAGGCAGTGAATTTTGCTATTGATTATGTTATGAACTGCTTTGAGTCCCCTCAGGGATAAGAAAAGCGGTATATAAATGCAATAAATAAATAAATAAATTAGAGATCTAACTTTTTGCAATAGACTGGATAGGCCTTTATAGAGTTGGTGATCTAGGCAAAGATATGTTGGGTACTTAAAATATTCTGTGTTTGCTTCCCTGTGCATTCATTCATACTTACTTATTCCTGTATTAGAGGCAGCCTGGAGCAGTATATTACAGCAATATGCCTCTCATTTCTAGTTTCTTTGAGGTGCTGTTCTGCTCTTAAAGGTTTTCCACGAGCTTCACATTCACTATGAAAACAGAATGCTTTCCAAGTGAGGACTTTGGTCTGTCTGCAGTACTATTTTTATGTTATCTTCTGAGATCCTATGCTCTTTACAATTTTTATAATTTTTAGTTGGCGCAAAAAGATATTACACTCATAGGAATTTTGGAATTTCCCTTTTGGCCAAGACAGTTGTCTTTGCTTTGTGTGTTCTAAAACAGTACTCCTGAATGAAGGAGATGGAAAACATACCAGCTCTTCACAGCACGTTTACATTTTTGGACAACAACATGCTCAAAGCATAAATAACACCATCAGAATAGATACCAAGAACACATGGAGAAACAGAGAGAGATGTAGAGGAAGAGACATGGTGCCAAATTTCCTAGATGAGTCAATCAGACTTTGAACCATGCTATGAATATTTCTGCTCTTACTGAACTCTTTGCCATATTCCTCCCACCTAAAGCTCAAATGGTGCCACTGACCATCTGTCTTTCTGTGGATTTCAGAGAGGTTTGGAAAATCATTATGTTCTTCTACATTTCTATGGCCCTATCAGAATAACATTGCCCTATCAGGATCTCATTAAAAGGAATTGCACAAATAACACAAGAGAGAAATTCCTTTAGCCACATATGTACGAAAACAAGGAATTGCCTGGTTCATTGACCCTCTGAACAACAAGGTGCATGTAATTGATGATTTCATATGCATTCCACTCCATCTCTCTCCATCTGCAACTTTCATAATCCAGTGCTGCAAGAATCCATGAGCACGACTGCCTTTGTTTGAATTGATGGGAGAAATAAAGCAGGTAAAATGAGATGTGAATTTAAAGACACTGGTATTGCACAGGTGATTGCATTGTTATTTCTGCTATATTCTCGAAGAGGTTTGATCACTTTCCCCAGGAAGGATCACCATCAAAAGATGGTAAGGAATAGCAATTTGATGGTCTTTTTGGTGCTTTGTATATCATATCCAAGAATCCCTAGCCAACATGGCTAATGGTACAAAGTTGTGGGGATTGTCCCCCAAAATAACTGCCGGCCAACTCTATTAGTTGGAAATGCGATATTGTGGAACCCTATTGAAATGAATGACTTTTACCAGAATTTATCATCACACTAGAGAATTAGAATGTACTTCAGCACACTAGAGAATTAATCCACTTTATTCCAGTTGCTGCCTCCTGCAGAATTCTGGGGTTTGTAATTTAGTGAGGACCCTTTAACAGCCTCACTATACTACAAACCCCCGAATTCTGCAGGAGGCAGAAACTAGATTTAAAGTGGATTCATTCTCTAGTGTGATGAAATACATTCTCATTCTCTAGTGTGATGATAATTTCTGGCAAAAGTCATTCATTTCAATAGGGTTCACTCTTTTCCACAATATCCCATTTCCTTGGAAAATTCAAGAATGTATACCCCCACAGAAATAGGGGTCATACTGCATATTTCCTGTACATGTGTGCATGTTCTTGAATGACAAACTGTTAATGATACCACCAAGGGCCACTCATAGATCTCATGTTTAGCCCAGAAATCTCAAGGCCTGGGATGATTGTGAACTGGCAACCCTAATACCTGTGTAATAAATGCCTCGTTTAAATAGGCATGCATTCACTAGGCTTGGTAGGAAGATAGAAGAGGCCCTTGGACTTCAGTAGTTGCCTAAAGATGCCAGATTCAGACACCTGTTCAACCAAAAATGGTATGCTTTGCCTAGGGACGGGCTCCAAACTGAAGTTAGGCTGTGCTGAATTCATACAGCTGTGGATTATATCAGAATTAGTTAATATTTGTACAGTGATTTGAATATGTAAACCACCTTCCAAATGCTGAGCATTACCAAATAAATCAATATTTAACCCTAAACTTTGAAATTATTTTGCACCTTCTTTTGGATTGATCAATCCATAATCTGCTTTCTAAATATTTGTTTTAGGAGACATAGCCAGTACATGAGATTAATACTTGGGAAATAAATAATCTATGTTTGACTGAAACTGCAGATTTGGAATGGTTTAGCCAACATGATGCCTACACAAGTAGAAAACACCCTGCCATTTTACAGATTACTTGGCTGAGATAAAATGAGTGGTATTGCCTTATGTTTTTTTCCTTCTTTTTCGCAGTGGAAACACTATAAGAAAGTGGGTAGTAATATAATATAATGCAATGTAATATATTGCATATACATATATTTATAATATTATAATGTAATACAATATAATACTAATGTAGGGGCAAAGAAACCAAAATATTTCCCAAAACGGCAGAAGCTCCCTTTCTAATAGGGAGGGCAAGGATGGACACCACGAAAGTTTAATCTTTTAAACTGCAAAAAACTATTTATTGCGTGGCCATAGCAATAACAACAAACAAGCATACAGGAATGCAATCAAAGGGTTTGTCGCAACCCCTAATTGGGCTGCAGAGCTTTTATAGTAAATGGAATATACATTTTCATTGGTTCCCAAAGACAAATCATTTCATTGGTCTAAGCTTACTATACAGTTGTTCATTTGTTGTTTATGATTTTGATTGACATTATAGCACACATGGGATCCTAACAATGGCACAACTATAACATAACTATAGTCCATTGTTCTCTGACCATGACTGTATCTTATCTGTTAGTGTGTTGCAAACATGGCTTCAGAGCGACTGGGAAACTTGGGGGTTCTAACTAGCCATCAGCTAGCTGGTTTTGTCCGGATATACCGTTATCCTTGAATAGTAACTTCTTCTTTGGAGCACTGATTTCTCAAACAATCAGCATTTTCTGTAAACATAGACCTACTGCAGAAATAGGCCAATATGGCGGTAAATCATGACATATAGGCATTGGGAAGATCTCTGAAAATTCCCCTTTTAAAACCACGTCCCCTCTACTAATAATAATATATTGTAATTATATATTTATATTACATGTAATATTACTAATAATATTACAATATAATATAGTACAATATAGTAATATATAATACTGTTATTGTACTATGCTAAAAATATATTGTATGTATATATCTTGTAAGCTGCTCTGAGTCCCATCCGGGGTGAGAAGGGCGGCATATAAATGTCGTAAATGATAAATAAATAAATAATGTGTCCTTTGTTTCTATCTTCATATGAGAATAAACAGGAAGTGTTCAGTCATCTGAATAAGGAAACCACTGCTTCAGAGCATAATGAAAAAATGGTTTCAAGCTGGTTTAATATCTTGGGTTGCTTTGAAGTTGACAAAGTGTGGAACTCCTTTCTTCAATAGTCAAACCATAATTAAGTTATAAGTATAACTTAAGGAGGGATAACAACACTCATTTTCTAACATCACTGTAAAAACTTAGCTTTCAAAGGTTTACAGTGTGACTTCAGTATGTCAATTATGCCCCATTGCTCCCGCATTATTGGGTGCCAAAACAGTCATGGGTTTTAGTCTGAATTTTAAAAGAGCTATCTACAGCATAGAACACTGAGGAGATTGAGAAAGGCACTGCCTTATAAAATCCAGATTATCTGCTTTGAATTGGATTATATGACATTGTAGACGCTTATAATCCAGTTCAAAGCAGATAACGCAGATAGCTTCTTTACAAGTCAAATTAAACTCTGAAGCAGGTTTATTGCCTTCAACATGGAGGGCACCAGTTGTCACTAAACTAAATTATGAATGAGAACTATCATATTGTTCAGAGCTGGATTATATTGAGCATGGTGTTCAGTTGTGGATGTTAAGAAATATATGGTAAATGATAAGAAAGAGTGTTTTCTCCTCAGACCAGCAATTTGTAGCATATTTAAAGTAACTAAAAACTAAATTTAACTATTTTAGAGAAACAGGACAATAATTTTTAAATATTGTGACTCTAATGATTATATCTTTTATGATCTTGGCACAACTACAACTAATTACATTTAAATCAATAGCTACCCAAGCTGTGCTGATGGCTATTGCTTCCAGGCTTGGGATAAGAAAGGAAATTATTGTAAATAGCAGACTTACTGCTTGCTAACTTACACCAGATGGAGCAAAGGGGCTGCATGCATATCCCAAAATCTCAATTCTCTCTTGGTTTTATCAAAACAAAATGTGATTAAAGAAATTTTAGCCTTATCACACTAGAGCTTAAAGCGTATCCAAAGAATGTGCATCCCTTCTCAAAGCCTGTGTCTGCTCCCTGTAGAATTCTGGGGTTTGTAGTTTAGTGAGATCCAGAATCTCTCTGACTGAACACTCACAGGATTTCAAATGGGATGCATATTCCTGAAAAGCTCTAGTGTAGTCAGGGAGAACCAGAAAGTGGAGAAAGTGCAGCCCCTAGTGCAGGCCTGGGCAGTTGATGCCCTTGAGAAGGTCTCCTTGTCCATGCAATAACCCAAGGACAGGGTTTGAATGAAAAATAATACCTCCACCTTCGTAACTCCTCAACAGTTGGCAGCACTGGTATGCGGCAGGTACTGGCTTGTTCAGTAGACTTTCCTCTACAGCTCCAACAAAAGAACTTTGGCATGACGCCAGTGAACACAAGCAGTAAAGCATGAAGTAAAATAATGAATAGGGGGAGCCAGGAAAACAGAGTTCCACCATGTCTCCTGGGTCATCAGTTGGGAGCCCTTCCCCACAGCAACAATATAGTAATGTATAATAATAAGGATAAGAATAATATTGTGCTGTGCTAATATTGTAATATATTGTGTACATATATAGTATTGATCATAATATTATAACATAATAAAATATAATACTAATAATAATACATTTATATTGCCTGTAATATTATTAATCTACATAATTAAAAATGTAATGTTTGTTTGTGGGATTAACATAACTCAAAAACTACTGGATGAATTGCTGCCAAATTTGGCCAGAAGACACCTACTAACCCAAGGAGTGACCATCATTTAAAAATTGATTTTGTCATTTGGGAGTTGTAGTTACTGGGATTTATAGTTTACTTACAATCAAAGAGCATTCTGAACTCCACCAATGATGGAATTGAACCAAACATGGCACACAGGACTCCCATGACCAACAGAAAACACTAAAAGGGTTTGGTGGGCATTGACCTTGAGTTTGGGAGTTGTAGTTCACCTATATCCAGAGAGCACTGTGGACTCAAACAATGATGGATCAGGACCAAATTTGGCACGAATATTCCATATACCCAAAAATGAAGACAGATGGAGGTTGGGTAAAATAGACCTTGATATTTGGGAGTTGTAGTTACTGGAATTTATAATTCACCTACAATCAAAGAGCATGCTGAACCTCACCAACGACAGAATTGGGCCAAACTTTACACACAGAACCCCCATACTTAAGACCATCAAGTCCAACTCCCTTCACCAGGGCAAGAAAATGTAACCAAACCCCTCCTGACAAAGAGCCATCAAGCCATCGATATAGATAGTTATATATGATTCACACACAGAGAGATATAATATCATAGATTTGAAAGGGACCCGTAAAGAAGGACAATTATATGTTGCATGTTCCAGAGTGGGCAAACCAGACACTCTCCACATAAACACTGACAAAGAAACAGCAAGAAATACTGTTGACCCAGAAGCAAAAGAAAATTACATATATTAGAAACCAACGCTTAATCATTACTTTATTTTCCAGATCACCAGACTGGGCCACAGCAACGCATGGCAGGGGACGACTAGTAATATATAATAATAGTGGTATAGCACAATATGGTAATATTTAATACTGATATTGTGCTATGCTAGTAATATAATATATTGTATACATATATAATATTGATAATATTATAATGTAATACAATATAATACTAATAATAATACAATATAATAATTTTATCTTTCATACTAGCTGCCCCCTGCCATGTGTTGCTGTGGCCGAGTCTGGTGATCTGGAATATAAAGTAATGAGTAAGTGTTGGTCTCTAATATATGTAATTTCTTTATGCTTGTGGGTAAACAGTATTTCTTGCTGTTTCTTTGTCAGTGTTGATGTGGAGAATGTCTGGTTTGCCTCCTCTGGAACATGCAACATATAACTGTCCTTCTTTAGGGGTCCCTTTTAAATCTATATCTCTCTGTGTGTGAATCATATCTCTATCTATTTCTATGGCTGGATGGCTCTTTGTCAGGAGGGTTTTGATTACGTTTTCTTGCCCTGGCAAAGGGAGTTGGACTGGATGGTCTTAAGTATTTTCTGTTGGTCATGGGGGTTCTGTGTGGGAGGTTTGTCCCAATTCTGTCCTTGGTGAGGTTCAGAATGCTCTTTGATTGTAAATGAACTATAAAGCCCAGTAACTACAACTCCCAAATGTCAAGGTCTATTTTCCCCAAACTCCAGCAGTGTTCATATTTGGGCATATGGAATATTTGTGCCAAGTTTGGTCCAGATTCATCATTGTTTGAGTCCACAGTGCTCTCTGGATGTAGGTGAACTACAACTCCCAAACGGTCAATGCCCACCAAACCCTTCTAGTGTTTTCTGTTGGTCATGGGAGTCCTGTGTGCCAAGTTTGGTTCAATTCTATTGTGAACTATAAATCCCAGCAACTACAACTCCCAAATGACAATATCAATTTTTTGAGTGAAGGATGTACATTGGGTTGTTCGGTGTCTTGTGTCCAAATTTGGTGTCAATTCGTCCAGTGGTTTTTGAGTTCTGTTAATCCCATAAACGAACATTACATTTTTATTTATATGTTGTTGTTCATTCGTTCAGTCGTCTCCGACTCTTCGTGACCTCATGGACCAGCCCACGCCAGAGCTCCCTGTCGCCGTCACCACCCCCAGCTCCTTCAAGGTCAGTCCAGTCACTTCAAGGATGCCATCCATTTATCTTGCCCTTGGTTGGCCCTGCTTCCTTTTACCTTCCACTTCCCCCAGCATAATTGTCTTCTCTAGGCTTTGCTGTCTCCTCATGATGTGGCCAAAGTACTTCATCTTTGTCTCTAGTATCCTTCCCTCCAATGAGCAGTCGGGCTTTATTTCCTGGAGGATGGACTGGTTGGATCTTCTCGCAGTCCAAGGCACTCTCAGAACTTTCCTCCAACACCACAGTTCAAAAGCATCTATCTTCCTTCGCTCAGCCTTCCCTAAGGTCCAGCTCTCACATCCGTAGGTGACTACAGGGAATACCATGGCTTTGACTATGCGGATCTTTGTTGCCAGTCTGATGTCTCTACTCTTCATTATTTTATCGAGACTGGACATTGCTCTCCTCCCAAGAAGTAAGCGTCTTCTGATTTCCTGGCCACAGTCTGCATCTGCAGTAATCTTTGCACCTAGAAATACAAAGTCTGTCACGGCCTCCACATTTTCTTCCTCTATTTTCCAGCTGTCAATCATTCTTGTCAGTCATTCTTGTTGTTTATTTATATAGATTACACGTAATACTACTAATAATATTGTAGTATAGTGGTATAGTACAATATAGTAATGTATAATACTAATATTGTGCTATGCTAATAATATAATATATTGTATGTACATATAACTTGTAAGCCACTCTGCGTCCCCTTTGGGGTGAGAAGGGCAACATATAAATATTGTAAATAAATAAATTTGTCTGTTGAGCTTTACATCAGAAGGGGGGATTGTATGGCTAGATCTTCCCCTTACCAAAAACGACACTTACTTACATAAAGAGAGCATTTTGGAGTGACAGCCATGTCACCTTCTCCCTTACATGCTAGCCTGCAACACAGATCTTATTTTTGTATTGGGGAACAGAAGCAGAGGGAGAGGGGACCAGACCGTATACATGTTGTAGCTGTGCGAAAGTGTCTTGAGGTATGTTTTGATGAAGACATATTCTGCTGGGTCTTGTGGTTTAAAAAATGCGGTGCATTATGTGCTATTAAATAAATCTGTTCCAAGGAAGCGCCTGTAGAGGAAGAAAAAAAAATCTCGTCAAGTCTTTTTGTCTCATCTTTCAGAGCCAACCCACCCACACAACAGCATTGATGATTAGCAACTTGTCAGTGATGGCGTAAATAAATACATTTTTATCTTGGAAGAGTCATTTGCTGGGTTCAGTTTATTCTGAAAAAGATTTTAGCTCCTCGGTTGCCATACAATTCTGTTTTGAATCTCGCACCAGAGCTGAATTTGATAAAATTAGAAGTGTTAGTGTTTGTGCTTCAGTGGGAGATCTTTCCCAGAAGCCTTTACCTTCATTTCTCTTTCCAACTGTGCAAAAAATAGCATGTGGTACAGTTCTTCCTGAAATGTACTGGGAAGTTGGGGAGTTTGGGGTTTGGGTGGATGTTTGAATGAATCACTGAATCATGGAGTTGGAAAGAATTTCAAAGGTCATCTAGTTTGACCCTACTATTACAAGAAATCCGTTATTGCAGTTTCCCCAGAGGTTATCCAGTCTCTGCTCAAACATATCAGATAAGCTGTTTCTGCACAAGGAAATATGATGGAGAGAACTAGATTTTGGGGCCTCACGTTTTTAAAAATGAACCAGGAAACCTTCAAAAAGAATTATACATATACATACCGCCCACACACACACTTTCTTCTTAAGTGATATAATCAATACTACATGATATATTTGTACGTTTGGATTGGTGGGAGAAAAGCTTTGTGTTGTTGTTTGCACTGAAAATACAGACAGTACCAAAAAATGTATACGCATTTTAAGATAGGAAAAAATATATTAAAATTTTAATAATATATGGCAATAACAAAAGATGAGTACATGCAGGCATGTAGCCAGGGGGGGGGGCTTGAGGGGTTTCAGCCCCCCCCCCAAATTCTCATGGTGGTCTCGCGAAAAGGCCTTACTGGTGCATTATTTAAACTGTTATGTTTATTCATATCATGATCTGATCACCATACTCAATATATCCCATATGCATGGGGGTATTGGGGTCACGATACAAAAGGTTTGCTAGGGTAGACTCTCTTTCACTCAGACTCACCCCCCCCCCGAATCAAACTCAGCTCCCCCCGAATCAAAAGCCTGGCTACGGGCCTGAGTACATGTCATGTTTGACTCTTGCCGTTCCAAGAGGTGTCAAAGTAGCGTC
The DNA here is from genome assembly GCF_025583915.1 of Anolis sagrei ordinatus. NCBI lineage: Eukaryota > Metazoa > Chordata > Lepidosauria > Squamata > Anolidae > Anolis > Anolis sagrei. The sequence continues at coordinate 128,018,056 of NW_026847549.1, forward strand.
CAGACATTTCTGATTATTTTATTTTATTTCTTTATATACGACATTTATATGCTGCCCTTCTCACCCCGAAGGGGACTCAGAGCGGCTTACAAGTAAAAAGTAAATACAATATATTATTAGTATCATAACACAATATTAATATTATATAGTACATTGTACTATAACATTATACTGTAATATTATTAGTAATATTACATTTAATATAAAATATATAATTATAATATCATTTTATTAGTAGTAGTATATTTATTACATTGTAATATTATCAATATTATATGTATATACAATATATATTATATTATATTTATTATATTATAATATTATATTATATTATATTATAAGCACAGTGCAGGACACAAGATGGAACTGCCTTCATGGCCTGTCAAGACCCAGAAGCCTCAAGAGTGCCAAACACAGTATAAAAGGTCCAAACAAAGTTTTATTAAACACAAAAAAAGGTTTAGAGACACTTAACTCAGTGCCTCTAGCACAAACTAAGAGTCTATAGCAACCGCTAAGCAAAGAACCCAACTTAAATATAATCTGGATTATACCGGAGTATAATCTGGGATAACAAAAAGTTACAGCAATCTGCTTGAAATTCAAAAGGTCCAAAAGGCACAAGAAAACAAGGTGGGAGCATGCAAAATCAAAGTCCGAAAACAGTCTGAAGTCCAGGCACATCCAAAATGAGATGAAGCAGTCCAAAAAGCGAAGTTGTCGTCAAAACACAGTCCAGAGTCAAAGGGGAGGTTGAAGTCAGCACTTACGGAGTTCCAGCCAGAAGTCATGGAAACAAGGAGATCTGTAGTCCATGGACCCAAACTTGAGAGTAATGGCAGTAACAATTATCCAAACCCGATAAGACACTTTGCCTTCTTCCCAAAGTACCACCAGTATAGCTAATCTTCTACACGCACACCGCCCTATCTCCCCAAAGGGTCTCAAGGCAGTTTCCAACAAAAAAATGGCAAACATTCAATGCCAGAATACACTAACAAAGAGAAATAAACAACCCCTCAGATCCCAAAGAAAATTTACAACTATAACAAAATTTAAATTATATCAGATAAACAAAATTTAAATAATAACATAACCGATCAACCACTGCCTAACATTAAAACATGACTGAAATTTAAGCAAATTAACGATTTTATGAAATTTTGTAAATTTTCTTTTTTTAAATACAGAACACAAATAAATCGAAACAAGTTTTTGCAGAATCACTCTGCCTTTCTTATTAAAAGACCACATAAAATGAGGTCCCCCATTGGTAGAAGTCATGGGGTGTTAAGTCAAGAGAACATGGGGGGAAATTCAACAGTTCCTCTTCATCCTACCCATTGTCCTGGCAAATTCTTGTTGAGGTAAGATCTCATGTCTTGGTGAAACTGCACCACATCATGAGTCCTAAAGATACTTGCAGAGGTAATCCTAGAACAACTGTCAATGACCTCTGAGAATTCTCAGAGGACATTGAGCTAAAGGGACCTCATTTGAGGTCAGGACCCACAGTTCAAGTAGCTGTCATATAAGAGCAGGCTTTCTCAAACTGTGGGTCCCAAGCTCAAATGGGGTCTCCTTAGCTCAGTGTTTGGGTCATGAAAAAAACTGGCAACAAGAAAAAATTTCTAAATGCCACCTAGTGGCTGTTTTAGACATGTACACAAATCTGTCTCACAGTGTTTACAGTGGACTCGGCAGAAATTGCTTCAGTTGTACTTCACAAAAAGAAAAATATCTCGAGAGGAAAAGTGCTGTGGGTGGGAAAAGTTCAAGGACCCTAAAACAGAGGTTGGAACAAGGGTTTTTTTCCTGCCTCTCCATAGATTAGAATATGAACCACCATTCAAATCACAAGAAAAGAGTTCTCACCTAAGGATTCTCGACAGCTGAATAAAATGCCTGTGGGAGTAGTGGACTCTTCTTCTTTAGAGGCTTTAAAAAAGGCTGGATGGATATCTTTCTGCAATGCTTCAGCTTTATATTCTGGCAAGACAGGGGACTGAATTGGATGACATTTGTGATATCTTCAAACTCCAATTCTATTATTCTAAGATTCTATGAAACTAAGGCCCCTTCTATACTGTCATATAATCAAAATTATCAAAGCAGATAATCCACATTATCTGCTTTGAACTGGATTACATGAGTCTACACTTCAATATAATTCAGTTCAAAGCAGATAATCTGGATTTTATATGGCAGTCTAGAAGGGGTCTAATAGGGCTAATTGAAAGGTATGCTATGAAATATATTCTAAGCATCATGACCATCTTATTTTTTATAATAACCAATTTTTTCAAATTTTTATTATTTTGTTTCTCAACTTGAAAAAATATTTGAGAGTTTTGTTAGCATAATGTAATACAATGTAAAATGGTGGTAGAAGCAGTAGGAATTTTGTCAATGCTTTTATTCCGATCAATACATGCTTGTATTGTCTCAGGAGATCAATGTAAACATTGTCAAAAGAGATAAATTAAAGAATTAGGACTTGGGAGCTGCCAAATCATGGTTTGATAGATAAGGTTGGATTAGCAGCCATAATTTGGGATGTTACCTCATGAGACACTGCTTATCTTCCTTAAAGAAGGAGAAAATGACCTCAGCAAGAAGGGGGGAAAATTCCTAAGGGATAGATCTAAGAAAGTTCTGAGAAGAAAGCACCAGAAAGTAACTATCTGCCCACAGTCCCTCCCATTGATTACTCAATACATGTGTTGATCTCTTTTTAATGCCAAAACTGCCAACATATTCTACCCAGTTTGTTTGAACCTTCATTTGGAGTTTATTCAAGCCTGCCTAATTTATTTCTCCCTTTTGATAAAAAATACTGATCAAGTATAATAGCGTTTTGCTCTTTATTATAATTATTTCACATGACGAGATGCAGGATCAAGCATGTGATAGCAAAAATCTAGACCAGAGACTACTAACTGGTGCGAATTACAGGGAGCGGTCAACCCCCCTGTTTAAGGAGCTTCATTGGCTGCCATTTATTTTCTGCTCCCAATTCAAGGTGCAGGTTCTTACCTACAAAGCCCTGAATAGTTTGGGACCTGCCTACCTGCATGACCACATTTTCTTTTACGAACCTACACGATCCCTTCGATCTTCCAGAGAGACCCTTCTCTCGCTCCCACCCCTTCACAAGTGTGACTTGTGGGGACGAGGGAGAGGGCCTTTTCTGTGGTGGCCCCTTGGCTTTAGAACTTGCTTCCCAGATAAATTAAGCAAGCCCCACCCTGGCAGTCTTCGGGAAGAGCCTGGAAACTTGGCTGTTCCAGTGTGCCTTCAATGGATGAATGAATAATAATCCCCTGACCTGACCAATCCCTGCATAAATGTCCTCGGAAGCACTTTATTTTACCTGTTAGTGCAATTAAACCCTACTTCGTCCCTCGGACCCCCTGTCCAGATACATTGCATTGCTCCCTCACCCAGTGTTTTTAAACTTTTAATCCTTGCAACCGGCCCTGCCCACTATGATTAACTCTCTGTGTTCAAATATTGTGATTTTATATTGTCTGATGTGTTTATTTATAATGTTTCTTGTATTTTATTTATTTATTTATTTTATATTTTATTGTTGTATTCTTATGTTGTACATTTGCATTGTTGTACTGCTAGGCTTGGCCTCATAAGCAACCCCGAGTCCCCTTGAGGAGATGGTGGTGGGGTATAAATAAAGTTTTATTATTTTATTATTATTATTATTATTACCTGATAAACCCTGGGTATTTCAGTCATGTTAATCTCATAGGAGAGGCCATAATGTGGGTCTATATGGATCCACTGTCTCACTGTATGAAACATCCGAAGAAGCATTGTTATTGTGATGAACTTGATGTCCACTTCATTACTCTCTACAATTCTCCACCTGAGGAAGACTTTAGTCGAAACCGGTCGTGGATATCTTCATGCAAGAAACTCAAAACTTACTCAAGAGTAACTTTCTCTAAAGTAAGGGATTTTATGCCCTCAAGAGAAGTGTGGGTATCCTCTTACAAGAAACTGAAAACCTCACTCAAGAGTATCCTTCTCTAGAGTAAGGGACTTCATGCCCTATAGAGAAGTTGGCTTTACACCAAGAAAGACTTTTGCTACGGTTGTATAATCACTGTGTAAACCAAGTTTGTAATTCATTATATACTGCTGTATGCCACACTATATAAAATTGTAAATTGTTATTTGTTCAATATTACATTATATTAGCTGAAAGAATATATTTACCTTTGTATTTTGTGTACCACGACTTGTAGTGGATTTTTGCTTTTTGTGATTGTGGGAATCTATTGTCTTTTGTGTCTATATGGAAACACACATGGTATTATTTCTTTCCAGTGTTTCCCTCTGAACAGCTATGCTTCAGATCCTACATGTGGCTCCAAATTGCACTGTTGTACCTTAAATGCAAAATGATATTATCTTTCCCTTCTTTTTAAAAAATGAAATGGTGAAATATTTAGAAATATCTATTTCATGTACTCAGATCACTGAACAAAGAAGTATATGGAGCATGGCTGCCAGAGTGGGGTTGAAGTTGAGAAGGATAAATGTTAGCTCTGTTCAGCTGTTGATCAGGAACAGAAGATGATGAAATAATACATTGTTCACCGAAGTCTGAATAGTCAGTCTAAAATTGCCTGCAGGAGGTCAAGACAGATAATAGCACAACACTATATTTACTTGTGCTGTTCTATCCTTTCTTGAAGGCAGAAGTAGGTTGTTTCATTCGTGCTTGGAAAAATGCTAGCGTCCAATTAGTTGAGAATTAGCTCAGTCCAACAGCAGATGATTATTTGAACCAAGAGGAACCTTGACAAGAAAGAAAGAAAGAAAGAAAGAAAGAAAGAAAGAAAGAAAGAAAGAAAGAAAGAAAGAAAGAAAGAAAGAAAGGCTAATTATATGAATTCACACCACTGGTCATTAAATGTGTGAGTTGACCTCACTGGAGGTGTTTTATTGGGTTCTGTCCAAGGGCTTAGCTTTTCAGAGAGGCTATTTAGGGAGGACATTGACTCCCCAATAAAATGCTGAGGTCCACAAAATTTTCCTTCATTATCCTTTTTTTTTTTATTCCAGAGAGTGAGAAAATGAAAATTGTTCGTATCTAGAACTTCTTTATTCCTGTGTTTGCCCTTTTGGGGGGACACCTATTTTTCTAAATGCTCAACTGAGATTTTAACATATTCCAATGGTAGAAATTTGGGGAGTGAATGAAAATTTGGTGGGAGGGGCAGAATTCATATTGGGAGGAAATGCTCCCCTCCCTGTAACTCCTTTAGTGTTATCAGAGATTAAGAATCTCAGTGAATCATTATGTATATTCAGCCAAATAGCAAAGAGTGGACACCTTTCTTCCTGGGGAAGAAAGTACCAGAAGAAAAAGTCCCACCCAAGGAAGAGGAACCAAACAGTCCTCCTGTTTGTACCTCATATTCTCATCTCACCATGCTTTGCTCCATATCAATGAGTGCAAAAGGGAAGGCTCCTTTGATGCATTAACCTTTGTGGAATGAGGGAAGAGAGTCTGCGGCCAAGAAGAGGAGAATTAAACCACACTTCAGACCATTATTGTGCACCACAATGGCCTCTGGGGCTTGTGTAGATCTGGCTATATAAATTACTAGGAATAATTTCCTTCAAAGAGTATGAATTTAGGCATAATTACCTCAGGCTGTGAACTTTTGGAGCTTGATTTGACATTGTATTGTCGAAGGCTTTCATGGCAGGAATCACTGGGTTGTTGTAGGTTTTTTCAGGCTATATGGCCATGTTCCAGAGGCATTCTCTCCTGATGTTTTGCCTGCATCTATGGCAAGCATCCTCAGAGGTAGTGAGGATGCTTGCCATAGATGCAGGTGAAACGTCAGGAGAGAATGCCTCTAGAACATGGCCATATAGCCCGAAAAAACCTACAACAACCCATTGATTTCACATTGTCCCCCAGTAGTAATAGAGGCCACCAGAAGCGACTTACAGTTTCTCAAGAGAGAGAGAAAAGTAGGGGCCATGGTGGTGCAATGGGCTAAAACGTTGGGCTGCTGAACTTGCTGACTAGAAGGCTGATGGTTTGAATCCACGGGATGGGGTGAGCTCCAGCTGTTAGCCCCAGCTCCTGCCAACCTAGCAGTTCAAAAACATGCAAATGTGATTAGATCAATAGGTATGGCCTCGGAGGGAAGGTAAATGGCGCTCCATACAGTCATACCAGTCACATGACCTAGGAGGTGTCTAGTTTATGAACAACACAAGCCCTTCAGCTTAGAAATAGAGATGAGCACCACCACCCCCAGAGCCAGAGATGAAAAGGAAGTCTTTACCTTTATCTGTGTAATGAAACACAGTTTCTCAGCACTGAATGTTTGCCTTGTGTCTGTATATGCTGGAATCCGCTCTGAGTCCCCTTGTGGAGATAAGGTGGAATACAAATAAAGTGCTATTATTATTATTATTACTACTACTACTACTACTACTACTACTACTACTAATGGATGGGGGTGTGATTAGAAAACCTCTAGAGATTGAGAGGACAGGGGACAATTTCCCCCTACTATCCTCCTACAAGATTTTATTTTGCATTGTTGTGTACTGGAGTCCAATCACTGTGCACTCCATTGAATCCTGATGTCATTTAGGCCAAATTTCAGTCCCATTTTTTGCCTGGCACATTTGTACATTTCTGAGCATGTGGGTAACCCAAATTATAGGTGGATTAAGGGCATTTTGCTCAATTTCTGGGTAAAATAAATAAATAAATAAAGATGAATTGAAAAATTTAGCAATGTTTGACAAAGTGAAATGCAGTAGGAAAATAGTGAGACCTCATTGCAGGCAGACTGAATCAATCAAAGAAGTCAAAGTCCAATTTATAAAGATTTCCATAGACATCACATAAGAGCAAGTCTATAAATTTTGGAAATGTTATAAGGTGGGAATGGAACAAAAAATCTCGTTATGGCTACGGCCTCTGAAAGCAACATTAAATCCATTTTTAATGCGGAAATGAGAACCTATAGGGAGTACTTAATTAAAGAAAAAGAGCACTGGAAACTAAAAGGAAGAGAAGACTTAGGGATAAATGATTGGTTTCGCTATCACCAATTATATGATATATTCTTAAAAGATAATAAAATAAGATTAACTGAAAGAAAATTGGAATTGGAGAATATTTTAGAGAAGAGAAATGAGGGGTTAATTTCTAGATTATATAGGTACATATTAGAGTACAACCTAGAAGATAATCAAATAAAAACAGTAATGATCTCATGGGCCAAATATTTTGGAAAAATATCAAGTTACTGGGTTGTGGTGCGTTTTCGAGGCTATATGGCTATGTTCCATACAGCCTCGAAAACGCACAGCAACCCAGTAACTTGATATTTTTGATATGACCATACAGCTCAGAAAACTCGCAGCAACCCAGTGATTCCAGTCATGAAAGCCTTCGACAACATAATATCAAGTTAGATCATTGGGAATATTTATGAGGAAAAGGATTTTAATTCTCAATAGCAGTTATCTATTAAAGAGAACATGTATACCTGAAATAACAGCTAAAATAGACAAATCTCACTGGAAGGATAGTTGAAGATGCAAAGTACAAATAGGTACTTTCTTCCATGTCTGGTGGACGCATAAATTGGTACATTTGGGGGGGGGAGTGATTAAAGAAACAAATAATATGATCACAAAAAGGTTAGGAAAAATCCAGAGATGTGCCTCTTATGGCGATTGCTACGTTTTTAATTTTATGTTTAAATGTTAAATTGTGTCATGTTTTATGATTTGATTGATGATTGTATGTTATCATTATGTTAGGTTTCTGTATGCGAGGCATTAAATTTTGTCATAATTATGTCGGAAACTGCTTTAAGACCCCTGCTGGGGTGAGAACAGTTTTATACACGTGAAGTAAATAATAAATAAATAAATAAATATTTAGTGAAAAAATCAGTAAAGAATATGTAGAAATCTGTCACTAATCATCTGAGGAAGATTATTAGTTTTTTCCATCGATTTTAACCTGTCTGACAATATTGAGAACAATTATTTTAACTTAATGAAGATTTTATTTATCGAGTCATCAGCAACCAGTCATTTATATTACATTTCTAACAGAACAAAGCAAACAAACAGACAAGATACAAAAATACAAAATACAGAATACAAAATTTGAGTTTGGTAGTTGATTAAATGTCCTTTGACCAGTATCTGGCCACTTGGAGTGCTTCTGGTGTTGCTGCAAGAAGGTCCTCCATTGTGCATGCGGCAGGGCTCAGGTTGCATTGCAGCAGGTGGTCAGTGGTTTGCTCTTCTCCACACTCGCATGTCGAGGATTCCACTTTGTAGCCCCATTTCTGAAGGTTGGCTCTGCATCTCGTGGTGCCAGAGCGCAGTCTGTTCAGTGCCTTCCAAGTCGCCCAGTCTTCTGTGTGCCCAGGGGGGAGTCTCTCATTTGGTATCAGCCATTGGTTGAGGTTCTGGGTTTGAGCCTGCCACTTTTGGACTCTCGCTTGCTGAGGTGTTCCAGCGAGTAGATCTTAGAAATAATGAAGAGATATATGTTTACATATTTCATAATTCTTATATTTTTATATTTTTACTTTTATAATTTATTTATACAGATTTTAATAGTTTGATCTATCTACTGTGATTTTATTTATGAGGCCTGAATGAGTTTCATGTTTTAGCCAAGTTTGTTCAATTGGTCTATTTTAAAGTGTTTTTAATTGTTTATTTTAATTGCTTTAATTTGTTTTGTGTCTGGCATTGAATGTTTGCCATTTTTTTTCTTTTTGGAAGCCACCCTGAGTCCCTCCGGGAAGATAGGGCGGGTTAAAAATAGAGTTTTATTATTATTTATTATAATATAGTTTTGTTGCAATGAGAATCGTAATAGCAAAATCGTGGAAAGGAGAAAAAGAGTTATTGCTAAAGGACTGGAGAGAAAAAATATTATAATATATCCAATTGGTCAAGCTATCCAATGGTATATGGTGAGAAACCAATGAAGACTTCATTAAGAAATTGAGATTGACTTAAAATGGGCCAGGGATATAGGTCGATCAATTAGTTTTGCCAAACGGGAGGAGATCTGGTCTAAGAAGTTAAAATATACCTACTCAACTGACTTTAAAGAAAATTGATACAAACTATTTTATAGGTGGTACCTAACCCCAGATCAACTGTCAAAAATCAACAGAAAAAGAAATGATGGAAAATGCTGGAAATGTAGGAAAGAGAAAGGAGACTTTATCCACATGTGGTGGAAATGCAGGAAAGTTAAGTCCTACTGGCGACCAATTCACAAAAAAAATTGGGCCTGTGCATCAGACTGTAGACAAGACATAAATTCTGTGTGCCCAACAGGATGCCGGGGCTGCCTCAGATTAAAGGCCCTTGGACCTCCCCAAAACAAAAGTCTGTAGAGGCTTAAAGTAAGTCCAACAAAGTTCTTTATTGATTAAAGCAAACATGTACTTTAAAGCTTTCTTAACAGTCTATTGGCTCTTGCAATCTTGTTCACTGGGAACAGGCACTATCTTCATAACTGTATACTAACTAATGGGGAAATCCTTAACTTCTAATCTGGGCAGTCTGTACTTTGCCTCTGTTGGCGTGGAGCCCCTGCACCCGGTACCAACTGCGTCTGGCTTCCGTGAGCGACCCTTACCAAGCAGAGCTTTGTAGACTTCCAGGGAAAAAGGAGTTCAGGTTTCAGTGATGGCTGGCTGAAGTCCTTCAGCAAAGGAGCTGTAAGGCTGCAAAATCCTCAGCCAAGCTGTGGGCCTTTTCTCCCTGGCCAAGCTGTAGGGCTGTATAACCCCAGCCAAGCTGTAGAACTGTATGTCTCCCGGCCTAGCCATAGAAGATGAAGCTTTCTACAGGAGCTCTTTGATTTATGTCCTATGAGAAAGGCTTCTCTGTGTGGACTGACTCAAAAAGGCTCCTATTCCCTCCAAAACTCAAAAAGGGGCGGGACCAGGGAACCTAACGATAATTGACAGGTGGCTTGCCCTATGATTGCAAACTATAACAGGAAGCCACCCTGCTGCAAAATCCCAAGCCTGGGATTGCAAACAAACATTTAATGCAAAGCAAACAAAATTGGAGCTCCTGGTACAGCTGTACCAGCACAGGGGGGGAGGTGGGCTGTGTAGGGGAATGTGTTACCTGTATTATGTGTATTTATTATCTTCTGATGCTTTCTTTCTCATATTCTGAATGCCATTAATTCACTTAATAAAAACTTTTAATAAAAAAATTAAAGAAGTCATAGACCTGAGGGCTTTTATTCCCCAACAGAAGACTCCTGGATTTGAATTCATTGGTATACTTCTTCTACCCCCCACCCCTGAAAAAAATTAATGAAACAGTATCATTTATCTCATAATTATTTTCCTTCCCTTTCAGCGACAATTTCAGGAGGGCAAGAAGGTAAGCAAACACACCGGGTAGAGACAAAGTGTAGCCATGGATCACTGAAACATCTGGCTTCCTGGCAAGAGGCAGACCATTTGTGATCAATAAATCCCTCGTTATTATTCCCACCATGTTTGGAAAGAGACAAGTACATTAACCTTTCCAAAGGGTCTATACATCCTCCATGCTCTCAGAAAACAGATGGGAAAGGTAGGGAAAAATAGTGAGGTTTTCTCTGTGTCTTCCTTATATTCTACATGGAAAATCCAGTATGACTCTCTTATCTGTGTGAGATATGCTCTTGAACTTCTTGTGTATATGCAAAACCACACATGATAGCAAACCATACTGAAATAAAAGAGTTTTGACCCAACAATACCATAGTGTTGTGTGAGGGGATCTAGAAAATGCCTGCAGAGGACATATATCATCAGACATAAAGAAATGAAAATACAGTGAGGTACTTGTCCTGCTTATATGGGGGTTGTACTATATATATTGCAGGTCCCATTTGTACTTCTGTAAGCTAGTCTCCCTGCAAATACCACTCCTGTTTAGCACCATCTAATCCCATCTGTGACTTGCTATTTCTTAAAAGCAAGTGAAGGGGCTGGCTGCTTTTCCGAGGAACTGCCAGTTTGCCCTGAGGCCCTCTCCTTCTGGATCATAATTGTTTCATAATTTGATTCATTTTTTTATTCTGCCTTTTCCCCAACATAATTACAAATTATGAAAGCCCATACATCCAAAATATCAGAAGATAGGCAACCTATACAATTAAAACGATTGAGAATGTATTAAAATATAGAAAAGTAAAAAGTTAACAGCCCCTTACAGTCCATTCATAAATGCCTAAAATACTAAAGGTAAAGGTAAAGGTTTTCCCCTGACATGAAGTCCAGTCATGTCTGACTCTGGGGTGTGGTGCTCATCTCCATTTCTAAGCCGAAGAGCCAACGTCGTCCATAGACACCTCCAAGGTCATGTGGCCAGCATGACTGCATGGCCACACAGTTTTCAGTTTTCATAGCGGTGCTTCCTAAACATACTGCTTCCTGGTTTATGCAGAGTCTGGCACAGCTGTTATAGGTCTGTCTGAGTGCATTCTTCTCAGGAATGATCTTCCTTGGGGGTTCATCATTGTTACAATCTTCTTTGTCAGATGAATTCTGGAAAGCTGTGAGTGAGCCAGTCCCTGGGTTATAAAGGCATCGCAGCGAGGGCATGCTGTCCGCCAGGCTGGAACAGCCCAGCCACAGAGACTGGGGCATAGAGCACATGAACTTGAGGGCCTTCTCCTGCACCACCGCCTCGGCCGGGTCCATCGCCCCTCTCTGGTGCTGCTCCCCCGCCAGCTCCGGGCCTGAGGCCTGGGCCTAGGCCGGACCCCGCTCTCCCTCCCTTTCCCTCAGTGCAAGGCTGCAGACAGCGCAGCAGCAAACAGGAAGCCCCATGGAGCATGGAGCGCCATTACCTTCCTGCCGGAGCAGTACCTATTGATCTACTCACATTTGTGTGTTTTCAAACTGCTAGGTTGGCAGAAGCTGAGCTGACAGCGGAAGCTCACACTGCTCCCAGGATTCGACCCTGCAACCTTTCAGTCAACAAGCTCAGCAGCTCGGCGCTTTAACCCACTGTGCCACCAGGGGCTCCAAAAGACTAAAAGTCTTGTGCTATTAGAAGGAAAACAAGGTGGGAACCATTTTAGAGCGAGAGTTCCAAAATATGGAATGGGATTAAGCTCAGTGGTCTTCTTACAATGTCCAAAGAGACATTATGTGCAATGAAGGGTGGGATGAGGCGTCCACATTGTATAGCACAATTCCAGTGTCCTGACAGTGGAGTAAATTATTATAGCTGATCTGCAGTATCAATATATTCTTTATACACAGATTCAACCATCCACGTGATTCAACCATCAAAAAGGGATATTTTCTACAAGGGGACATTTTTTCTATAATTGGTCTTGAGCATCCACAGATTTTGGTATCCACTAAACTCTACAATCAAATGCCAGTGAATACCAAGTGTCTGCCGAGGTTGCTTCCTGTTTCAAAATAAGTTTGTTGAATTATGAGAGCTCATCCAAAAAAAAAGCAAAACAAAAAGACTTTTTCTGGGACGAGTTAGCCATTTCAAGCTCAGCACATAATGAGGTAGACCACTTCAGAGGAAGAGAGCAGCCAGTTGAGTAGGGGACTACCTTTACCTTTTTAACAACAACAACAACAATAACACTTTAATTATTTTCCACTGTATCTCCCTGAGGGGACTTGGAGCGGATTGCAACATACACAGATAGGCAAACATTCAATGCTTTTAATACAGTGCAATAACAATGACATACAAATACACAGAACAAAGGTAAATTCTTCCCCTTTCATTGCCGACTTTCTGGAGGTGGTACTCAGCTGTAGCCATGAGGAGGTGCCCTTGTTCCATTTCAAAGCCAAGGAGCCTGTTGTCCATAGACTCATCCTGGTTGTGTAGCTAGCATAGCTGAATGGATGTCATTATTACCTTCTCACTGAAGCAGTACCTTTTTTTTTTTTTGTCGTGTCAGGAGCGACTTGAGAAACTGCAAGTCACTTCTGGTGTCAGAGAATTGGCCGTCTGCAAGGACGTTGCCCAGGGGACGCCTGAATGATCTGATGTTTTTATCATCCTTGTGGGAGGCTTCTCTCATGTCCCCGCATGAGGAGCTGGAGCTGATAGAGGGAGCTCATTCGCCTCTCCCCGGATTCGAACCTGCGACCTGTCGGTCTTCAGTCCTGCGGGCACAGGGGTTTAACCCACTGTGCCATCGGGGGCTCCAGTACCTATTGATTTACTCACATTTGCATGTTTTCAAACTGCTAGGTTGGCAAGAGGTAGGTCTAACCCATCCCACAGCTTCAAACTGCCAAACTTCAGGTCAGCAGATTCAACAGTTCAATGGTTTAACCCAGGGGTCCTCAAACTAAGACCCGGGAGCCAGACACGGCTCTCCAAAGTCATTTACCTGGCCCTTGCTCAGGGTCAACCTAAGTCTGAAATGACTTAAAACAACAACAGCTGCAGCAGCAACAATCCTATATCATCAGCCAATAGCAGGCCCACACTTTCCATTGAAATACTAATAAGTTTATATGTGTAAAAAAATTTCTTCATTTTAATTATTGTATTGCTTTGAAGTGTTTTTTTGCACTACAAATAAGATGTGTGCAGTGTGCATAGGAATTCATTCATTTTTAAAAAAAATTATAATCTAGCCCTCCAACAGTTTGAGGGACTCTGACCTGGCCCTCTGTTTAAAAAGTTTGAAGACCCCTGGTTTAACCCGTTGCTCCTCTGTGGCCCCTATCTAGTAGGCAGCAGCTGCTTGGCATTCTTATGGTTTGAATGTGGAAAGCTGAAATAGGCCTAAATATTCCCCAAAGATGGAATATCTCCTGCTGCCCTTATGAGTTTGGAACACATTTGTTTGGTCACAAAAGATGCAACTTTCATTGCTCCCCTTCCATTCTCTTCCTGTGACACACAACAAAAAGTAAACCAAATCCTTCCACATTAGCAGAGAGGGAGAAAATGCTGCCTCTACCAATCACTTAGCCTTTTTCTCCTGCTTGTGTTGAAGTAATTTATGAAGAGGAGGCACTCATTATAGCTGTCCTCTTGACTTCAAATAAAGTCTTAGATCCAAGCAGCTATGTTGATACACATCAACAACCAGTCACAGCAATTTTCTTCTCTCCTGGGAGCAGGGCTTTTCTAAAGCCAGTGGGTCTTATTTGCCCATTCAAGACCCAGTGAGCAATCAAAATAGCTTCAGTTGTAACAAAAATAGCTCACAAAATATATGGATGCTGGAGGGGGTGGGGGGGAATCTATCCCTTCCCTAGGTATTGCGAAGATTGCTGTTAAGCTCATAGGAAAATAGAACCTCACAGGGAAGCAGATGATAGGAACTCATGGCATGCCCACATTTTGACCTTACAAGACCTGACCTCACTGAACCCCTGAAGCCAGAATGGGGCAAGAGACAGGTGCTGCTACCTGTACCTACCTACTCTCAGGCCTCTCCTGCTTCCACCTTCTATGTGGCTGTGTATCTCCTCTCTGTGAGCAATGCAGCTGGAAGGACAAGACTAGGCAGAGCCATTCAGCTAGATTAATGTTTTCAAAAGAGGACAATATTGTCCTCAAATGCAAGGGGAGGGCGGGAGCTGGAATGATCCAGGAGTGTGGTAGTAGTCTGGGGTGCAAATGAGTGGAGGCAGCATGAATTTTAATCTTTGTTCTGTTGAGGGGCTAATGCAGTTTTTTTTTCATTAAGCGAGCAAGCAACTCCCTGAATCCCCAACCAAACTGCCTATAGTGCACATACCAGAGCCAGGGAGGGATTAGGAAAGAAGATAAACAAGGTCACCCAGTGGGTTTCCATGGCTGAGCAGGGAAAGGAATAGAACCCTGGTCTCCAGAGTTATAGTCCAAAGCCTAAACCATTATACCAGTTAATTCAGGGAGGCCATGCCCCCCAAGATTATGCAAGTTTTTCCTGGTGGTGTGGTTTTTAGGCCTGTTTCAGGGGTTATTTGGGGTGATGTTTGAGAAAATTACATTAGATAGAACACATCAACTAATTTATAAGATATGGTAAAATCATGGTTTTATGTGGATGAGCGGATGATGACTGTAGATGGCATGTGTTCTGTATCTCAAAAACTAGAGCTGATAGGGGAAAGCTAATGTCATGTTTGGAATCAGTAGGTCAAACATACCCAGAAACAGGTGTAACATTTGAGGTACCAAAATGGGTGTTGTAGTCAAACTTTGTGCTCCTGCCACCAGTTCTCTCCCTCCCCTCCATGCCTCCTCTTTGAGGGCATATTTCCTTCTCTCCTACATTCAGGAGTAGGGAGAAAAGTCCTCAAAAGAACAAAGAAGCAACAGGGAAGAGGGAATTCCAGAGTGAGGAATAATTGCCAGGGTCTTCCTTCCCCTTATTTTGTTGTCTGGGGATCAGGATGGAGGAGAAAGCTTTGTCTGAATTCACTTTGCCCTCTTCATTACTCTGCTTTGCATTCTAGACCTCAAATGGACAATGCTCTTCCCCTTTTGTTGTTCACTTGCAAAGTTATTCATGAATCCCTTTCCTTTCCATGGTTATAGAATCATAGAGTTGGAAGAGACTGCATGGGCCATCTAGTCCAGCCCCCTACCCTGCAGGAAAAGTGCAATCATAGTACCCCTGACAGATGGCCAACCAGTCTCTGTTTAAAAGTTTCCAAGGAAGGAGTTTCCACCACACTCTGAGGCAAAGAGTCCTACTGCTGAACAACTCTTACAGTCAGGAAGTCCTTCCTAATATTCAGGTGGGATCTCCTTTTTCCTGCAATTTGAACGATTTGAATGATTAAATACCTGTGCTTCCAAAGCCAATCCAGACAAATGGGGAGAACGAGAGGAAGAAGAAGAGGGGGAAGAAGTGGAGGAGTAGGAGGTAGAAGGGGAGGAGGAAGAGAGGAAGGGGAAGAAGAGGAAGAGGAGGAGGAGAAGGAAGTAGAAGAAGTAGAGGAGGAAGAGGAATTGGGGGAAGGGGAGGAAGAAGAAGAGGAAGGGGAGGAAAAAGGGGAGGAGGAAGAGGAGGAGGAAGAAGAGAAGGAGGAGAAAGAAGAAGAAAGGGATAAAGAGGAAGAAGAAGAAGAGGAGGAAACAAAAGAAGAAAAAGGAGAGGTGGAGGAGGAAGAAGAAGAGAAGAATAGGAGTATGAAGGAGAAGAAGAAGAGTAGAAGTCAGAAGGGAGGAGGAGAAGAAGGGAGGAGAGAAGAAGAAGGGGAAGAGGAAGGAGAAGAGGGAGAGAGGAAGAAGGGGAAGAAGAGGAAGAAGAAAAGAGGAGGAAACAAAGAAGAAAAAGAAGAGGTGAGGAAGAAGAAGAGAGAAGGAGGGAAGAGAAGAAGAAGAGGAGGAAGAAGGGAGGAGGGAAGAAGGGAGGAGGAGGAAGAAGGGGAGGAAAAGGAAGAAGAAGGGGAAGAAGGAGGAGAGAAGGAGGATGAAGAAGAAGGGGAAGAAGAGGAGGAGGAGGAGGAGGAAGAAGAAGAAGAAGAAGAGAGGAATAGGAGTGTGATGGAGGAGGAGAAGAAGAGGAGGAGGAAGAAGAAGGGGAGGAGGAGGAAAAAGAAGAAGAGGAGGAGAAGAACGGGAAGAGGAAAAAGAAGAGAAGAAGAAGAAGGGGAAGAGGAGGAAGAAGAGGAGGAGGACAAAGAAGGAGGAGGAAGAAGGTGAGGAGGAGGAGGAGGACGAAGAAGAGGAGAAGAAGGGCAAGAGGAAGAAGAAGGAGAGGAGGAGTAGGAGGAGGAGAAGAAGAGGAGGAAGAAGAAGAGGGGAAAGAGGAGGAAAAGAAGAAGAGGAGGAGCAAGAAGAGGGGTAGGTTTGACAGAACTTGGGGCGGGGGAGGGGTGGAATCGGGCTAAACCTCCCTTTGCCCCCCTTCACTACCCAAAAGCAATATGTCACCTTCACCCCCATTGATAGAAGAGACTCTGATCATCTCTCCAACCACACACACATACACATACCCCCCCGGATCCAGACCAAGGTCGGGACCTTTCCCATTGGGTCACCTGCCCTCCCCGAGCCGCTGGCCAGAGTGCCTGCCTGCCGAGCGCCTGGGCCAGCTCCGCGCATGCGCCGCGCGCTCTTCTCGGCATCAGAGCCCTCCTCGCCGCCTGTGGATGGAAAGTTGCATTCCTTGAACCTTCGCGGGAGGGGGCGGGGAGGGGGAAAGCGAGGAGGAGGAGGAGGAGGAGGAGGAGGGGAGGGAGGGAGGGGGAGAGAGGAGGCAGCGGCGCTCTCGGCTCGCGGAGGAGAAGGAATGTGGGCAGTTGGGCGCCGGGAGTGCGTGGGGATCGTGGTCTTCGCCGTGCTGCTGGTCTGCCGGGCCAAGAGGTGAGGAGGGGGCGAAGGGGGCCGCGGGTTTAGGGGGGGCGAGGAAGGGCCAACCCCGTCCTCTGTGTATCCTTTGGGAAGTGGATCTTTCGGGATGTACTCTCCCTCCCCTCCTCCTCCTCCTCCCCGCGTTTCCTCAACCCCCATCTCCTCATCCTTCTCCTTCTTCCCTCTCAGCATGAACGAGCCCAGCAACATGTCCTACGTGAAAGAGACCGTGGACCGGCTGCTCAAGGGGTACGACATCCGCCTCAGGCCGGATTTTGGAGGTAATTCCGAAATTGTGACAACGGGGTTGGTTTTGTTTCCAAAGGCAGGGAGACAGAGGTCAAGTTAGACTGCAAAGGAGTCTGCAAATGGCCCCCGGGAATGAAATCCCACCCCCTGGCCCCTTTTTTCCTTCCTTCCCATAAGGAACACACTCCTTTGTTTCAAGCATTTCAGTCCCTTCCAAAAGCTTCCGGATTTCACAAGACTCTACTTTAGGCAAGGAAAGGAGAGGAGAAAAGCTAAGCAGGTGGACATTTTGCACCCCTATTAGTAATGACATCTTCTGATGCACAAGAGTAGGGCTTTCCGACTCCGTTTGTAAAATAACAACCCACCTGTGTGGCCTTCCAGGCTCTCCCGTGGACGTGGGCATGAGGATCGAGATCGCCAGCATAGACATGGTGTCAGAAGTCAACATGGTGAGTAGCGAGTACCGCCTTACAGGGGGCTTTTATAGTGTTAAAAAAGAGGGTCTCCTTTCAAATAGAGGGGCTTTGTCGAGCAGGATGTGCTGCTGAGGTCTTTGGGTTGCCTTTCCGGCATTTTCAGGTGTGGAACGGCCCCATCTACTGGCTGGAACGCCTCTCGAAGAGGCATTTCAGCACCTTGGACAGCGGTCTGTTCATTTCCTCCTTGGTTCTTTCCACGTTGAACCAAGGTTCAATGCCTTCTCGGAGAGGCATTTCAGCACCTTGGACAGCGCTCTGTGCCTTTCCTCCTTGGTTCCTTCCGCTTTGATCCAAGGAGGACGGGAACAGAGCGCTGTCCACGGTGCTGAAATGCCTCTCCGAGAAGGCATTGAACCTTGGTTCAACGTGGAAGGAACCAAGGAGGAAGGGAGCCAAGCGCTGTCCAAGGTGCTGAAATGCTCTCTCCGGGAAGGCATTGAACCTCCGTGTTAAACCTTGGTTCAACGTGGAGGGAACCAAAGAGGAAGGGAACCAAGCGCTGTCCAAGGTGCTGAGCGTTTTGTTTTGTTTCTGCATTTGTTATGGAGTCTGCAAGGTTGGCCGAATCGAAAGAAAGCAAGCCTTGATCGGTTATCGTTGGGGAAGCAAAAGGAGGGGAGCTTCACAGCTCTTCCAGCATTTTAGTATGCAACTGGTAGCTCTCTCTTTCTCTCTCTCTCTTGGTTTGCTTGCCTCTGCGGCTCTCATTGCAGCAGTTCTGGCTCAGCGCAGCCAGGAGGAGGGCAAGTTGTTGATGTTCTGGCTGGTTTTCAGTTTTGATGCAGGGAATGTTTCTCCCTGATTGGAGAATGGATTGTCGAAGGCTTCCATGGGTTGTTGTGAGTTTTCCAAGCTGTGTGGCCATGTTCTTGACTTCTGTGCTTTACTACTACTAATAAAATCTATATAAATAAAAATGTAATGTTTAATAATAATAATAATAAAACTTTATTTGTACCCTGCTACCATCTCCCCAAGGGACTCAGTGCGGCTTACATGAGGCCCACAGCACATGAATAAACAAAAGCAATAATAAATAATCAATACAAAACAGTTAAAGTAAAACTCAAAAACAAAAAAATACACAATAAGCAATAAACAATAACAATAACCTGCACTGCCAGGCAATCAAATGCTAATCAAGATGGTCAGTTGAAACATTCACACCTAGCTCCAGCAGACAAGAGTCCTTTGTCCCACCCTGGTCATTCCACAGATATATAAACCCTTTTTCCTAGTTCCAACAGACCTCACTACCTCTGAGGATGCTTGCCATAGATGCAGGCGAAACATCAGGAGAAATGCCTCTAGAACATGGCCATATAGCCCAAGAAGGCCCTCTCTCTCATCCCCACCAACCGAGCTTGTGACAGAGGTGGGAGTGAGAGGAGAGCCTCCCTGGAGGATCTTAGAGTTCATGCCGGTTCATAGATGGAGATGCAATCACAAAGATAGGTGGGCCCCAAACAGTTTAGGGCTTTATAGGTCATGGCCTGCACCTTGAATTTGCTCAGCAATTTATCGGCAACTAGTGAAGTTGTTTTAATAGGGGTGTTATATGCTCCCTATAGTTTGCTCCAGTAAGGAGCCTGGCTGCCACCTGTTGTACCAGTTGAAACTTCCGGGCCGTCTTCAAGGGCAGCCCCACGTAGAGCGCATTGCAATAGTCCAGTTTGGATGTAACCAAGGCGTGGACCACCCTGGCCAAGTCAGACTTCACAAGGTATGGTCGTAGCTGGCACACAAGTTTGAGTTGTGCAAAGGCCTCCTGGCCACCGCTACCATCTCCCCAAGGGACTCAGTGCGGCTTACATGAGGCCCACAGCACATGAATAAACAAAAGCAATAATAAATAATCAATACAAAACAGTTAAAGTAAAACTCAAAAACAAAAAAATACACAATAAGCAATAAACAATAACAATAACCTGCACTGCCAGGCAATCAAATGCTAATCAAGATGGTCAGTTGAAACATTCACACCTAGCTCCAGAAGACAAAGTCCTTTGTCCCACCCTGGTCATTCCACAGATATATAAACCCTTTTTCCTAGTTCCAACAGACCTCACTACCTCTGAGGATGCTTGCCATAGATGCAGGCGAAACATCAGGAGAAATGCCTCTAGAACATGGCCATATAGCCCAAGAAGGCCCTCTCTCTCATCCCCACCAACCGAGCTTGTGACAGAGGTGGGAGTGAGAGGAGAGCCTCCCTGGAGGATCTTAGAGTTCATGCCGGTTCATAGATGGAGATGCAATCACAAAGATAGGTGGGCCCCAAACAGTTTAGGGCTTTATAGGTCATGGCCTGCACCTTGAATTTGCTCAGCAATTTATCGGCAACTAGTGAAGTTGTTTTAATAGGGGTGTTTGTATGCTCCCTATAGTTTGCTCCAGTAAGGAGCCTGGCTGCCACCCGTTGTACCAGTTGTAATTTCGGGCCATCTTCAAGGGCAGCTCCACGTAGAGCGCATTGCAGTAGTCCAATCTGGATGTAACCAAGGCATGGACCGCCCTGGGCTAATCAGACTTCACGAGGTATGGTCCCAGCTGGCGCACAAGTTTGAGTTGTGCAAAGGCCCTCCTGGCCACCACTGACACCTGAGTATCAAGCGATAGTGTTGAATCCAGGAGGACCCTCAAGCTACAGACCTGCGCCCTCAGGGGGAGTGTAACCCCATCAAGCACAGGTTGCCACCCAATATCCCGATCAGCCCCATGACTGACCAGGAGGACCTCTATCTTGTATATACAATATAATATATTGTATATACATGTAATATTTATAATATTATAATGTAATACAATATAATACTACTACTACTACTACTACTAATAATAATAATAATAATAATACAATATTATAATTATAATTATATATTTTATATTACTAATAATATTACAATATAATAGTGTAGTGCAATATAGTAATATATAATACTGATATTGTACTATTGTAATAATATAATATATTGTATGTGTGTGTATATATATTTTCTGCCTTGATGTTCTGTGTGTATTCTGTGTTGAAGAGCCCTTAGAGACAAGTGTAAATGTTGCAATTGGCCTTCTTGATTAGCACTGAATAGCCTTGCAGCTTCAAAGCCTGGCTGCTTCCTGCCTGGAGGAATCCTTTTTTGGGAGGGGGGATAAACTGCAGACTAATTCAACCAGAGAAGTCAGCCATAGCAGAGCACCTGATGAACCAACCTGGACACAGTATATTATTTGAGAACACAGAAATGCTGGACCACTCTAACAACCACCATGTCAGACTACACAGAGAAGCCATTGAAATCCACAAGCATAGGGATTATTTCAACACAAAGAAGGAAACCATGAAAATGAACAAAATCTGGCTACCAGTATTAAAAAAAAACTCCTCCAAAATCAGGACAATAAATAAAGAACAATACTGAAAAAACACAAGAATTCCAGTTAGGAAGTGATCAGGGCCATCTAACACCTCCCAACAAAGGATCCCCCATGCAGGAAGCTGCCAGGCTTTGAAGCTGCAGGGCTATTCAATGCTAATCAAGGAGGCCATTGCAACATTCATACTTGCCTCAAGTAGACAAGAGTTCTTTCTCACACCCTGGACATTCCACAGATAAACATCACTTGCCTAGATTCCAACAGACCTCACAACCCCTGAGGATGCCTGCCATCGATGTGGATGAATTGTCAGGAGAGAATACTTCTAGAACATGACCATCCTGCCCAGAAAACTCACAGCAACCTAGAGAATCGATTTCCTGCTGTTGCCAAATCAGACTCAGTCATGGTAATTGTGGGCCCTATAAGCAGAGGCTGGGTTGAGAGGACAGGATAGCCATGTTGAAATGTTTGAAAAGATGTCACATTGAGGAGAAGGCAAGCTTGTTTTCTGCTGCTCTAGAGACCAGGACAGGGAGTGATTGATTCCAACTAAACATTAGGAAAAACTTCCTGAAAGTAAAAGCTGTCTGAATGGCATACATTGCCTTGGAGCATGATGGAGTCTCCTCTGGATGGGCATCTATTGGGAGTGCTTTGCTTGTTCATGGCAGAGTGTTAGATTGGATGGCCCTTTGGGGTCTCTTTCAAGTCTGTGGTTCTATTCCTGTTGAATTGCAAAAGCCTGTTGAGCCTCACCCTCATCCTGCATGTCTTTCATGTGTGATGGTTTCCCAAATAACCATCCTGATCTGAAGAACTCCAGCTAAGCAATAACAATAATGGCTAGGATAAGTGTGAAGGTTTGTAAGTCCAACTGATAGATTAAGCATTTTCACTATTTGCTACTGGAAAATGAGGACATTGTACAATTGCTATTTCTTTACTTAATGGAATGATGATGATGATGATGATGAAACAATTTTATTGATCGGCCAATTGGCTTTATCAAAACAGACAATATAAACACACCATACAGTATACTACTGAGTCTGAGTAAAAAATATAAATATACAAGTGGGAATGGCCAGCTTGCAACCAAATGTACCTTAATCTTAGGTATATACATCACATAACCACATCCTCCTTATACTGTATGCGAATCTGATCAATATACTCTGATCTCTTTTTAGATGCTTTAAACAGATAAAGGGAAACTTTTTTGTTACAATGGGATTATAAACAGCTAGTAAAATGTGGTTTTGGCCACTGAATAATAATAATAATAATTTTATTTATTTTTATTTATTTATTTCATGTCCAAAGCATTTCACAAAATAGCTTATCTAAAACCGATAAAGTAAAGGGATCACAAGCTGCTAGATAGTTTTAGAACAAAAACGGGCAACAGTGGCTGCATTGTCTGTAGCTTTAAAAAATTCTTCCTCTGTGCATGAGGCAGGGCATTGTGGGCAAGAACACAGATGCTGGGTTGTTTGTTCTGCTCCACAGTTGCACAAGGCAGAGGATTCATCTAGGTCAGTGGTTCTCAACCTGTAGGTCCCCAGGTGTTTTGGCCTACAACTCCCAGAAATCCTAGCCAGTTTACCAGCTGTTAGGATTTCTGGGAGTTGAAGACCAAAACATCTGGGGACCTACAGGTTGAGAACCACTGATCTAGGTAGTGCCTTTTGCCAAGTTGTCTTTTGATTTGCCAACTCCGCTTCTGAGACTGTTCAAGGACTTCCAAGTTGTCCATTCTTGGTTTGCCCCTGGAGGAAGACCCTCATGGAAGGCTATCCAGTTGGAATTGCCTAATTTTTCTGCCCACGGGGATATTCTTGC
Source organism: Anolis sagrei ordinatus (assembly GCF_025583915.1). Lineage (NCBI taxonomy): Eukaryota > Metazoa > Chordata > Lepidosauria > Squamata > Anolidae > Anolis > Anolis sagrei. The sequence continues at coordinate 128,041,353 of NW_026847549.1, forward strand.
TGTTGCTGGAGGAACATTTAGAGGAGTGGTGGTTATCATGAAACTTTTCCTTGATTTAAGTCTACTGGGAGGAGGCTGATAGCCATATAGTGGGTGGCTTTCACAATGTTCAACCTTATTTCTCTCGCAATTGGCAACAGCTTCTTGTTGCACATTGGGGGGGAGGGGGTCAATGCCAGCTAGCTTATAGAGTCTATCAACTCTATAAGCTTTAAGACATCCTGTAATTACTTTACATGTCTCATTCAGTGCTATATTCCGCTATATTTACCTGCTTCGCATGGGCAGATTTATCCCAGACAGGCAGGCATACACAGTAGTTGAGTAAGAAAATGCCAGGGCTGATGTTCTTGTTAATTTTGAGTCTGCATACCATGTGCTATTAGTAAGTTTCCACAGAATGTTATTGCATGTAGCTACTTTGTGCTTGGTGTTCTCACAGTGTTTCCTAAATGTTAGCATTCAGTCTGAGGTGATGCTGAGATATTTAGGGTGGGAACAGCGTTCAAGCTCTTGGCCTTTCAAGGTAACCTTCAGTTTCCTGTTGGCTTCAAGATTACATAGATGGAAAGCACACACTTGTGTCCTGGCAGGGTTAGGCTTCATGTGGTTATCTTTGTAATAGCTGGAGAGATACTATATATTATACATTTTATCTATTACCCACCTTTCCTGATAGTTTGAGACAGGTACAAAAAAAAAAATTCAAAAACAAATGAACATAAAAATACAATAAATTACTAAAAATACAATAAATTACACAATAGATAAACACAGAGAGATATATGAAAACTTATACCAAACACAGCTACAGAATGGACATACACTGGTAGTAGAATGCAAATCAAAACTCATGATTTGACTGGGTAGGCCTGCCGAAAGAGATGGCTCTTCAATTGCCTTTTAAATTCCAACACCTTGTTTAGCTGTCGGATCTCTTCTTACAGGTCATGCCACAGTCGTATATCCTACCTTTCAATGATATTACTTAATCTGACCAAGAACGACATTCTTAAACCCAAAACAACTGTTTCTATGTAGCCAAGAGTTTAAATCATGCTGCTGATGGCTCCATGGCAGGAGAAGGGACAGTCCAGCTGGTGTTGTCTTTGCCTGTTTTCCTCATGCCATATGTTTCTGTTTCCCTATTCTGAGTAAACTGTAATGCCTTCAGGAGTCTTGATGGCCCCACTGAGTCGACTGTTTTGATTTGTGTTGAATTTAGACCAGGCTGATTCTTACTGAATATCATGACAGTTACAGAAATGTACAGTTATCCATAATACCTCTTCTTGCTACATCATCACTCTGGCTGTTCCAAATTCCAAGCTGTAGAAATATGTGGCAGATAAAGCTGTGCTCGGAAAGCACGTCTCTTCCATATGCTGCCTTGTCAAAAATTATTCAGCGCACAGAGCTGTCCTGAGCAGCTGCCTATTGCGTTCTCTTGCTCTTTTTTCTAACATGCACATGTCTAGCATTTATCTATGGCGTTCCCTGCATGAGCACTCAGAAAGTTTGGAGCACACACTTTCTAACTCACAATGAAAACCATTTGAGAGAACCCAACAGTAACTATGTTTGTGGATTTAGAACTGAGTCTCATAGCTTGTGTGAGACTGACCACAGTGCTTCTGGGGCTATTGGGCATGAGGGCCGGTAATTTTAAAAAAATGAATGGAAGTAGTAGTAGTATATTTGTGTCCATTTGGCACAGCTGTCTCCATCATTTCTGGAAACTTGCCATGGACCAGCACCAGACCATGGATCACCACTAAATAGCAGTTTTGTAACTGTTTGTTTATTTATTTGGAACATTTACATCCCATCCTTTCTCGACCTCCAAGGAAGGACTCAGGACAACTAACAACAGGCAACAATTTGATGCTGAAACAATAAAACACATCATAAAATACAATCAAATGCCTTAGAATAAATATCAATATACATTAAAACAGTTTGCCAGGATAAAACGTCATCCAAATCCATCCAAATTGCGGTCCAATAAAATCTCATCATTGCCAGTAAATCCAATCTAATTCGCAAAAAATTGCTCCCATAACCAGGATTTAAGTTTCTTCTGGAAGGTCAAGAGAGAGGGGGCAGATCTAATCTCCTTAGGGGGGGAGTTCCATAGCAGAGGGGCTACCACGGAGAAGGCCCTGTCTCTTGTCCCCACCAAAACCGGGACCAAGAGCAGGGCCTCCCGGGATGATCTTAAAGCCCTTGATGGTTCACAGGGGGGGAATACGTTCACACAGGTAAACTGGGCTGGAACCGTTTAGGGCTTTATAGGTTAAAACCAGCACTTTGAATTGTGCCCAGAAGCTAATAGGCAGCCAGTGGAGCTGGTGTAGCAAGGGAGTTGTCCATTCCCTGTACACCACTCCCTTGAGCAACCTGACTGCTGAGCGTTGAACTAGCTGTAGTTTCCAGGCAGTCTTCAGAGGCAGCCCCACATAGAGTGTGTCGCAGTGGTCTATTCAGGATGTAACCGGAGCATGGACCACCGTGGCCAAGTCAGACCTCCCAAGATACGGCCACAGCTGGCGCACAAGTTTTAATTGTGCAAAAGCTCCTCTGTTAGCCATCTTTAGTCCCTGTGGGAAGAAAGGCAGGATATGAATAAAGATAATAATAATAATGGTAATAATAATAACATCTCTTATGTATGGGTGTAGTAAATAAATTAAATTTTTCTGTTATAATTAGGAGAAATTTATTGCATGTGAAATGTTGTCCTTTCTTAGGAGGATGGAGGTGATCAAACCATGTTTGACATTCCAGTTGGTTGAAGGAGAAAGGTTATGTCAGGATTTCTCAGCTAGACTTTTTGTTCTTCCTAATAAAATGATGTAAATAATGTTTTGCTGTAGCCTCAAATGACCTTGCGCTCACCTCCTTGCATGCAATTACAAAGGGAAATGAATGATGCTCCTTGCATAGTAAAGGGTTTGATATAAGAAGTGTCTACGAACATTGGGAGTGTTTGTCATTTAACTGGGAGTGGTGAGAAGTTGATTTGTGTTGCTTATTCCAGAAATATTTCTTCTTGAGCTGGAGGACAACATGATTGATAATATGTCCATGTCAAGCATTCACATTGCTCCAAACATTGTTGAAGTGATACAAACATAATCTCTAATCTCTCAGTATGTGTTGATTACAGACTAGTTAAAATGATCTAACTGGGCTGTCAGCGGGGCTGCTCAAGCAAGTAGATTGGATTCCCTGTGAGTAGAAATACAAAGAGCACCACAAACACTAGAGACAGATACAAAATATTGCGAGAGAAGCAAAACTGGGTCACTTTTCCTACACTATCAGGCACAATTCTTTTCCAAAGTGTACATTCTGTAGCCCTTTATGTCATTATAAATACATCTACTTTTTCTGTTGGGTGTACTGAAGCAACTCTTTCATGTTTGAGATACACCTGGCCTTAAAGATATATGAAGGAACCAGAAGAGATGTGCAGCGGCACAAAGCTTCAAGAGAAAATTGCCATCGGAGAAATGAGTCATCCAGTGGCACCATTGTAATACTACTTCATTTTGTCAACAATGTAATGAAATTTCTGTTGAACAAAAAAGTATATTCAACCAGCAAAGATTTCTGTCACCCACAAATCAGCATTGGAGTACTTACAGAAAATTTGTACCGAGATTATATATTATATTGGGCAAAGAGGAAACCACAGTGCATTCTTGTTTCACACATATACATGAAGCCTTTAAGAAAGATTTGAAAACTTGGGTTTTCCGATATGCCTTTGGAGAGTGACAATACATCCCATTTTTGTTTATTCCATCTACAATGTTATCCTCATGATGCACTTTCCCCCGTCCATAACGAAGGCCCAATCCCATTGATTGTCTTTTTGGGCTCCTTCCTCATAAATACACCCCCCCCCCCAAACTCCTACCTCATTCAGGGTTTTATCATTTTACCTTGTGCATTTGGCCCGCCCATTGTGTTTGACATTCTATTATGTTATTTTGCATTGTTTATTTTATCTTTTTCGTTATGTATTTTATTGTGATGTAATGTTTGTTGTTTTGTATTTTATTTTGCTGTATTGTATTTTTGGGCTTGGCCTCATGTGAGCCGCCCCGAGTCCCCTTTGGGGAGATGGTGGCGGGGTATAAATTAAGTTTATTATTATTAAGTTTATTTCCACTTATGGAAATGGTCTTCTGATGGACTGACTGTTGAAATCATATACATGGAACTATTGGCTGCACAGTTAATAGGTGATGCATGCTCACTCATAGTTTCCAAGCTGAACTAGTATTTTTTTTTTTGTCTATGTTTTGCAGTCTTGGTCAAATTTAAGTGCTGCTGGATAATAGTTTCCAACTTTGCACAGAATAAGCAACAAGTTGCAAATAGCCTTTTAAAACTGTGGTTTTTCAAAGATTTTCTCACAGTGGGAAGAAAATTGCTGGAATTACTCATCACTGCCTTCAAGAAGAAACCTAGTGAAGAAATTTATCTATATGGGGACCAGTCACAATGCACAATCATAATGGTATGATTCTACTTTAGTTACCATGGTACTGTCCTAATGAATTCTGGGATTTGAAGTTTAGGGACCAGTGGTAGAATTTACAGCTAAAATGCTTTGCTAATCTATAAAAACCAGATTTGCCTAGGATAGAGCCATGGCAGTTGAAGTAGAAACATCAAATTATAATTGTGTAGTAAAATACTCCACTTACCACTGATGTTATCAACTCCACAAGCACCTGTATTTTGCTCTACTCATTTGCTTATAATATTAACAAGAATGCATATCTATGTGCAATTCATTAAAAATGTCTCAAAAGTAATTGCAAAACTTTTTAAAAAGTGTTTCTAAAGTATACTTAGTGAAAATTTCATTATTATAACAAGACTAACGATATTTTGTTACATATTTGTTACAGTAATTGTACATAATGAAATTATTATAATTGGGGCAACTTCAGGGGCTCCTGTCTCCCTCATTTTTGAAGCTATTGGGGTGAAACTTGCTACAATGGTAGAACACATTTACCACTTAGCCCACCAAATTTCAGGACATTTCACTTATCAGAACTCTCACCATGTTTTTATGACAGAACCAATTAGGAAATGACATTTCTAACCCAGGAACAGAAATCATCACGTAAAATATTAACAAATGTATTGGAACTCTGGCTGGCTACAGACTGATCTTCTCTCTTAATTGGGGCTTTCTGATGCTGATGCATACTGGGAAATGTAGTTTAGGGCAGAGTATTTTTAATTCTTTGGCATAGGGCTCCTCCCCTTCCCAAACTACATTTCCCAGAGTTCCGTGCTGTTCCCAAAATGCACTGCTCCCTCTTTTCACAGCTCCTAATGCTGAGATTCCATTAATCCCAGGCAGGCAGGCAGCCTTTTTGGCTTAATGGCTTTGCTTCTTTCACTGCATATGAATCTGACTTTGGGAGCCTTCCAAGATTTACAAAACAAAAACAGAAAAGTATGAGGTAAGTTTCAATTCTAAAATATTTGGTGTGGACCACACAAATGCTTCATATATGGCTTCCAACTTACAAAACTTACAATTTTCTTACAATTTCCAACACTTCCAATTTTTTTTGCACATGCCTACTATACATACCAAAGATCCAATCCTAATGCTTTAAAGTGGTGATCATTTAACCTATTACTATAGCTCAAGGGTGAATGAAGAGCAGCCCTGTCATACATGCAGCCCCTTAAGCTGATTCTTGCATTCCCCAACCCTCCAGACTTCCACATCACATTTTCATAGCAAGAAAAAATGAGCAAATAGCCTTTCATATTACCCAAATACACTTACAGTTGTCATTACAATTACTCTTTGCTGCCTTCAAGAAGAATTTTGGTGAACAATTACATCCCTGTTTCCACTGCAAACCCATTCATGTTACACAATTATAGTACTATGATTCCCTTTTAGTTGCCATGGTTACATTCTAAGGAATTATCAGATTTGCAATGCAGAGTGAGGAATTTAGAAATCTCAGTCAAATAACCTAAAGGAGAAATTCCAGCATTTCATAGGATGCTATCATAGCAGTTAAAGCAGAATCATAGTGCTATAATTGTGTAGTGTGAAAGTACAATTGAAAGCAGAGAGTCACCATTTAGATAAATCACATGCAAGCACCATACTTCTAGGTTTTTCTCTCTCAGTTATTGGCAATTTTTGCCAGTCTTTACAGCATCTGGATCTTCTGCAGTTGCACATCCTGTTATAATTTTATTAGATTTTTTTTAAAAAAATCAAAGAAATAACACATTTTTGTTTTAAAGCCCAAACATAAATGCTCTATAAAGCCCTAAACAGTTCAGGCCCTGCCTATCATTGCGATCGTATCTCCATCTATGAACCGTCGTGAACTCTAAGATCCTCCGGGAAGGCCCTCCTCTTGCACTCACCTCCGTCCCAAGCACGGTTGGTGGGGACAATAGGCCTGGGTAACAACGGAAAAATTTGTTTCTAAAATCGATTTGTATTTGGGGTTTTTTTTGTTTCGATATTTAAAATAATTACAAAATTTTCCTTTTAAAAAGTTCGATATTTACGAAATTTCGTAAATGGTAAAAACTTAACAAATTGATTTCCGAAACAATAACGAATCGATTCGTTAATGGCGGACGCGACCGCGAAATACGCTAAAAAACCTCCAAAACCTTCTGAAGCTTCCCTCTCCCTCTGTTGTTGACTGTTGGTGTGATATTATAATTTTTTTTCACTAATTAAACCATAAAACTGGCCCAGACATGCGGAAATAATAACAAAACGACCTCAAAACAATAACGAAACGAATACAATATCGAAATACGAAGCATTTACAAAACGTTTTTGAAAATTTTTTTTTAATAATTGCTCCAGAATGGTTCGTTATCGTTTTGTAATTGAAAAAATTAACGAATTATTAACGAATTACGAATTAACGAAACGAAACTGCCCAGCCCTAATGGCAAGCATCCTCAGAGGTGGCCCCCCGCCTTTGGAACGCCCTTCCAAGTGAAATAATACAGGTCCCATCCCTCCCCTCTTTTCGTAAGAGTTTGAAGACTTGGTGGTTTCAACAAATCTTTGAGAATGACCAGTGCTAGCTCAGCCCAGACACTGTCCAGAGACCACCTAGCCCCCTATATATTACCCTGGTCGTTCTCCTAACAGGCCTGTGGAAATAGCCCATCCCCACTTTTGTCATTTACCTACTATAGTACTGTACCCAAATTCGGGTCCCATCTTATTTCAATTTGCATCAGTCTTGACCCGGCCATTTTAATTGTCCTGACCCATTCCTTTTCCATGTCCTAAAAAATTACATATATTAGAAACCAACATTTTCGCATTACTTTATTTTCCAGATCACCAGACTGGGCCATAGCAACACGTGGTGGGGGGCGGCTAGTATGTAAGATAAAATTATTATATTGTATTATTATTAGTATTATATTGTAGTAATAATAATAAAATAAAACTTTATTTATATACTGCTCTATCTCCCTGGGGGGACTCAGGGCGGTTTCCAAGCAACAACATCAAAACATACAGAGTCACAACATAAACAAAAAATAACAGTAACAGCAACATAAGCATGGAATTACCCAACAACACATAAATATAAATAGAAAAAAATCCTGCCTGCTCTTCATGTCTATTCTTTATGCTTGTGGGTAAACAGTATTTCTTGCTGTTTCTTTGTCAGTGTTGATGTGGAGATTGTCTATTTTGCCAACTCTGGAATATGCAACATATAATTGTCCTTCTTTTGGGGTCCCTTTCAAATCTATGAAACTATATCTGCATGTGTGTGAATCATATATATCTATCTATATCTATGGCTAGATGGCTCTTTGTCAGGAGGGCTTTGATTATGTTTTCTTGCCCTGGTGAAGGGAGTTGGACTGGATGGTCTTAAGTATGGGGGTTCTCTGTGGGAACTTTGCCCCAATTCTGTCGTTAGTGGGGTTCAGCGTGCTCTTTGATTGTAGGTGAATTATAAATCCCAGTAACTACAACTCCCAAATGTCAAGGTCTATTTCCCCCAAACACCATCTGTGTTCATATTTGAGCATATAGAATATTCGTGCCAAGTTTGGTCCAGATCCAACATTGTTTGAGTCCACAGTGCTCTCTGGATGTAGGTGAACTACAACTCCACAACTCGATGTCAACTAACACCAAACCCTTCTAGTGTTTTCTGTTGGTCAAGGGAGTTCTATGTGTCATGTTTGGTTCAATTCCATCATTGGTGGAGTTCAGAATGCTCTCAAAGTAAGTAAGATATAAATCCCAGCAACTACAACTCCCAAGTGACACAATCGATTTTTTTAGTGATGGTCACTCCTTGGGTTAGTAGGTGTCTTGTGGACAAATTTGGCAGCAATTCATCCAGTGGATTTTGAGTTATGTTAATCCCACAAATGAACATTATATTTTTATTTATATAGATTATAACAAAAATTATGTTCAAAATATGCCAAGAATTTTGTCCTGTTCATACATTTACTGCTCTTCCCTAATTAAACTGGACCCTTTCAATGAAAACATAATGAACATCGCTTCCAGGTAGAATGTTTATGGACGGGTAACATGTAATGGATCAAAGACAGAAGTGAGCATTGATGAGCATCCGTGGATGAGTCACCCAGGCTTGGCACAGATGGACAGGCAGACTCCCACAAAATTGACATAAATGGAAACCGCCCAAGGACAATGGCATGCTAAAGTTATTGATGGAAAGGTTTAGTAGCTGCCACGTGGTGCATGCTGGTGACTCAGCCAAGGCATTCAGGAACTCCTTCAGGAAAGTCTTCATCAGACGTTTGGACATGGGAATGAAAAATGTATGAGTCCCAAATGGCAAGGAGGACAAAATCCACTGAACTATAGACCAATCACATCTCCACTTACAACATACATGATTGTGGCACTTTTCAGCTCAAATAAACTTGATGAGGCATTGAACTGTCCATGACTCTTTTAACAATAGAGTACAATTGATGTTGAAGTTCTAGGGATTGCAGAGAGCAACTAATCAGCCATTCTGCAGTGACTCATGATGCACACTCGCAGCTTTTGTGAATATACCTCTCAGGACTGGCCCATAAGACAATCATCACCATTCTTTTTTCTCCTCTTATGAAGATGTACTCACTAGATGATGGTCAGATAAAAGCCATGTATACAAGAAGGCTAGCACTTCATTGGCCACACTTTTTGTCCAACAGCTTTTCAGTTCACCACCTCTCCTTCTGCCTTGTATTTCATTGAACAAAAGTCCTTATCATGACCTATAAAGCCTTGTATGGCAGTTGGAATGCCCTCTTCATTGTTCTCCTAAGAGTAAGCAAATATTTTGGGGTTTTTAAAATGTTGACAAGAATTATAAGTTTTTAAACTAAGGACATTTAGAGTGCTGTACTCTTTATAATAGTATTGTTTTTCAACAGCTTATTTTTGATGGAATATTTTAAATTGTTTTCATGGTTGTTGTTAGCTTATTTCATTATCAACTTCCTTATGTTTTACAAAAATACTCAATTTCTCTGATGCCAATTCTATCTTTAGCTCTGCAGTTTCCCTTTTATTATTTCATTTTTAAAGCACCACTGAAGCACTTGAAACCAGGTAAACCTGTACATTTCCTGCATCAAAAGGAGCATAGTGTCTAGATTTAGGGAAGTCATGCTACCCCTCTATTCCGCTTTGGTTAGACCACACCTGGAATATTGTGTCCAATTCTGGGCATCACAATTCAAGAGAGATATTGACAAGCTGGGATGTGTCCAGAGGAGGGCAACTAAAATGATCAAGGGTCTGGAGAACAAGCCCTATGAGGAGCAGCTTAAGGAGCTGGGCATGTTTAGTCTGAAGAAGAGAAGGCTGAGAGTAGATATGATAGCCATGTATAAATATGTGAGAGGAAGCCACAGGGAGGAGGGAGCAAGCTTGTTTTCTGGTGCCCTGGAGACTAGGACGGGGAACAATGGCTTCAAACTACAAGAGAGGAGATTCCATCTGAACATGAGGAAGAACTTCCTGTGAGAACCGTTCAGCCGTGGAACTCTCTGCCCCGGAGCGTGGTGGAGGCTCCTTCTTTGGAAGCTTTTAAACAGAGGCTAAATGGCCATCTGTCAGCAATATTCCTGCTTCTTGGTAAGGGGTTGGTCTGGATGGCCCATGAGGTCTCTTCCAACTCTTTGATTCTATGATTCCATCACCTTGTATGTATAAAGTGACTTTCTAAAAAGGAGATCCTCCTATATCCATTGAGATGATTCAGAATGCTGAAAGGTTGGTGTTCTGAATTGTATGTAGAAAGAACCTTGGTGGACAGAGGTAGCTCTATATGATGACTAGTGTACTCCTCTTTATGTCCAGAGCTTTTGTCAACTTGTTGCTCATGTCCTTCTTTCCTTTTATCCTAAACACAAACTAGCTTTTTAAACTACAACTCTCACAACCCAACAGCAAGCATGACCACAAGCAGCTAATGTTTATGTGGGTTGTTGTAGGGTTTTTTGGGCTATATGGCCATGTTCTAGAGGCATTCTCTCCTGACGTTTCGCCTGCATCTATGGCAAGCATCCTCAGAGGTAGTGAGGTGTCAGGAGAGAATGCCTCTAGAACATGGGCATATAGCCTGAAAAAAACCTACAACAACCCAGGGATTCTGGCCATGAAAGCCTTTGACAATAATGTTGTATGTGTTGTCAAAGGCGTTCATGGCCGGAATCACTGGGATGTCCTTCCTCGTCTTTATTGCTGATAGTCATGGGATGTCCATGTATAGGACTTTTAAGGCATCATCTCTTCCTAGCAGTCTTTGTCCAAAAATAGGAAAGTGGCAAGAAAATCTGAGGCAAGCCTTAAGTACAACATTAGCTGGGTTGCTGTGAGTTTTTGGGGCTGTATGGCTATGTTCCAGAAGCATTCTCTCCTGACATTTTGCCCACATCTATGGCAGGCATCCTCAGAGGTTGTGAGGTCTGTTGGAAACTAGGCAAATGAGGTTTATATATCTGAGGAATGCCCAGGCTGGGTGAAAGAACCCTTGTCTGCTTGAGGCAAATGTGAATGTTGCAATTGGCCACCTCTGAGGATGCATGCCATAGATGTGAGTGAAATAACAGGAGATAATGCTTCTGGAACATGGCCATACAGCCCAGATTTGGCCATGCAGGAAAAGCACCATCAAATCACCCCAGCAGATGGCTGAGGGAAAATAGCTTTGGGGTGGGAGGGCTGAGGGGAAAGAGTTTTGGGGGTTTGGGGGCTGAGGGGAAAAGGCTTTTGGCAACAAGGGAGGTACGGGAAAGGGAGGAACAGGAAAGAGAAGGGAAAGTTTGGAGGGCAAGGAGAAGAAGGGAGGAAGAGGAAAGATGCCACCATGAGGGAAATAATAAAGAAACAGTGAGAAGGAAAGACAGTGGTGTTAGTCCCAGACAGTGGCCATGGAGGGACAATCCTTTTGCAAAGACAGGTAGGGAGGGGACACAAGAGTCAGGCTGGACTAGATCAAGGGAGGAAGAAGAGGGAAGTGCAGAGCCCTACAGGATGGTTCACAGAGCCCCACTTTGAGAACCGCTTCTCTAAGATATTCTGTTGCCTGAGGCAAAGAATAACGCATACAGACACACACTTATGTCATGGCAAAGAGACCTTTCTTCAAATCTGATGTTGGAAGAACACTAAATAAAGTAGGTCTGTTTGGAAGTGCAGGATAGACAAGCTCATTAGCAAGATAGTGTTGTGTACTAGTCTTTGTATCACTCTAATATAGAGTTGCCAGGTTTTCAAAACAGTAATACAGGAGAGTCCATCTGGACATATGAGGCTAGTCCATATAAATACCACCTCAAATCATGGAAGAAGAAGAAGAAGAAGAAGAAGAAGAAGAAGAAGAAGAAGAAGAAGAAGAAGAAGAAGAAGAGAAACAACTAGAAAAGCTGACACGATATGAGGATTTAAAGATAGAACTGTAAAGACTCTGGCGCAAACCAGTCAAGGTGGTCCCAGTGGTGATCAGTACACTGGGTGCAGTGCCTAAAGACCTTGTCCTGCACTTAAACACAATCAGCACTGACAAAATTACCATCTGCCAGCTGCAGAAGGTCACTGGGAACTGCACGCATTATTCGCCCATACAACACATAGTCCTAGACACTTAGGAAGTGTCTGACTTGTGATCCAATACAACAGCCAGCAGAGTGATCTTGTCTGCTGTGGACTCATCTTGTTGTGTTTGAAATAATAATAATTTTATTTCTTACCCACCTCTCCTTGTGGCTCAAGAGGGGTTATAACACATATAAAAACACATAATCATTCTAGAAAATACACATGCTAAAACATATTTCTACAAAATACATATATTAAAATACACAGAACAATGATTAAAATATAGTGGGCACAAGACACGAGTTTAAAATTCATGACTAAAACTGGCTGGCTTGGCCTGCTGGATGTAAAGGCCCTCTCACAAGATTTCCTGTGAGATTTCTAATCTCATGTACCAATCCCCAAATTCAGAGGTAAGCCCACAGGCTTTTCAAGATAATGAAATTTACCAATGTGAGGGTGCTCCTTGGCTCAACCTGGAAAATTTAGAAGAGGAACAACAAATACCAGCCATGTTTGCTATCTAATTAAAAGTTATAATTGCATACCAAGAGCTGGAGGGTATTGAACTGCTCTTTCCAAATTGTTAACTCATGGTCTGCCTGACTGGAACCTCCTAGCTCAGAAAATCAGAAGTATGTTGGGGTGTTCTATTGTGAGGTCCTGCACATTTTCCCACCCAGTGATTTGATTCATCTTCATGATCCAGGCCACAAAAATTATCACAAAGACATGACTCCCAAGCACTGGATGGCCTCAGTTAGTGCCTCGGAAATCTGTAAACGGATTTGTGTGCACTTGCCCCATGTCTGTGAACAACTAAAAGAACTTCTTAAAACAAAAAGAGAATGAACTTCTAAAGTCATGATCTACCGATTTGGCCAAATCGGCAACCTCTGTCCCAAACAACCATGTCACATGTGTCAATGGTTTTTCATTTCACCTCTGTGTTTTCTGTTTGCACACCACCACAATTTACAAAGCATCTACCAGACCTACAAGGCGGCCCTTTGGCATAGCATCAATTAATAGCAATGTGACAGAATTTCTCTATAACAAAACCCTTGTGGAACATTTACAAGAATATGAAATGAGTTAATTAGTAGCAGGGTTATGACTACGACAAAGTCCATTAGACGCTGTCAGCATGAGCTGTCTGCTTTCCTGAAGCGACTTGTTCCACGTTAAACAGGCTGTTTATAAGAGAAGTCAAAGAGAGTGCCCACATATTTGCTGTCTGAAAGAGAAAGGGACTCTGTACAAATGTTCCCTGAAAAAGAGCATCTGCACCCAGTGAATTAGGTAATGACATTTATTGATTTAGGCGTTCGCTAATAGCTTTCTCCAATTGTATGGAACCGGGGCTGATAGGGTTAATAATGCACTAGGACCTTTTGGTTAGCATGGATCATATCATCTGGCCTCACTCTCAGACCTTACTGCTCACTCTGAGTTTAACTGCAAGCCTCACATGGATTTCCCAAAATGGTAATGCATTGTTTTGAGTACATTGTGATTTATTTATGTATGTATGAATTTATATATTTATTTATAAGTGACATTTTCCTCAGCCAGAAAGGGACTCTGAGCACATTCAACAGGTTCTTATAGCTTTTGCTCATTTTCAAGGATTTCTAACATTTTTGTACTTTTTTACGATCATTTCATTTGCACAAAAAAATAACTTATTTGCAAAAAACGTTTTGCATTTCTGCAAAATACAGTTTTGTGTAAACTGATTTGATTTTTTGAAAACTGTTAAAATACTCTGTAAAAATCTAGCACCTAGTCAGCAGGGAGAGTTTTGAATTATTCTATTCTTGTGTGTGAAAATGAACTAAATGAAGATTTGTATCTCTAGTTGTGAGCTGTTCCTCTTGTAATAGAAAGTACTTGAAGGTTGTCAATCTA
>NW_026847549.1:128056163-128185055 GCF_025583915.1 Anolis sagrei ordinatus
AAAAAGGGAAGGAAGGAAGAAAAGAGGGAGCAAAGGAAGGAGGGAAAGAAGTAGAGAAAGAGGGAAGGAAGATTAGCCACAGCAACGCTTGGTGGGTACAGCTATGTAACAACAACAACTTTATTTATATTCTGCCCTATCTCCCCAGGGGGACTCAAGGCGGATTCCAACATACAACAGCAAACTTGCAATGCCTCCACAGAACAAACAAGTATCGATATAATAATCCCAGAAAACCCCCACATATAAAAGCAACATTAGAACTTAATATCAATAAATTAAACAAAACATAATCTAACGTTTACCTCTGCTTATGTATTGTCTACCATTGTTAATTGTATGATGCCATTGAATGTTTGCCATATATGTGTTCTGTAATCCGCTCTGAGTTCCCTCGGGGAGATAGAGTGGAAGATAAATGAAGCATATTATTAACAAAAATTATTTAATGACATAAAATCTGAACATATAACCTATCGGAATTTAACTTTGTAAAGTTAAATTCTGTTAACTTTACAAAGTACATTCTTCTAATGCAGTGGTTCTTAACCTGTGGGCTACAGACCACCAGCGGGCCACGAGGACAAAAATCTGGCCTGCGAGCCTCCTTCCTCATATTTTATTATATTTTATTTCCACTCCTTTTGGAAATACCACGCTTTCGGTGACCATGGCATATGTTCTGTATCAGAAACTAAAGCTGATGTGGCATACCCAATGCAATTTTCTAAATCAGCACCCCAAATAGCCAAAGCAAATCTAAAGTTGACCAAAAACTGATTTGTAACCCTTTTGGTACTATTGTTGGAGAGTAGCCGCTGGTCAAAGCGGTCCCTGGTCAAAAAAAAAGGTTGGGAACCACTTTTCTAGTGGATATAAAAACTGGTAGGATTGGTTTATTGAAATACATTGATACAGCTTTGTTTTGATCTCTGGAGTCGAGATAAAACATGCTAGAAGTAATTTGTTGATGTGATCTGCATCTTTTGGACTCTCCTTGGGAGGCTAGCTATGGAGACTGCCATGATGATCGGCAGCTTAGCTTTTACTGCTATCTCCATGGCTGCTGTTCAGAAGTCATGCAGTACATCGTGAATAGCAAAGGCAGAATAGGAAAGAAGAACATAAACAATTGTTCATTTTAGCAACTAAAATAAAGAGAACATTTGGACCTGAACCACTTATTGGGGCTTTCCTTCCTGATTGTCATGAGTCACCCAGAGTTGCCATAGTAATGACAATGCTACACGGCGCAGTCTGTCTCAGAAATACAAAAATAACTGTATGGAAAACATTTTATGTTCACTGCATGCTGCAGCCCCCCTGCTTGCTTTCAGAAACTAGCACCACAGAATTAATTCCTTTTAGCTTACCTGTGGATGCAATCACATAGGCTGACATCATTCTACAAGAAAACTGTCTATAAAGGCATATGGTATCCTATAAATCTCTGTAAGTGAGAGCCAGAATTGCTGTTTTGCCATGCAAAGCCACTGGGTGACCTTGAATAAACGTCAGCCTCAGAAGAAGGCAAAACCAATCCCCCTCTGAACTAATCTTGTCCACCTTGGGGTCCTCATAAGTTAGAAATGAAGGCACACAACACTATTGTGTTTGTTTTGTTTGATATGACCATGCAAAAAAGTTACTTTTCTGAGTAACTGAAATATGGCAAGTAAATCCGCCAACAGGCTGAGCACTTTTAATCAATGCCTTTTTTAAGAAAAAGAAGAAAATGCTGTTGGCAATTTTCTCAGTTTCACCAATTTTTTCCTGAGTAATGGATTCTGGAAGCAGCTGCTGTTAATACTGTCAGTGGCCCCATCTACACTGCCATATAATACAGCTTGAATTGCATTATGTGGTCAGTGTAGACTAATGTAATGCAGGTGGAACTGTGTTCAGCTGGATTATATGAGGGCCCATCCAGAGAAGCCTATATCCCGGGAACTGTCTCAATTTTTACCAGAGGCGTCTATACAACGCATCCGGAAAAACCAATTAATTTGGAACAAATCAAGGTTTCCCTAGTTTGTTCCAAATTAATTTGATACCCCACTTGATCCAGGCCTTCCTGAAAGGCCTGGGTCTAATGAGGTATTGGGCCTTTGGGTACTCACTTCTGGGTAGTGTTGGGACTACCCTGGGGAGAGCCCCCATTGACACCTTGCACCTTTTGGGCTCTTGGCACCCACCCCCTCCCTGAAGACCCAAATTTCACTTAAAAGTTAAAGAAAATGTACCTGTCCACCATAAGTTTTCTCCTTGCACCCTCCTGGCATGAGGAAATGTATTTCTCCCTTTCAACAATCTGAGTTGCAAGGGCCCTTCTACTCAGCCATATTATCCAGAATATCAAGGCAGAAAATCCCACAATATTTGCTTTGAACTGGGTTATCTGAGTCCACACTGCCATATAGTCCAGTTCAAAGCAGATAATGTGGGATTTTATTCAGCTGTGTGGAAGAGCCTAACTCTATTGTTGCTACCCCCAAAGCCTAGCATGCTATTTGACAGGTGCTGAGTTCTGGAAGTGCACTGAAAAATTGTTGGGACTCTGCCTGTGTGTGAACCTGAGCCTGAATCTTTGATTGTATTGCCTAACGTTGATGTTAATGTTGATGCAAATGTTGATGAGCCTAATTTGGATAGTGAGGCTGAAGTGATCAATGAGTACGAGGCTCAAGATTGAGACACTTTGGACAGTAAAAATCCTACAGGCTTTGATTTAGAGGCTTCAAGGTAAAAGTCAAGTTTCAATGAGAAAGTTTCTGTCAGATCGAGAGAAGAAAATTCACTCCCTTTTTTTCCTGGCCCAAGCTTACAAGATAACTTGACACCTGGTCGGGTCAATGATAATAGCCGCAGTTTGGAGATAAGCCAGAACTGCAGGAAGGCCCAATGTTTACGCAGGTCCAAGAGAATTCTGAAACCAAAGATTAGAGTTAACCAGAATCAGTTTCTGGGATTTAGGAGTGCCCGTGAGGAAGATTTCCTCAGACCAAGCATTGTTTAGAATCAAGTACAAACCTCCTGGGTTTTCCAGTTTCCAGTGGTCTGGTCTCTAAGGGAATTTCTGGCTTCAAGTGAGATTAGCAAGGGCTAATCTGTTCATGGATTTCTATTGAGAGTTTTCTGGACATTACTGCTTTGGATTTCCTGCAAGCTTACTGGACATTGCTGTTTGCTGTTTCATTTTGGCTTTTTTACCTTTGGACTTCATTCTATTTTATATTCATCATTCAATAAAAAGGATCAGGGTGTGGTGGATTAATGACAAGAGGGCCCTGCCTCCTGATCTGGAGTGCAACAGAAATGTAATTTTCTCAGTGTTACTGATCCATAACCCAGGGAATGTTACATTTCCCAGTACTCTTGATACCTGGCATGTTCTTGGAATAGCACTAAATAAAGGCAGCAGGAGAGGGAAAGGGGCTTTAGAGTAGGCTTGTGCATTTTGGCTGAATTTCAATCCATTTTTCTGGCCAAATTTCAGGAGACCCCCAGATATGTTTTCGTGCACATCCCAAACATGGGCAGGTAGCCGAATAGTCATTTTTGTTCCCCAGCCAAAAATGCGACCAGATCCAGCCCATTGGCAGCAATGGGGGCTCCCTGGGCTCCCCTTCGTGTCATTTTTTAGGCTATTAGGATGAAAATGGCTATACTCGTAGTACATATTAACCACTGTTGGCACACCAAGTTTCATAACATTTGAGCCATCCCCTGATTTTTAGGAATTTCTTTCTTTTTAGAAATAGAATTTCCTTTTAAAAATTCCCAAAAATATCCCCCCACTGGCCCCACTCTGTAACTTCTCCAGGAACAGCAGCAAGGCATCATTCCTTCCTGCCAAATGTCAAAGATGCACTTCTGCATCACACAGCCCACTATTATACTTTCTTTACTAATAAAAACAACAACAGCAACTTCTTCCAAAACTTTTACATTTCTTGTTCACAGAAGCCCAATTCTTTTATTACTGTTATTAGGCAGCAACAGCCAAATTGTTATTATTTAATGAAATTAAGAAGGCAGAGAGCACAGAGAGAATTATAAACAGAGAATTTCTTAGCAGAGGAATGAAATTATAGGTAGGTAGGTAAATAGGTAGTAGTTTTCTGAGAATGAGACTTTTCTGTTTGTTTGCTGGGATTATTATTATTATCTTTTCAAAGTATTTTTGAAGGGGAGGAGGGGAGGAGAAAAAGAAGTGGAAGGGTGACTCAAGGCTCTCAGAGCCACCCAAGTATTTTTTGAAGAAAAGCACACAAAGAGTAAAGAAATGCTCTTTCTTTCTCCCAAGTCCCCAAACATGCAAACACACCCCACCCACCCGTCCCAGGCTTTTCCAACTCCCAGTCCCACTAAATAAAAAAAATCAAGAAAATACAGGAAAATAAAGGAATATAGAAAAGATGCAATGCTAGAGGGAGCTAAAAAATAAACCTGAGAGCGAGCGGTAAGACAATTGGACTGAAGCATCTCTCTAGAGCCAGGATGCAACTGAGAGCAATGGAGGCACTCACCCAATTAAATAAACACAGCTTGCATAAGACATGTCACAATGTTCTTCTAGTCTGATTGGCCCAACAGGCAGGGCTCACAGGGAAACCCTGTGCAACCACGTGGCATCCTCTTTGCACACGCCATGATGCTGAATGGGGAGGAGGATCCATGACCAATTGCTGTGTGGCCCATTTCAGCTGAAAAAAACATGGTGACTGAACCCTTACCATTACAGCCAGCAGAACAAACCAAACAAACCGAGTTGGTTGAAGGCAACTGACCAAACTGAATCTGTGCACAAGCCTACTTTAGAGTAGGAGATCGAGGAGGATGCAAATGGCATAGAGATAGAAAAAATGCCAAAAGACTGAGAAGACAGGACTGAAGGACTTCTCCAGTTATATTAAAATTCCATCTGGAGACAATCTTTCAGGCTTCATAATTCTCACCCTATAGTTTTGACAAGCATGGCAAGCTGGCTAAAAACTTACTTACAATTCTGGTTATGTTAATGTTGGCACCCGCAATAAAAATTTCCCTTTTTAGTTCTCTCTCTCCCTCTCTTTCTCTCTGAAACATTAGCATAGAAAATTAATTTAATGTAAAACAAAATAAAATATTTTGGCAGGAAAAATATTCAAGGTGAGTAAGAGTAACATGAAAGTGGCCCACTTCATTGAAAAAAATATTATTTGTTATGCTCCTCAAGTCTCAAGGTGGGGTACCACATAGTTAAAATTCATAGAAAAAGCAAGACCATTGAAACATATAAATTAAAAAACAAATTAGATCAAAACATATTTTATTCTGTTGTTGTTCACTCGTTCAGTCGTCTCCGACTCTTCGTGACCTCATGGACCAGCCCACGCCAGAGCTCCCTGTCGGCCGTCACCACCCCCAGCTCCTTCAAGGTCAGTCCAGTCACTTCAAGGATGCATCCATCCATCTTGCCCTTGGTCGGCCCCTCTTCCTTTTTACCTTCCACTTTCCCCAGCATAATTGTCTTCTCTAGGCTTTGCTGTCTCCTCATGATGTGGCCAAAGTACTTCAACTTTGTCTCTAGTATCCTTCCCTCCAATGAGCAGGGCTTTATTTCCTGGAGGATGGACTGGTTGGATCTTCTCGCAGTCCAAGGCACTCTCAGAACTTTCCTCCAACACCATAGTTCAAAAGCATCTATCTTCCTTTGCTCAGCCTTCCCTAAGGTCCAGCTCTCACATCCATAGGTTACTACAGGGAATACCATGGCTTTAACTATGTGGATCTTTGTTGCCAGTGTGATGTCTCTACTCTTCACTATTTTATCGAGATTGGACATTGCTCTCCTCCTAAGAAGTAAGTGTCTCCTGATTTCCTGGCCACAGTCTGCATCTGCAGTAATCTTTGCACCTAGAAATACAATATTCTACCATAGGTTAAAACTGATTGGGTAAGCCTGCTGGGAGAGATAGGTCTTTAATTGTGTTTTTAATTTTGACAGCTCATTTAGCTGTAAAATCTCTTCCGGTATGTCTTAGGGCAAACAATGAAAAGCTCCTCTGTGTGTTGGTGACTAGTCGGGTTTCAGCTGATTGGAGTAAATGTCCCCTAGAGAACCTATGTGTCTGGGGCAGATTATATGGGAGAAGGTGATCCTGTAGGTAACCTGAAACCAAACCATGTTGGGCTTTGAAGGTCAGAACGAACACTTTGTCCAGAAACTAATTGGCTACCAGTGGAGTGATTTTAGTCTTGTAAATACATATAGGATCAGTGAACAATGTACCTAGGTGATGTTTTTCCTTTTCTTTAACTTTTTAAAAACTTTTGTTTAGAGATATATTTAGACATATATCCAAGTTAAATGTTAACACATTAAACACCAGGGGATTTTTCCAGAGAGAATAAGATACATGAGGGAAACAACAATAAGTTATGGTGAAAGGTTGCCAGATCAGTACTGTTTGTTCTACTCTTGTTCAATCAACAACCCTGTGAAAAGGATTAGAGACACAGTGTGAAAGGTGGGTTACATTTAATGCCTACCTATTGATTTTTAGAAAGCCCTTTTAAATGTTAAATGGTGTACTTTTAAAAAATCTCAGCTTTTTAGAATCGTTTTTTCCCTTGCTTCTCCTTTGAGTTTATGTTTAGCTCAACATATGGCACTGTATAAAATAAACAGTTTAAAATGAATAAGAATCTAAGCAAAAGATAACTGGAACTAAACTAAAAACACTAGTTGAGCAACTGGTGTTTTGATTGGGTTTTTTTAATTCCTGCCAAATTGTGTATATTTGTATATTCATGATCTGTATATACATGATTTGATTTGTATATGTTTCTTGAAATATTGTCAGTAATTTCTCCTAGTTGATTCTGATAATTTAAATAAATATTTCGTCATTATGCAATGACTGGACTATTATTGGTGTGTTGTGGCTATTATTATGTGCCTTCAATGACACTGACTTATGGTGATGCTATCTTAGGATTTTCTTATTAAGATTTCTTTACAGAAGCTTTGACATTGCCTTCCCTGAGGCTGAGAGAGAGTGCTTTGTCCAAGGTCCCACTGGTTTCCAGAGTCCAAGCCAATGCTCAAACCATTACACCATGCTGGCTCTCATGCCAGTGTCTTATTTGAGCATAAATTCCTGTATTAGTCTGTTAGTAGTTATGCAAGTGAAGTTATGTATCAGCTGAAATATCTGTGAGCGGAGTTATGCATGTGGTGCTATTTCACACAGCATGTTATTTATTTCACATTGCATGTCCTTACACATGAAATGTCATAATTTTATAATCAGGTTAGTTACCCCAACAGAGGCATAACTCCAAGAGTGCGAAGTTATGCTTAATCTCTTTATTGTAGGATGTCAGCCAATATGTATTCATTAGCCTACCTCTTGCCAGGATGTTAGTATTATCATCAACTATTTTGTGAATTGCCACTATTAATAGTCATTCTCCCTATCTGTACATGTTGCACTTTAGAAATTTGCTGTGGACTTGATGTCATTATCTAACCCAATTTTCTTGGCCTACAATTCCAAGAAATCCCAGCCTATCAGGGTTCCTGGGTGTTGAAGGCTAAAACATCTGGGTACCCATAGGTTGAGAACCCCTGTTCTAACCTAAACCATGAGTATTTTATCTGTATCTTAACCAATAAATTAGATTACATCCCATGTGTGATGAATTCCCTACCTGTTAGGCTAGGAAAATTTATTTATTTATTTATTTATTTATTATTTACTTTGCTTATATACCGCTGTATCTCAAGCCCGAAGGCGACTCACAGCGGTTCACAAACAGTAAAAACAGTAGAAACAGCAGTGAAAAGCTCAGAAAAGTAGACTCAGGAAGTTCAGCAGCCATTTTCGAAGGGTGCCTGGGGGCATCCATCTTAGAATCTCATTTCCTGGAGGGGGCATGCTTAGGAGCAGCTTGGAGGGAAATGAGGGGAGTTTGTGATTGGCAGGGAGAGAGTGGGTGGAGCTTAACTTGAGAAAAGGAAAAATTGATTTTAAGGGTGCATTTTAAACGTGATGGCTCAGTTAGGGTCTATATGTCAAAGAAGAAGGAGATTGGGTTGGGGGTGAAGGAGAGAGGAGCGAGAGAGTGTGTGACAGAAGAGAAGAGTTAGGAAAGCCAGAAGTTGGTCAGTTAGCCAGCAGAGTTAGTTAGTGAGAAGATTTATAGCTATTGGGAAGGATAGCTAGTTTAGTGGAGACAGATCCAGAAGGGAAGGACTGTCTGTGTGGAGTTTAGAAATACAAGGCAGAGATGAATCCTGTCAGTAGTTTCTGGAAGGAGTGGAGAAGAGTCTTTGAAACGAAGTGCTGTACTGTTTGTTTAAAGAAATCATACACTTTTATTCAACATTGCAATCGCTAAGCTTAAGCCTCTATTGTTCAAGTTCTCTCAAATAAACAACATTGTTATTTGTTCACAACCACTGCCTCAGTGTGCCTCTGTGTGGGAAGTTTCCAAGCAGTTTATAGAAGAAATCAAAGTTAAATGGTGGCAGCGTATATTTTTTTAAAGAATCTCTTCATTGTTACCTCAGAATCCAAAGCCTGAGTGTGAATCCAGCACATTCTAGCCTAAATATACCTCAAGACAAGCCAAGGGCTTAACATTTCGTTTAAGTGTAGTGGTTGCCAGTGTTCTTTTAAAAAGTTTTTTGGCCAGAAGATTGTTCCAGCTTATTCAGCTTTTGATTTTACTTCAATAGGCCACATTCATTTATAAGTGGTGGTATAGCTGGCGGGATTTGTTCTCAAATAATCCCTAGCCTTTACATTTTTGGTGTCAGCTTGTGGGATCACTATTTAAAATCCCACAACCCTTACATTTATTGGTTTGCAGCATGTGGGATTTTGTTAATAATCCTTTATACCATGCATCTGAGGAAGCAACAGGTTGCCAGAATTTTTAAAAAAAGGTCACTTTAGATAGAGATCTGATCTGAACTCATTTCTTACATAGACCAAAAAAAAATTTCAATCAAGAAATAGAACCTAGGAAGGTTATTTTGGGGATTACAACTCCCAGAATTCCACAAGCTGCAGTATTACTAAGCTATGTTGTTAGTGTTTATGAGAGTTGTAGCCCCAAAAATAGCATTTCCATTTTGGGCGCATGAGACCATAGGGATAGGCTGCCAATTTCTCTTCTATAAGAGTTAAACAAAAGATGGCACATGTGTCTTTTCCAGTAGTAGTTTAGAATTAGATGTAGGCACATGCAAGTGCACTGGATGAAGAAGACCCACACACACTCAGGTTTCCATGGTAGTCCCTCTGATGCCACTCTACACATAGTGACACACACAGGGTTAAGAATCCTGTTGAATGGAAAGGGATATTATGTGAAACTGTGGTATTAAGAATGGAGCCTTTTAGAAAGGATTGTCCTAATTCTAAAGGGTTGTCCAATTCAAGTATGGATTAAAGATGAACCATATGAGCAAGGAAGCAATGGTCTTAAAGTTGTCCATCTCTCAGGGCAAAAGTGGAGGTTGTGCGGGCTTCCAATTGTTGAATTACAACTCCTAGCATTCTTCGTCATTGGCAATGTTGGGTAGGAGTGCTGGTAGTTGCCATCCAGCAACATCTGTAGGGCTGCCCAATTCCCACCCTTGTCTTAGTGCCTGGACATCATCTGACGAAAGGCTTCTTCATCAAGTTAAGATGTATTTAACTGCATTTAAATCACAGCATTTATATCAAAAGTTGCATCTAGATATATAATCTTGCATACTCTTTATACCTATTCAGTCCACAACTATCCAATCCATATGCTAATATACTCAACCAATTCTCTTCACCCGTCATTCAATTGTCATACATACTTCTAACTTCTATTTAACCATATAAGATGGTTATACTATAATACAAAATCGGGACACAAACCATAATCTGTGGGATTCAGAAAGCATGAAGCTTCTTCTCCTGCCATCTCTCCTATTCCCCAATCCCTGTCCACATTGCATGAAAAAAGTTGGAGATCTTGATTCATTAGGTGGAATACATTTTCTGGAACTCTACCTAGAATTTCTGACAAGCCTAGAAACAGAGATTAAGGGTTATAGCTAGAAACATAGTTGGTTTTATTTGTTCATTTGTTAGATTGTTGATAGGTTGAATTTTCTCTTTCTTCCCCTCAAAATATGGGACCTCAAAATGAGCTAGGAATAAAACAAATTAAACAAAATAAAACAAAACCAAATTACAGATTAATTAAAATATCAGTTGACATTCAAAGGTGTTAAGACATGTAACTTTGGACGTACATTCTCATTTTTATGTCCATGTTGCTGATAGTCAAACACCCTACAAAGCACAGCTGAAGCCACTGAAACAAACTTTACTGTTTGCTGATTGAACAATCTCACACTGAAAAACAATGCTCTGGATATCAGACTTGCTAGGATCAGAGAGTCCTACACAAGGTGTGCAATTCTGATTATGTATACAGATCTGCAAAGCTCTCTCCCAAAGGCAATAGCATTAAAGCCATGTCAAAACTTGTCAAATATGATCTGGCAATAGGTGGAGAAATGTCATACTGTTTCTAGGCAACAACGGAGACTGGTGATGATTGCTTTATTTTACAAATATTGCTTTTAAGCCTGGCGGTGTTGGTAAGTATGAAGTAGAGTCATGCATGATAGCATATTGGTAGATATTCAGCAGGTGATTGCAAGCCTGTCAGAACTACATTTTCTTAGAAGTGAAAAACACAGATACAGTTCCTATCTTGATGCCTAAAGAACAATGATGAAGGCAAGCCAGAAAACTAGGCAGGGTCGGCGGGTGGGTGGGTGGGTGGAGCTAGAAATTTTGCTTCACATAAGCACCTTTGTGTAAATGAGGGGAAAAAGAGAAAATACTGTGCAACTCTTCCAGAATGCATTTCATGAAATGGTCCCCATTATCTTCCATTCAGCAATGTTGGGGGAGCAACCCAGCAAAGCTGTTTCCATAAGCTCCAACACACAATATTCCTTCACAATGACAGATATTTACTCCTGGATTTACCTTGTGACTGATTCCCAAGCAGCACAAACCTGCTGCCTGATCATTAGGCTTTGCTCGGTAGGGCTGCTGACTGACACGCTGTGAGATAGCAATAGGCAACTGTGAAGTTTGCTTCAGTAGCTTCAGCTGTCCTTGGTAGGGTGTTTACAAGTGAGCACATCAGCAACATGGAGATGAAAAGGAACTGTCACTCAGTGCTTAGCAAACTCACAGCTTGGCTTTCAGGGGGGAAAAGGGGGTGGAGGAGAAATCCTCTTTCTTGACGTTGTACAGCAATAGGAATAAGGAATCTTGTTTGGTAAGAAGAAAATCCAAATGCAGAAGGGGTGAGCAAAGGCTGGAGGGCTATACAGAACTGTCCCTGCTGCACCCCTTTCTTTGCTAGGGCCATATGGAGCAATCTTGCCTTGCCTAGGGCTTCCCTGGGCTTTTTAAGGCTGTTCATAGACTATTTTTCAATTAGGAAGTAAATCCAAATTTGGGGGATGAAAGAAGAGGCCCCTATTCAGAAGCAATCTTAGGACCTCATCAGATATTCTTCAGGAAACAGAGTCCCACAATAGTCCCACGGAGGCCATCAGATGAGGTAAGGGCATTTTGTGGGACTCAGTGAGGCTCTGTTTCCTTAAACCATCTGATGAGGTCCTAAGAATGTACTTCATCTAATGAATCAAGATCTTCAACTTTTTCATGTGTAGGGAAAAAGGAGAGATGGAAAGGGATGGAACTTCATGCTTTCTGTGTTCCACAGAGTATGGTTTGTGTCCCAATTTTGTATCATAGTATATCTTATATGGTTAAGTAGACATTAGAAATACATATGACAACTGAATGACAGGTGTAGTTGAGTATATTAACATATGGATAGTTGTGGGCTGAATAGGTATAAAGAGTATGCAAGTTTATTTATATATCTGTGGCACTCCAGGACAAAAAAAAAAAAGCCCTCTGATTTTAAAACACACCACACGTTAAGTGAAGAAACAAATCCTTTTTTTTTTTTGAAGCTTAGTAAAATAGCCAGTAGAAAGAAATACTTGTAAGAAAATAGGAAAGTTCCAACAAGTAAAAAGTCAGTAAAATGCAGTAACTCAAAGCAATGTCCACAAATGATATAAAAGCAATCCAAAGCAATATTTATGCAGATAGGAATCAGCAGGATGCAGAGACAATCCAACACCAAAAGGCTAGAAGTATCTACAAGAACAAGACCCCTTAAACATGATCTCTACAGCACATGAACTTGATTTCCAAATGATGCCTGATCTAACAGGTTTTCCCTTGAAGCAAACCTTATACCCCAAAACCCAGAAACTGGTTTCATTTTCCCACATCCTTGACTCTTAACTGACGAAGCCTTTCAGAGTGACGTAAACCTTGAGTTTGTTGTCGGTCCTGGCTGAACTCCAGCCACCTGTTTTTCAATTCTCTTTCTGGCTGCTCATTAAAATTTCCAGGTGTCAGATTGTTTTCCAAACCCAAATCTTGAGAGCTCACAGAGAGAGTAAACCAGGGGTCCTCAAACTAAGGTCCGGGGGCCGGATACGGCCCTCCAAGGTCATTTACCCTGCCCTTGCTCAGGGTCAACCTAAGTCTGAAATGACTTGAAAGCACACAACAACAACAATCCTATCTCATCAGCCAAAAGCAGGCCCACACTTCCCATTGAAATACTAATAAGTTTATATTTGTTAACATTGTTCTTCATTTTAATTATTGTATTGTGTATAAGATATGTGCAGTGTGCATAGGAATTCCTTCATGTTTTT
The DNA here is from genome assembly GCF_025583915.1 of Anolis sagrei ordinatus. Taxonomy (NCBI): domain Eukaryota; kingdom Metazoa; phylum Chordata; class Lepidosauria; order Squamata; family Anolidae; genus Anolis; species Anolis sagrei. The sequence continues at coordinate 128,068,969 of NW_026847549.1, forward strand.
TTAAAAAACTATAATCTGGCCCTCCAACAGTTCGAGGGACTGTGACCTGGCCCACTGTATAAAAAGTTTGTGGACCCCTGGAGTAAACCATCATCCCTATGCCCAGCAGAAATGTTCTCATGGGAAACTGCCCTTTGCACTGGGGCCTCTCTGTCATTGTCTACAAGAAAATAATTGACCAAACCATCTCCATCTTGCACCTCGGCACCATCATTTCCCTCATTTCTCACAGCATTGCCCACATCAGAAGCATCATGATCATCCTGGAACACAAATACAGGCTGATTCCCAACAATATCTAGATGCAACTTTGGAAATAAGTGCTGTAATTTAAATGCAGTGCAAAACATCTCAACTTGGTGGAGAAACCTTTGGCCAGTTGATGTCCAGGCACTAAGACAAGGGAACTGGGCAGTCCTCCAGATGTTGCTGGACAATTTTAAGGTAATTGCTCTATGGCTTCTGTGGTTTATTAACTTTAATCAAAACCTGAACAGGACAACCCCCAAAGAAAGAACTGTCCTTTCTAAAAGGCTCCATCCTTATTACCACAGTTCTGCACCACAACACTTTCAATTCAGTAGTGTTCTTGCCTCTGTGTATACCGATATATGTTATCCAACTCCTGAATGAAGAATGTGAGAGAAAGTCAGGGGAAGATGCAAAAAGGATGTTGGATGGCTGGCCACCCTACAATATGGGGAAAGACGGGAGGAAATGGGGTAACACAGTTTGTTACACTTTCTCCTGATTTCCTCCTCTAAATGTGATGAGGTCCTTAGACCTCTTAGGACAGTGTTTCTCAAACTCTGCTCCTCCAGATATTTTGGACTTCAGCTCCCACAATTCCTAACAGCTGGTATGTCGGCTGGGATTTCTGAGAGCTGGAGTCCAAAACACCCGAGGAGCAGAATTTGAGAAACACTGTCTTAGGCATTCACGCAGCACTTTTCCTACACCTGAAATATATTCTATTCAAAAACCATAAAATTGAAGCAGATGTCTTTATTTTAGGCTTTGGAAAGCAAAGAACAGCAAAAGAGATGTTTTGTAATTCTCTTGGGAAAAGGTCAGACTTGTTAAGAAATGTTTAGTGAGTGTTCCAAAGAGAGAGAATTTCGTGCCTTCCAGAGGTTGTTGACTACTGTCCTCTTCAGCCTCTGCTGTCTTGGCTAATAACCAGGCATTATAGAAATGGTAGTCTAAAGCGTCTGAGGTTTTGGGACAGACCATGCTGTCAGATGCCTCTATATAATTTTGTACAGCAATTATTTGTCACATATGCTCCAACAATTGAAAGTTGTGCTTTTTAACTTGATCGTTCAGTATTGCTCAACCCTAGAGGTGAAACTGGGGATGTTCTGGCTGCCTTCACATATGTGGTGAAGAAAGAACTGCTGTTGTGCAACAGGGAAGGAAGTGGAGGTGAAAAAACATTTTCCATCACAGCAATAATATCATAATTATGGCAGAGAAGACTGACATTCTGCCAATATTCTTGTCTTAGTTCTCTTGCCTGGATCTAGACCTATGGCTTGGGCTGTATCAATAGAGTAATGTATAACTGTATGTATTGTCAAATAAGAGAAGTAATATCCTTTACTGATACTATGGCTGGCTACACCATAAACAGTCAAATTCCTTGCTTAGTTTACACAAAGGAGTAAAATAATAGAGTGAAGGGAAGAAGAAGAGAAAGAAGGAGTTTGTCAGATACAAAAGAAGAGTGGTAAGACAAACACTTTCATTCTCTATGGGTAATGAAGTATTTCCTTCTCATTGTTAGCTGGTTAAAGCAGTATACAGTTACATGGATTAAAGACAGTCTAGTTACAACAGCTTCACTGGCTACTGGTGTGTTTCCAGGCACAGAGGGTTTGTTATGACTACAGGCAGTCCCCAAGTTACAAACATCCAACTTACAAATGATTCACAGCTAAGAACAGGGGTGAGACAATAGGAAGTGAGAGACATCTACCTCTTGGAAGTTATCATGGGGAAAGGGGTATTTCCATTGAAGCTTTCCACCTTATCACATGGGTAAGAGCCCCCTCCCTGTGCCATATCGCTAGCAAGTGTAGCAAAACAATAGGCAGTGATGCTTCCCCCATCACATGGGAGAGGCCTTGCCCAAACTGAGCAGAAGCATGCTGGCTCCAGTGAAAGACCTCCATGTTTGGGGAGAAGCATCCAAAAATGTTTCCACCCCGGTTGGGAATGGGGCCTCTACCAAAAGTCACATAACATTGTATGATGTCTGGCATGGGGCTCTATCCCCGAAGGAGGCTTGAAGCATCCTAGGATACTCATTTTAGTGAGGCCATTTATCACCAATCCTTGTTTCCACAACAAGCCTGATTTTCCAAAATCCAATTATCACAGGGTCAGAAAGTGAGGGAAAATCTTCTGAACAGGGGCATGGACAGCAAAACAAACACCACAGGAGCATTAACTTTCCCTGTGTTATCCAAAGCATCTGTCTGTCTGTCTGTCTGTCTATCTGCAGTTACACTGTTAAAAGCCCCTGTTCCAACTTACATACAAATTCAACTTAAGAACAAATTTACAGAACCTATCTTGTTCATAACTAGGAGACCTGTATATGATTTTAGTCAAGTGTAGCTAAATGATCGCATCTCAGGTTTTAAGATCTACAAAAGCTTTCTGTCCATCCCACTGTCTTCTCACATATGTTTAGGGAGGGCACAAGAGAAGGCCTTGTTGGTGACTGCTCCCATATGTATGAGAGGCTGGATGGTGTTTGCATTTAACAGTAATCTAAGAATTTTTTTTATTCATACAATCTTTTGGTTGTTGACTGGATGTGCCGTAGAGTGTTCAAATGCAAAATGTTGCATATTTTCCCTCTTACTATATTTTTCAAATGTTTTGAAATTGGTTTTAAGTCAATACTTAGTTTCAGTGTAAGCATTATTAAATTGTTTTTTAACTTAAAAACTGGTTGAAGTGGGATTTCATTTTGACTTGAGTGGTTAGCTGTCTCAAGACCTGTAACGAGAGAAAAGTGGGATAAACATTAAGTAATGGGGGTGGGGTGTTCTGAACCATACATTTGGCCATATGGTGTGAGAAAGGAATCTAATTTCATTATTTCTTCAAGAACGACTGACAGCTGAAACCTACAGAAGTGTGAATAACTAGGAAGATTAGACATTGTCAAATTATTTCTATTTATTTTCATTGTTTTGGAAACTCATTTACCCAGCAGATGTATTATATTTCTGCTACTCTAAAATGGCCTCCTGTGAAGTAATTCCTTGGATTTTTTTATGTTGCAGTTCCTTATAACACCCAGTAATAGCCTTGTATCAGACAGCACATCTTTTATTTGCCATCACATTAAAGAATTGGCCAAACATCCGGATCATTGCCAAAAATCCACTTCCCCACCACCTCCTAAAACATTTGAAAAAAAATGCTGACCCCCATGCTTAAAATACGCAAAGAATGCTTTATCCTACACTTGAACCCAATCTAATATGATGAACTTTCCACATTTTAAATGTAGCACTCAGTGGAATTTAGTAAATGTGATGCAGTGGTGAGGATGCTAAAACAACATCGAACTAGCAGTAGAAATAGAAAGATCCAGAGAGGTTAGGATAGGTAGATAGGAAAGGAAGAAACTTGTGGTCATTGAAAACTATGCTACTCTTTCCCTGCTGCTCTCTGTAAGACATGTTAATTATTTCCATGCAGAGTACTATTGCACTTAACAATATTTACATATGTACTTTTTTAAAAGTCTGTTTTTCTGTCAAATAAGCATTTTGAAATCAATTTTCCTTCAAAATAAAGCTTCTTGAATGTATTTGGATTATGTTTTTGAACTGAGAGCTGCACTGGGAGATTTGAGAAGTGCAAAAATAGATGGTTTGCTAAATTCTGATCAGCACATTCATCCAGTAGAAATGAATTCAGTTTGTACAGGAATTTGCAAAGGTCATGTTCCTCAAGCATTCCTACTCCAACACTGCTTTCAATGGTCATGACTGTAATGTCAGTTCAAATGCAATGTTCTTCAGTGGAATCATTCCACACGCTTGCTTGCAAGCCATCACGATACAGATACATGTAGGAGGCCAGTATTTGCTTTCCTCATTTCATATCATATTTAAATGGGAAGACAAAGGTTTCCAAGCAGCATGACAGCTAATTACATGAGGTGAATATTCTTCATCATTATTAATGATACCTGGCATAATAGTAGTATAGGTTAAAAGAATCTAGAGGTTTTAATATACCACAAACTACCCCATGTGAATAGTGTGATATGGCAGGAAATATCACACTATTTATTTTGGGTAGTTTTCTGATGAAGGAAAGTAATAATACCACTCTATTCTGTTTTGGGCATACTTCACGTGGTCCAGTACTAGGCACCAAAGTCTAAGATGGATGTCAACTATTGGAGGTCATCCGGAAGACAGTGAGCTAGATCACAAAGTGTCTGGAAACAAAAATCCTATCAGAAATATGTTAAGAGAGAGAAGTATATGGAGAAGAGACTACTTGATAGCCCTCTCAAGTAGATGATGGAGCAAACTTTTCTCCTGCTGCTTTATCGTGAAGGAGCTGAAAGGCAATTGCAGCCAAATATAGCAACAAATGTCATGCTGGCAATGGCGCTTTGATAGTAACATGGGCAACTTCAGAAAGTATTGGTCTCTCTTTTACTGAAGGCTTTTGAACAGAAGCTAGATGGACATCCACCTATGATGCTTGATGTGTGGATTCCAGCATTAACAAAGGTTACACTAAATTGCCTGTGAGTTGCTCCAACCCTACAATTCTATTGAGTAATATCTGGCAGCATTATATAGACAGATATCCTGCAGCTATTTGGCTAGAAATAAATCCCATTGAACTCGGTTGCATTGACATCTGAGTAGATGCAAATTGTATTGTATAGTTTTGACACTTGGACTAAGACCCGAGAGATTTAGATTCAAGTCCTCATTAAACCATGAAACTCACTAGGTGTGTTCCATTTGATGATGTAAGATCATAGCCTACATTTCTTTTGCATCATTCATCCAAGTAACTCAATTTTCTTTATGGTTGTCAATTAGCAGCAATGTCACCACCAAGTTGGCTGAGAATAGGTTATGTAGCCAACTGAAGATTTGAGTTTGGCTCTCCTCAGGTTCTCAATGGTGGCGTCAATATCCTAAAGGAATATCCTGTCTGCTCTTGGAAGCTAGGAAAGGTCAGTCATTGTTACTACTTGAATGGGAGACCACCAAGGAATACAAGATGCTGTAGGCTATATTTCAGAGGAAAGAACTGACAAAAGCAACGAAGTATTCCTTTCTTAAGAAAACCCTATGAAATTCATGGGATCACTGGAAGACATCAAGCAACTCGAAGACACACACACAGAGACTAACTTCCCAATCCTGGCACCATGTTCTAACAGACACCTTGGAAATATGGCTCTGTAAATAATGTTGGTACCTGTAAAATGTTACTATTTTCAATAATAGAACAGAAAACAGTTCTTCTGAAGATAACACAATGAGTGGGAACCATGTTGATCTTGTGATGACAAAAAATTTTTTTTTAGTTTCTGTTTTTTTCCACTTGTTTTTTCCTTTAAGAGTATTTTAATATTTTAGGAGCATTTGAATGGGATTTTACAAGTTTTATGACACTCTTGTGTCTATCCTGTGGTTTTCCTTTAAAAAAATCAAAGCTTTTTTGTTAGAATAATGAAAATAATGAAATGTAATTAGTAACATTGATTGCCTTTTGAAACTTGGAATGATTCACAGCAACAAATTGCTTCTTAAACCCCATGATGAGTAATGAGGAATGGATTTCCTTTAAAAAACAGTATTTTCCAAGCTCTACTATATAAGGAGGTAGAAAATGTATGCTGAAATACATTTTGAAATGTAAGCTTTGAGTCTGAAAAAATCATGCTCCTACTGCTGTTTGTTTTTTGTCATCGTTTCAATCTGGAGGATAACTTGCTTTGCTCATTCCCAGCCAATTGTTTCTTGTGGCAATTGTGATTTGCATAAATGCTTCTCTGTTTGTCAGCTTCCTTCATAACAGGTGTTCATGGAAAGAGAGTGGAATAATAGGTTGCGAAAAAGGTGAAAAAGATGGGCAAGTGGTTTCCAGGTGCCTACCCTCATTCGCTTACAAGGGAATGAGCTTGAACACCTACCTGGCAAATGCAGAGAATTTATTAAAAAGCTGGCAACGCGCAAGGAAAAAGCTCGGTGTGAATTTTAGTCATGACTTTTTCAAGGACTGTTTGTCTCCTGTGAGACATTTTGAATGACATTCAGTGGTTTTATTTGGCCAGGGGAGACAGATGATGACATTTTAAAATGGCAGTTGATGTGGAGAAGACCAATCATAAATAAGCTTTCAACTCTGAGCAACATGGGGTGCAGCAACAGACTCAAAGCAGCACTTCATTATCCTCATTCAAAGGGATTCTCATTTTGCATATGCTCTGCACATAGAAGGGAGGAAGGTCTCTAGTAAAACCCAACTGTTAACTGGGTTTTACTGGAAATGTATTTGGAAATTAGGCAGTCATGAAGGAGGGTTGAGGTTGTGTGTGTATTTTGCTATTATGCCATTGAAAAGTTGTAATTAATGAGAAGGATTAATGAGGCTGGCAGGGGAGGGGTAAATCTCTCCCGACTCTGCCCTCCAGGTATCTCTGTACAGCAGCAGGCTAGATCCGGGGGGCAGGGAGGTGGGGTAGCTCCTGATTCTATTTGGTTTGTTACATATGTTCCATTCAGTGCCTAATAATAATAATAATAATAATAATAATACAAATGGAACTCTGAAAAAGAAGATGGAGGGCCTGATTCTGGCAGCCCAAGAACAAGTCATTAGAACCAATGCCATCAAAGCCAGAATTGAAAAGTCGACAACAGATCCCAAATGCAGACTCTGCAAGGAAGCAGATGAAACAATAGATCACATCCTCAGCCACTGCAAGAAGATCACGCAGACAGGCTACAAGCAGAGGCATAACACCATTGCTCAGATGATTCATTGGAACTTGTGCAACAAATACCATCTGCCTGTGACAAAGAACTGGTGGGATCACAAGCTGGAAAAAGTTACAGAGAATGAACACATCAAGCTACTCTGGGACCTCCGAATTCAGACAGACATAGTTTTGGAGCACAATACTCCACACCTCACAATCGTGTTAAATAACAAAGTATGGATAGTTGATGTTGCAATCTCAGGCGAATAACAGGACTGAAGAGAAACAACTGGAAAAGCTGACACAGTATGAGGATTTAAAGATCGAACTGCAAAGACTCTGGCATAAGCCAGTCAAGGTGGTCCCTGTGGTGATTGACACACTGGGTGCAATGCCTAAAGACCTTGGCTTGCACTTAAACACAATCGGCACTGACAAAATTACTATCTGCCAGCTTCAGGAGGCCACCTTACTGGGATATGCAAACATTATTCACCGATACATCACACAGTCCTAGACATTTGGCAAGTGTCTGACATGTGATTCAATGCAACAGCCAGCAGAGTGTCTGCTACTCATCGTGTTGTGTTTCCAATAATAATAATAATAATAATAATAATAATAATAATAATTTTATATTTTACCCACCTCTCCTCACAATCATTGCAAACATTCTATAAAATACACATATTAAAACATATTTCTATGCATATTGAAATACACAGAACAAAGATTAAAACACAGAATGTTTAAAATTCATAATTAAAACTGACTGGGTAGGCCTGCCAGAAAAGATAGGTCTTCAAATGGGTTTTAAATTCTGACAGCTTATTTTTCTCTTAGAATTCTTCCAGTAGGTCATTCCATAATCTTGGGGTGGCCAATGAAAAGGTTCTCTGGGTGACAGTGGCCAGTAGGGTTCTGGCAGGCTGGAGTAGCCACCCCCAGAGGACCTATGTGCTCAGGGCAAATTGTACAAGTAAAGGTGATCCTGTAGGTAACCCGAACCTAAACCATGTACATTTTTAAAGGTCAAAACTAACACCTTTTGCTTTGCGTGGGAACTAATTGGCAGCCAGTGGAGTGACTTTAGTATGAGTGAAATATGTTCACACTTGTAACCAGTCTGGCTGCTGTATTTTGAACCAACTGGAGTTTCTGAACTTGGTACAGCGGTAGCTCATTGTAAAGTGTGTTGCAGAAATCCAACCTTGAAGTTACCAGTACATGCACTACCACCTTAAGGTCCCCCAAATCTAGGAAAGGGTGCAGCTGGCATATCAGCCAAAGCTGGTAGTAAGCTCTCCTGACCATCGCATCTACCTGGACTGACATTTAAAGAGTCAGGTCCAGGCGCACTCCCAAGCCACAAACACAGTCTTTCAGGAGGAGTGTAATCCCATCAAGAATTGGTTGACACACCTCCATCCCTGGAATAGAACCCCTGATGGCAAGTACCTCTGTTTTGTCTGGATTCAGTGTCAATTTGTTTTTCCTCATCCAACCAATTACCTTTGCCAGGCATTCATTCAGAGGAGACATGCCAATCTTAGCTGAGGCAGTTTTTGAAAGCATGGAGAAATACATTTGGTTATAATCAGCATACTGATAACACCCTACCCCATGCCTCCCCTAGCCATTTTCTGTAAATACTAAAAAGTATTGGGGATAGAATGGCATCTTGTGGGATGCCATAGAACAGCTTGGGTTTTGAGGAGCAGATATCCCCAATCACCATTATATGGAATCTTCTTGTGAGGTACAACGGGAACCACTACAACACAGTGCCTCTGATTTTCAGCCCCTCTAGGTGTTCCATAAGGATGCCATGATCGATGGTATCAAAAGTCGTGGAGATATCTAGAAGCATCAACAAGGACATGCTCTCCGTGTCAGTGTTAAGATGGTGATCATCTGCTAAGGTTACCATAGCCATGGCTATTAGCGAAGAAGTATTGCTTTAGGCCAATGCATTTGTGCTGAGAATGAAGTCATCCAATGCCACTTTTACTAATGTTGCAGATAAGGCCAAATGTGAAAGAGAAAACTGAGTAAAATTCTGAAGGTAAAGGGAAAAGGTGGGTTTAGAGAAGACAATACTAATTACCTTTCCCCCTTAATTATAACAAATCCCAGAGCTCTAATATAATGTTAAAAGATTCTTAAAAGTGCAAAATTGTATAGATGTGGGACCTTTACTGCCACGATGCAGGCATGCCTGATATTTTTTAGAGTGCCTCATTAATACTGAATAAATGATCAGTCTGTGAGGATCATTGCCTGTTTCAGCTGATGTTAACAGAAGGATTGAAGATATTAAATTTCTGAGTACTTTGCATCACATTATCTATCTCACTACGTGTAATGGAAAGTAGTTGAGTCAAGGGAGCAGAAGAGATCTGAGACAGTCCATTAGCTAAAGCAGGATTCTCTAGACATCTTTCTCTCAGTTTCCCGTGTCATAGGAATCTGCATTGGCCTGAACACCAACTGGTTTTATGAATTTCTTTTGGAATTTATATAGAATGCTGTCTGCGTGAATTTTAATTTTTGTGACCACAATGAAAAGCTGCTTCTATAGACATGAATCTGAACTAAAGGGCAGCATGTTGTCTGGAGTGATTATACATCCTCCAGCAACCATTCGTCTTCATCTGGAAGAACTGTAAAATTTTCCGGGTCAGGCTAGGATTGTCCATGGACACCAGCAGGGCCTTTTGGTGTATGATTCTACGTTTTTACTCAGCAATGATTGGGTACATGTTGGTGATATATGCAGGTCCAATGTCACATTATGCATCTATCTATGATTCATTCTTATGATCACTGTGGAAGGAAGTATCTAGCACCCCCATGCATAATGATCTCCTGCTCACACAGTCTATTTCTCTGGCTCTATGGCACAGCCTCCCACAAGATATTTAATGGGTGGAAAAGGTATTGAGTGGCCAGAACATTTCCAAGTTGTTTCTGAAGTTGGAGCCACAAAGATGAAAGCTTAGGAATCAGCTGGAGATCCAGGAGAATGATGTCCAGTTTGCTACCAAACTGGACAGTTTGCACAATTCAAAGTGCTGGCTTTACCAATAAAGCCCTAGACCAGTGGTTCTCAACCCCTCTAATGCCGTGACCCCTTAATACATTTCCTCATGTTGTGGTGACCCCCCAACCATAAAATTATTTTCGTTGCTACTTCACAACTGTAATGTTGCTATTGTTATGAATCATCGTGTAAATATCTGACATGCAGGATGTGTTTTCATTCATTGGACCAAATCTGGCACAAATAGCCAATATGCCCAAATTTGAATGCTGTTGGGGTTGATGGGGGAGTTGATTTTTGTCATTTGGGAGTATTATTTGCTGGGATTTATAGTTCACCTACAACCGAAGAGCACTCTGAACTCCACTAACAATGGAATTGAACCAAACTTGGCACACAGAACTCCCAGGACCAACAGAAAATACTGGAAAATGTTGGTGGCCATTAACCTTGAGTTTGGGAGTTGTAGTTCATCTATATCCAGAGAGCACTGTGGACGCAAACAATGATAGATCTAGACCAAACTTGGCAGGAATACTCAATATGCTGAAATGTGAACACTGGTGGAGTTTGGGGAAACTAGACCTTGCCATTTGGAAGTTGTAGTTGCTGGGATTTCTAGTTCACCTACAATCAGAGAGCATTCTGAACCCCAGCAACGATAGAATTGTGCCAAACTTTCCACACAGAACACTCATGAGCAACAGAAAATACTGTGTTTTCTGATAGTCTTTGGTGACCCCTCTGACACCCCTTCGTGACCCCTCCAGGGGTCCCGACCCACAGGTTGAGAAACACTGCCCTAGACGGTTCTGGCCCAACTTACATGTCCGAACCTATCTCCCCTTATGAACCATCTAGCACCTTAAGTTCATCTGGGGAGGCCCTGCTTTCGTTACCACCTTTGTCACATGTACATTTGGCAGAGATGAGAGACCGGGCCTTCTTGGTGGTGGCCCCTCGGCTGTGGAACGCCCTCCTTATAGATATTAGATTGGCCATTTCCCTTTTAACATTCCAGAAAAAAGTCAAGACGTGGCTTTTTGAACAAGCGTTTGAACTAGATAATGAGTCCGGACAACGTTTTTAACAAGGAGACACTATGAATTTATATTTTATTGATTTGTTTAGTTTTTAGTATATGTTATGTTTTTAATTGTATTTATGATATTGTAAGCATTGAATTTTGCCCTGTTAACCGCCTTGAGTCACCTACGGGCTGAGAAAGGCAGTATAAAAATACAGTAAATAAATATGTCCAGCTACAGAAACATGGCTCAGTCTATCTGTGATTTCCAAGTTACTAAATGGCCATGGAGTGAGATGATATGTCTCAAAAATGATTTTTTTTAAAAAATAGAAGGTGAGATTTATTTATTTATTTCTGCTACTTATACCCCGCCCTTCTCACCCCCGAGGGGGGATTCAGAGCGGCTTACAAAAAGAAGGCACAATTCGATGCCCATATCCAAATACATACATATATAAAACAATTAAAATAATTAAACAATTAACAGATTAAAAACATCAATATATAACACAATAGCACAATAATAAACAGTCTCATGGTCAGTGTTTCGAGTTCCATAGGTCCATTACGTTTCATCATTATTTGCCCATCATTATGGTCTTTTGGATTTTTGGATTCTTTTGGATTTCCTAGTGTCTTCTCTCCTGCTCTAGGATGGTGCCATTTTGACTATATAAACAATGACACAGAGAAGCTATTGAAATCCACAAGCATGTGGACAATTTCAACAGAAAGGAAGAGACCATGAAAATGAACAAAATCTGGCTACCAGTATTAAAAAAACTCTAAAATTACAACAGCAAAACAGCAGAGAGGAAACAACCAGGCACAGCTTAACACCTCTCAACAGGGGATTTTCCCAGGCTCAGGCAGGCCTTCAAATGCTAATGAAGGTGGTCAGTTGAAACATTCACACCTAGCTCCAGCAGGGAAGAGCTCCTTGCCCCAACCCAGCCATTCCACAGATATATAAACCCATTGTCCTAATTCCAACAGACCTCACTACCTCTGAGGATGCTTGCCATAGATGCAGGTGAAACGTCAGGAGAAATGTCTCTAGAACATGGCCCTATAGCCTGAAAAAACCCACAAGAACCTAGTGATTCCAGCCATGAAAGCCTTCGACAATACAATGACACTCATGTTCTGATTGCAGACAATAGAGGGAGATTTGGGCTAACCCAGTAGAGAGCGGCTCATTTTTCACCAACATGTAATCTATAGGAAATGTATAGTGCATCTCTTCACACATTGCAGAGTTCCCTGCTACAGTGGTTCCCAGCCTTTGTTTCTCCAGGTGGTTTGAACTTTCAGTTCCTAGAAATCCCATGCAATATAGCCAGTATTCAAAACTTCTGGGGTATGGGGCTGCAAACACATGGAAAGCCAAACATTCAGAAGCACTGCTCTACAACATGGAGCCCTTTATTTCTATTCTTTGTTGTTATAAACATTTTGCTGTAAAGCGTAGGTTGGTGAATACAATCCCATTTGGAACATTTCTTTGTTGCTTGACAAAAGGAGGACACTTAACTTCTTTCTAAGGGCCTTGACTTAATGTACTTTTCACATTTCCTCATGCACATCAATAAAACAATAATAAATCTGTCTTTCTGTTTAAGGTTGTTGTCGGAATACAATTAAAATAGGTACTGTGAACTTTGCAAGGACAGTTTGCCATATGCAGAGATGCATGGGAAGAGTAATCTGGCAGTGACTTTTGGGACTGTTTCCCCTTGCTGTAAACTATGTTACTTCCTAGGATATAATTTGTGTCACCTGTTATAATATCAAATAAATTAATCATTATTAAACCATTACAATGAACACTTCGGAAGCATTACCAGTATGATCACTTAAATAGATGGCACTTTTTTTTTTGCTCAACTGACTCCAGAAAGCTGTGTTCTTACTGTAATGCTTCTACGACTCCTAGTACTAAATCTTGATGTTAGTTTTTATTTACTGCTGCTAGTGAGTTTAGTGGGATCAAAAATCCTAGGGAAAAGTAGTAAAAATATAATGAAATAATAAAATTGCACATCCAGGCCCATAATCTTTAAAGCCTGTAATGACTCTCATGTAACATAGATAGCGGTTTTTCTTGAAGATCAGCTTAAAATGTCACAAATGAACTTTACAGATAAATAGAGACAGTCTTGATGGCTGTCTATGAGTTGAAGGACCAATTCAAACACAGCAGCTAAGGAGGAGAAGAAACGTTCAAGGCCTGGTGAGTTGAGCCAGAAAAAAACTAAATTAGTAGAGAGACCTAGTAAGTCTGTTCATCAGAACAGATCAGATACAAAATATTGTGCTGTCTGAAGTGAAAATTAAGATAAGTCCATCCAGGCATGGAGCCACGGGGGGGCTCGAGGGGCTTCACGCCCCCCCCCCCCGAAATTCTCATGGTGGTTCGCGAAAAGGCCTTACTGGTGCATTATTTAAACTGTTATGTTTATTCATATCATGATCTGATCACCATACTCAATATATCTCATATGCATGGGGGTATTGGGGTAATGATACAAAAGGTTTGCTAGGGTAGACCCTCTTTCACTCAGACTCAGGCCCCCCCCCCCCCCCCCCCCCCCCCCCCCCAACATTCCCCCCCCCCCCCCGAAACAAAATGCTGGCTACGGGCCTGGGTCCATCTTCTGTTCATCTGGACTGGCAATTGGTACTTCAATTCATGTTATGAATTAAATGCAGACAGCTGACTTGGAGGGTGTAATATAAGGTTTCAAACTATTTTTTGCCATTTTTTTCTTAGCCACACTAGTCTTAAAAACACATTTAGTGACAGGCATGAAATAAAGCCTTTCCAGTGGATGCTCCTAGGCTATGCCTCCATGACAGGTGAGACTTAACCACTCTAGGCTCTAGGTCAGGGGTCCTCAAACTAAGGCCGGGGGCTGAATGCAGTCCTCCAAGGTCATTTACCCGACCCTTGCTTAGGGTCAACCTAAGACTGTAATGACTTGAAAGCACACAACATCAACAACAACAATCCTATCTCATCAGCCAAAAGCAGGCCCACACTTCCCATTGAAATACTAATAAATTTATATTTTTAAAATTTGTTCTTCATTTTAATTATAGTAGTGTTTTTAAGTGTTTTTGCACTACACATAAGATATGTGCAGTGTGCATAGGAATTCATTCATTTTTTTTCTAATTATAATCCGGCCCTCCAACAGTTTGAGGGACTGTGACCTGGCCCTCTGTTTAAAAAGTTTGAGGACCCCTGGTCTAGGTTGTTAGAAGAGGGAATGTAACACATCTGAATTTCACAAGCTCCTCAATTTTGAATTGCTCTCCAGTTAAATAATAATAATTTATTTGTTTGACTAATCATATGACCATTTCAAAATACAACATGAATAAAATACAAGACAAAAAGGAGAGGACAGTAGCTGACCTTCTATTTACAGTCAAAGTCTTATTGTCCTGGTTCTTCTTTCAGGAAATGTGCTCTTTTCTTGATAGTGAAATAAGAGACAACACAACTGTGTGGGTTAACTATTGGCAACTTTTATTGTATGTTACCAATCAATCTCTGTGTGATCTGCCAACCAATTTAAGGACATGAACATGAACTTGAACTTGAACTTGAGACCAACTCATCCTCAAACAATGGCGAGACAACACAGTCCCGGATGCAACCCAAATGCTGTTTCCAAGGTGACCCTTCAGGGAAACGGGTGGAGAATTCAATCCCAACTCCAGAGGATATTGAGACCATAACTCTTCCTGCTCAAGGCCACTGCTGTTCACCCTCACCTCTATTCATTTAATAACAGATGAGGGTTCCCATTCATGGCCTACAACACAAAGGGGTGCCTTAGGTGCACACCGACATGTAACCTAGCCCTATTTTTCTGACCACAGATTAGTTGTATCAACATTTCTAGACTTGTTCATTCATTCAGTCACTTCCGACTCTTCGTGACCTCATGGACCAGTTCCCTGTCAGCTGTCACCATCCCCAGCTCCTACAAAGTCAAGCCAGTGACTTCAAGGATACCATCCATCCATCTTGCCCTTGGTCGGCCCCTCATACTTTTTCCTTCCATTTTCCCGAGCATAATTGTCTTCTCTAAGCTTTCCTGTCTTCTCATGATGTGGCCAAACTTCAAACTAGACTTAAGAGTCCCAAATCTCATTTAGCCTCTTGCATGAGATTTAATGCTACCTCCAGCCTCCACCCCATTTTTACAAGTTACTTTTCCCCCTTTTCTGTTGATGCAGAAGCCCCAAAGAGTGAATGTATCTTTAAACCCTTTGCACTCACCTGCTTCTCCTGACAATTAAAGAAAACAACCTTTGAAAGAAACAACATGAGGGCTGCACTAGTTCTACTCATGTTAGATCAGTTCTTTCTTTCTTTATTTATTTAAAACATTTATATCCTGTCCTTCTCAACCCCCAAAGGGAGGAGTCAGGCCGACTTACAATTGGCAATCATTAGATGCCAACATAGAACAATTACAGCACAGCAATTAACATAAACAAGTCAACAACAGTAAAAAAAATACATTAAAATACATCAAAAATACATTTAAAATAATGGCCCTTAAAATAGTAACACCACCAAGTCTGAGTCTGCAAATCCAAATCATAGTCCAGAGTTCCAGTCCAAGGTCTCTTCATTGACAATTCTCATGTTGCTCAGCCAGCTGCCCGAATGCTTGGTCCCAAAGCCAAGACTTGGGTTTTTTTCTGAAGGAGAGGAGAGATGGAGTCGCCCTAATGGAATTGTCAATTATTCTGTTGTTGTTGGTTTTTCTTTTTATTATGCCTAATTTTTGTAAATTAAGTGAGATTGAGCAAAGAAGTTTGTCCTTAAAAAATATTGATATCAATGTATATAAACAGTCACAGCCATACAGACAGATAGATATCCATCACTGTGCTTTGTGAATTCCAAAGATGAGAACAAGGAGGGGGTTTAGTGAATGTTTTGCCTCAAGTACAGGATTAACATGCCTAAATTGGTGTGAAAACAACTTCTCTTTGAAGGAGAGCAGTCTCACTTCAGGCAACAAAATGTCTTGGGCCAGAACTGGCCAAAATTAGCCTCAAGTGAGTTCCTCTTTTAAAACTATAAACCCTGCCTCTTACAATTTTGTATTTGGAAAGGCTCCCAAAGGGCTTCTGGCGCAAGGGTTTGAAAAGGATGTAATTTTACTAATGATGGCAGAAATTGCAATATATATATATATAATAATATCGGAACAGATAAGTATGAATTCTTTCTGTTCTACTGATTTTTTTTTTCACTTACAACTTTCATATCATTTAGTTCTTTTCTTTTAATGGCTATAGATAAAAGAAGCATTATGGGATTTCTTGTTCAGAGGAAGGGTTTAAAAATAAATAAAGCTCATTGGAAAATGTGCCCCATGATAGTCAACTGCCTCTGATTAAAAATATTCTAAGCATGTGCTCGATGAGCCTGCTAATCACTGTTTGGATTTTGTTATAAAATATTTAATAAATGCACTGCAGTAAGTGAAAGTTATATACTAATAAAATATGTACTCTACCCAAACTTCCCTTGAACGAGGCTCATTGTAATTGAGGCTGGAATTGCACTGCCATGTAATCCATTTTTAGAATGCAGATTAACTGCATTGAACTGAATTATGTGGTCATGTAGACACATATGATCCAGTTGAATGCAGGTAATTTGCATTCTGAAACTGGATTATGTAGATCCAATCTAAAACAAGACTCATGGCAAGTGTATTCCCATGATTAATTTACATTAACTTCATCTAAGATTTACTTAGGATGTTGTTTATTTATTTATTTATGACATTTATGTGCTGCCCTTCTTACCCTGAAGGGGACTCAGAGCGGCTTACAAGATTATATACATACATACAATATATTATATTATTAGCATAGTACAATATCAGTATTATATATTACTATATTGTACTATATCATTATATTGTAATATAAAATATATAATCATAATATATTATTAGTAGTAGTATTATATTGTATTACATTATAATATTATAAATATATGTATATACATTATATTATATTATTTTAGCATCGCACAGGATACATGATGGAACTGTCTTCTGCCCCCCCCCCTTCACTCTGGTCCAAAGCAGCAGTTGGTGCTGGGGGGAGGGGCCCCCAACTGATGACATATGTAGGAGACAAGGTGAAGCTGCCCCCTGCCCCTCTCTCTTCTTCTTCTTCTTCTTCTTCTTCTTCTTCTTATTATTATTATTATTATTATTATTATTATTATTATTATCATTATCTATGCTGCCTCTTTCCCTCACCTGCCACCCATAGCCCGGTTCTCCAAAGGGTAAAATGTATTGGCTATCTGGCTTTGAAAGTTCTTCCATCCTTTGCCGAGAACAGTCTGACTTGTTTCCTTGTATTGGCTAATATAGATTGTCATAGACATTTCAAGGGGCAGTCCTTACCTAGGTTTGACTTCCTTTAGAAAGAATGATTGCTGGAAATGGATCGTGCTTTGTAGTGTTGCCATTATTATAAATGTATAAAACAGACATGACTGAAGGCGATGGAAGCTGAGGACAATGAATCTGGTCTGGATTTTAGTTTGAATGTTAGTGGAAATTTCCGAGATGTGGATTCTGTTCTACTTCTAGGATTTTAGTGATGCAATTCAGATCTTTTAAAGTTTGGAGTAAAACCAAAATTGGATCCATCATCCACACAGACATGGAAGCTACCAGCTGCCTCTAGATCAGTAGTTCTCAACCTGTGGGTTCCCAGAAGTTTTGGCCTTCAACTCCCAGAAACCCTAACAGCTGGTAAACTGGCTGGAATTGCTGGGAGTTGTAGGCCAAAACACTGGGGACCCACAGGTTGAGAGCCACTGCTCTAGATGAAGGCAACAGATCAGAAGCTTCCAAAAGCTGTAAATCCAAAAAAAGAAAAAAGAAAAGAAAAACCCAGTTCTCTAGCATGTAGCTTTGCCCCTCCAAATGTCTTCTTGTCCCCATGCCAGCTTCTGGTATTTCATTCACAGACTGATCTAGCTTACATTATCCCAGCTAAGGATTGGTGGATATGAGAAAGCATGGAAAGTTCTATTCTGAGTTATTTGCACACTGGGTTGTTGTAGGCTTTTCGGGCTAAATGACCATATTCTAGAGACCTCACTACCTCGGAGGATGCTTGCCATGGATGCAGGCAAAACGTCAGGAGAGAATGCCTCTAGAACATGGCCATATAGCCCGAAAAGCCTACAACAACCCAGTGATTCCAGCCATGAAAGCCTTCGACAATACATATTTGCACACTCTTGTCAAATACCTCTGTGTGCCAGAAGTCACTTTTTTCATTTGGGTGTGGTGGTGACAATGGTGGAACAGTAGCAAAAGCTGTTCTCCTTAGGAGATGAAACTGCCTTGATAGTCTAAATCTACTCAGGAGCAATTGAGATAGTTTCATCTTTAAATAAAGATAGACACCTCACTCCAGTTACTACCATACCTGTACTTTACTTTTGCTACTCCTCTTCCTCCTCATATACTTATATAGTAATGTTTGTAAATAAGTTATTGATTATATGTGATGATGATGATGATGATGATGATGATGATGATGATGATGCATTTATTGCCCACCTCTCCCTATGGTTTGAGGTGGGATAATCTTCAGTAAAACAAGAGATAAAACACTATTGAAAACATACAACAAGATCGGTGGATGTGAGAAAGCGTGGTAAGTCTTATTCCGTGCTATATGCACATTCTTGTCAAATACCAGACTCTCTGTGTGCCAGCCTATTCCTTCTTCTTTCTCTGCCTCTTTCTCACCCATACACTCATAAAGCAGAAGAGAAATAAATTGCAGGAGCAAATGATGCTCACAATATTCAGAAATTGTTGGATGGTGCTGAGTAACATATAAATTTAGGCTGAGGATGACAAGCAGACTTTAAGGAACAAATTTCACCAACTCAGCAAAATCATAGCAACAACTCTACTTTCTAGGGCCTTCCTTTTTTTTAATCAAATTGACAAGTATAGACCATCAACCAGCTAATTCTTTTAAAAGGTAACTAAATGGTTAGATATAATTATGATAATGGAATGGCCGCTTATTCCCGGAGAGTGTGCTTTGATTTATTCTAAGCAATCCAACCCTGACAGATATATAAACCCCGCTTGCCTAGT
This sequence comes from Anolis sagrei ordinatus, assembly GCF_025583915.1. Classification (NCBI taxonomy): domain Eukaryota; kingdom Metazoa; phylum Chordata; class Lepidosauria; order Squamata; family Anolidae; genus Anolis; species Anolis sagrei. Next base: position 128,088,210 of record NW_026847549.1, read on the forward strand.
TTCCAACAGACCTCACAACCGCTGAGGATGCCTGCCACAGATGCAGGAGAGAATGCTTCTCGAACAGCCCAAAAAACCCACAACAACCCAATCCAACTAATGATATTCAGTAATACAGAGTAAGGAAAGAGGATAGTGCTCTATTAGCAATCCAAGTGATATGATCCCCCTGACAATCCTCCAATTTTTCTTAAGGCATATGGTAATCAAGACTGATGTTGGAAGCTTCCATCTTATGGCCACATAATTCCCAATATAATCAATTCCATAATTGCACGCACAGGCCTGTTGGCATGGAGTAGACACTAAAAACTACTGCTGCTATAGGTTTTGGCATGCATTCTTCCCACCTAACAGCCTTCTTATCTGTTTATTTTTATTATATGTTATGTCTTCGCTTTTTATGTTGTTTATGTGTTGTTTGCCATTTTGAGTCCTGAGCTGGGATAAAAGTGGGATAGAAATAAATAAATAATTCTGCTTTGCCTGGCTGCTGAGAAATGTCTGCCTCTGTCCTGGACAAGATAGATTGGTACTGCCTTAAGATAGTTGAAAAGCTGTTGGTGCTACACGGCCCTGCCAGTTAACCCTTGTCAATTTGCTGCATACAGTGAAGGTTCATAGCAATCCTGGGATCTGCTGCCTTCTCAAAATGGTAGGAGACAATGCTCTTGCCTCTCTGTCATGACTCGGGCTGCCTGCCTTCCAAATTAGGGGATGTTTGTAGAATGGTAGTAATACTGTGCTTGCCTCTGATCTTCAGGCTCAAGAAAACCATCTTGACAGTGGATAGAGACGTGCTCTTGCTACTATCATGCTAAATGCTTACAAATGTTACTGCATACAAGTCTTAGGACCTCATCACATAGGGCTTGGGCTCCATCCTACAATGCTTCCAGGATGGAGCCCATCACATGATGCAGGTATACTTCCAGTAGGGCTCCGCCTGGCTCTGTTCTGGAAGTGTTATAGGACGGAGCCCTGAGAACACAGGTGGCCATCCATGTTGTCATTAGGTAAGCTGGGAACAGTGCAGGAGAAGCCGAGCAGCACTGGTTTTCCCCATGTGATGGAGAAGGGGGTGATGTGGGGCACTTAAAGCTGGTTTCCCCCACTGTCTGATGGATTTGTCCTGTTTCTTGATGGATTCCCCTGTTGTTCCCTGGCTTAAGGAGCTCAATGTGATGAGGTATTTACTGACAGTGCCTCTATGAGCACCATGTACATTTGTCGTATGATTGATTTGGCTAAATGAATGATCCAATGCAATACTAACAATAAGAATTTTCTTTTCATATATATAATATTTTATTATGATATTTGAATGGGCAAATTTACATAAAATAGGAATAAAACAATTGAGGCAAATTGTACGGAAAAGAGCGGAAGGGAATGATTAAAGAGTGGTAGGGAGCGAAGCAAATCTAAAAGATTGGAGTGTGATAGGAAGGGAGTGGGGGATAAGGGGAGAGTAATAGGGTTGGGAAAGGGAATTTGTGCTTCCATTCTTCTCTATAGTGGTATTAAAATTCCGTTATAATCCTTTATTTTACTTCTGCTTTCTGCTTTCCTAGCGATAGTATCTTCTATCTTCTATTATCTTCTTTTTAGATTAATTATTTTATTTTATTTTCCTTCAACCATTCTATAAAAGAAGTCATCAATAATTTTCAATGCTGTAAATATATGTTTAAAGGGGAATCACATCAAGAAAGCAAATTGGACACCCAGCAGAAAGCGGGGAACAGTTGCGACAAGGGAAGGAAACAAGTGTCACTAACTAAAACATGCACATCAACTGATGAACACTATTACTCAAATGAAAAAGAAAGGTCATCCAATTATTTCTACAAGGTAATTTTTTCTACAAGGCAAAAAGTTGTGAAATTAAAAAGAGCAAAATTCAGAAATACCAGACTCAAGTGCAAATGTTCATACCATCACCAAAAGATGTTCATACAATAAGAACTCTGTATCTGTGAAGAATATGTTCCTGCCCTACTTGAGATATGTGAAACTTTGGATATGACCAGATGCCATTGAATTACCAGTCTCAGCATAGTATAGAGTTGTGTTGGAAAAGCTAGAGATTTCTAGAGAGGTTTTGCTTGGTTTTCCAAGACAATTCTATAGTAACATCTGGGAGAAGTATGCCATAGAATCACTTAGTAAATTCCTAGAGAGACCTCTTTCCCCTCAGCATATGGGTTCATCAGACAAAGTGGTTTTACTGTACATCTAACAAACAAATGAAGATATACAGTAGACAATTACATATTCAACTTTCATGACTTACCATAATATTTCCTTAGTGCAGGTAAGATTCCTGTATATTATCACTGAACACATCCAATTCCATCTCCCACATTTTTTTCTCAGTATGTCATTTTAGAGACAAATTGTCTGGCTTTTACCCACTTATTTTTGACACGTGGGTCTACAGATTGATTAAAAATTACTTTGGACTGCATTATTCCACTCCATAATTGAACAGGAGCCATGTGAATATCAAGCTGGAACAAATCAAGGTTGGCTAAATTCATGTCGGTGTTCAGGATTTAACTGAATTGGTTGCACAGCTCCAGTTTTCAGCCTTCATTGAACTAGAAAACTGAAATAATATCATATAAGTGAAATGACTGAGCACGCTTGCAAATATCAGACAGTCTGTGACTATCCCTTGGGCTGGAACTAGTCAATGGATGCATAATGAAGGATTTATCTAGATTGTGAACCCAGTCATGAAAAATCAAAATCTGCTCACAAATCATCCTGAATTAATTTAGTATTTTAAAAAGAGAGTCTTACTAATATACTGTGTGCACCTGATATCATCTGGTGTTTGTGCTAAATTAATTCTCATGTGGATACCAAAATCCATGGATGAAGTCCTGTTATATACAATGGCAGAGTAGCATGGGGTACCTTATGTAAAATGGCAAAATCAAGGTGTGTTTTTATTTTTCGTTATCTGAGCAAGTTCTTCACAAGCCATAATTATTCTACTCCATAATTGAACAGGAACCATGTAAATATCAAGCTGGAACAAATCAAGGTTGGCTAAATTCATCTAGGCCATAATATAGACTGCAAGCGTTGGAGACCTCACTCTAGTCTTTTTGCTCATGCATCAGAGCATTTTTTGTCTTTTGTTCATGTGTCATGACCCTATTTGTGTGTGCATGCCTGTGACCTTATCGGCCTCTATCAAGAGCGCAGAACCTTCAGCCTTGGAGTTATTGATGGACTTCAAATCCTATTTAGGGGAATGGCAGGAGTTTGCTGTGCCAATAACATAACTAGCCTCTAGAATCACGCTAGACTGGATATACTGTAAATTTTTCTTTATTTTTCATTTTTAAATTGCGCTTTTGCTTAGTCAACCAAGAGGAATATTTTTTTTTTTTTTTAGATTTTTCCACCAAATTTTTCCATAACCCAGCCACAGGGTGCCACAGGAATAAGACCTCTCCCAGTATCCCCCCCCCTCCTGGCTCACCCGGGCTGGAAATCCAACTGGTTCAACGGGCGGCGGCCAGGATGTTAACTGGTGCCCCTTACAGAGAGAGGTCAACCCTCCTGTTCAAGGAGCTCCACTGGCTGCCGTTTATATTCCGAGCCCAATTCAAGGTGCAGGTGCTTACCTACAAAGCCCTGAACGGTTTGGGACCCGCCTCCCTGCCTGACCACATTTCTGTATACGAACCCACTCAATCTCTTCAATCATCTGGAGAGGCCCTGCTTGTGCTCCCACCTGCATCGCAGGCATGATTGGTAGGGATGAGAGAAAGGGCCTTTTCGATGGTGGCCCCTTGACTCTGGAACTCACTTCCTAAGGACATCAGGCAGGCCCCAACTCTGGCAGTCTTTAGAAGGAGCTTGAAGATGTGGTTGTTCCAGTGTGCCTTCCCAGAATAATGATCTCACAGCACTTTGTCCTCCAAAGCACTTTACATTGTTTTAGGTCTGCTTGTATGTTTTCCACAAACGCCCCATCACTTTTTCGCCCATGTTCCAGCATTATTTTCAATTTTAATTTTACATTTGGCCTTCCCATAGTCAGGTGTTCCTGCGAGAATCTTTGTATCTTTATTTTCAATTTTAATTTTACATTTGGCCTTCCCACAGTTTTAATTGTGTGTTGTCTTAGTGTTAATGTTTCATTATTTTATTGTCCATGTTTTATTTTAATTGCTTGTATTGTTGTTATTATTGCTTGTATTGTTGTATTTGGGCTCGGCCTCATGTAAGTCGCACCGAGTCCCTTGGGGAGATGGTAGCAGGGTACAAATAGTTTTATTATTTATTATTATTATATACTCCATTCTTATATATATTGCTCATATTTTAAAAGTTCCTTTATGAAAAGGTTTTGTTTTTGTTTTTCATAAATTGTACATTGCTATAGAAGTTGGGGAGAGGTCAACTCCAATCAAGAACGCTAAGTAGATGACCTCTGCCGACAGGGTTATTTTTTTCCTGTTTTCAATTTGACTGAACTCTTTGAGAAACTAAATTAATTGTGCTTTCCACAGTTGATTGGTGTGTTGGTAAAAAGCGCTATGTAAACTGCTTCTACATTAACAGCAATGGAAGGAATAAATAATTCAGATCATGTGGACCAAAATGCCAATACTAACTAGGCATTCATTGATCTGCTCTGTATCATACCTTTTAGTAAACCGCAAAACTGACCCACAGGAAGATGCAAATGTTGGAACTGACTGGTTTTGTCAAGTTCAGTTCAATCAAGATTCACTGATCTCATTTTCTTCTTTGCAGTCTCTTGGTTTCCCAAGGAAGCAGTTGAAAAAGATGGGATGTCTAAGTTTCCATTTTATTGTCAGCCTCCAGTAGAATTCCCCATGCAGAGTTAGCTCACTGCAGAAGAAAAGAAAATGGAGAAATACTTCTCAGTGAGCCATTTATCCTATACGAAATAACCCCAGAGCGGTCGATCCCAGCATATTGCTGCCATTTCATTAACTAACAGAAAATAATCTACCTGTTGAATAATACATCTCTTAGCAGCAGCTGCCAGCCACCGTCCTTCTGTTAGTGGTAGATATTAAGAAATCCAATTTGGACTTATCATATATATGGGTGAGAGTCTATGTATTTGCACACAATATTTATAATAATCTGTCTTCCTTCTCACATTGTATGCAATTCTAGAGCTATGCCCTTTAGCATAGGGCATGAAGACAAACAGGAGCACAGGATGAGGTTTAAAATTGGCATGGCTGAATAAATATGATTAGTATAAAGAAATATGATTAGTATAAAGTTTTACGGTGTATGTGTGTCTCACCTAACTTATGGTGACCATACAAATTTCATAGGGTTTTCTTAGGTAAGAAAAAGAATGCTTCAAGATGAATTATATTCTAACAAAGAAATATATCATTGCATTCGTAGGCATCATCCACCGTTGGAATACAATAATGCTTTAGAATATATTTCACCTCCAAGTATTCCTTACCTAAGAGAGCCCTATATAAGTTGAAGGGTCACCATAAGTCAGGTGACATGGAGCCATTACTGACTCTTTTTAGCTTCGAAGATCAGATGTCTTCAGAGTGTTTAAGTATATAGACCAAACATGTCCTTAAATGCTATTCCTTCATACCATGATTGTGAATATAAGGAGAAGGGTAGACAATTGAAATAGCCATTTTCTTTGGGTTTTTTCTGGGATAAAAAAAATCTGACTGATGCTCATTTTAATTAAATAATAAATAAAACTGTATTTGTATCCCACCACAATCTCCTTGAAGGGACTTGAGGCAGCTCACAAAAGCACTCAATAGTGCAGTGATAACACAGAGAATACAGTAGGTACATCAATATAGAAAACAGAAAAATAAACATTCTACACATAAAGTTTATATAAAACAATCTATAAAATTCCTGCTGATATAGACTAATTGTATACTATGTCAGTCCCATAAAGTACAAAGTGAAAACAATCACCAAGTCCTCAAATTCGATTGTTAAGGTATTCGACATGGTCAAAGGCTTGTTTTAAAAGCCATGTCTTCAGATGTGTCCAAAAGACTTGGAAAGTGGGGGCCAGCCTTAGGGCATTCCAAACCCAGGGGCACCCCCAAGAAGGCCCTCTCTCTTGTTCCCACCAACAACGGCTGAGACCATGGTGGGAGTGAGAGGAGGGCCTCCCTGGGAGATTTTAGCACCCGCACCAGTTCATAGAAGGAGATGCGGTCTTGAAGATAGGTTGGACCCGAACCATATAGAGCTTTGTAGGTAATAATCTGCACTTGTTGGCAGCCAATAGAGTTGCTTCAATTTGAACATGGTGTGCTCCCTATAGCTAGCCCGAGTTAGCAATCTGGCTTCTTACCTTTGCACTAACTGCAGTTTCTGAGCCATCCAAAGGCAGCCCCACATAGGTGCATTACAGTAGTCCATTTTAGATGTAACTAAGGCATAGACTACCGTGGCCAAATATGGCTTCTCGAGATACGGTCACAGCTGACCCACAAGTTTTAATTGTGCAAGGGCTACCCAGTCACCGCCAATACCTGAGCCTCAATTGTCAGTGCTGAATCCAGGAGAATCCCCAGACTGCAGACCTGTGTCCTCAAGGGGAATGTAACCCCACTGAGCACAGGTTACCACCACATAGACCAATTGACCTCGCAACTGACCAGGAGGGCCTTTGTCTTGTCTGGATTAAGCTTCAGCTTTTTAGTCCAGCCCATCACAGCTGCCAGGCACTGGTCAAGTATCAGGGGAGCTTGTGTGTTATTTACTTAGAAATGGCACCCAACTCCAAAACTCCAGATGACCTCATCCAGCAGTTTCATGTAGATGCTGAAAAGCATGGGGAAAAGAATAGAACCTTGCAGGACCCCACCGGTCAATGGCCATGGATCCAAGAAGGTGTCCCCCAGCATCATCATCTGGATGCAATCCTCCAGGAAGGAGCAGAGTCACTGCAAAGCAGTGCCCCCAAGACCCATTCCAGAGAGTTGACCCAGAGAGATACCATGGTATCGAACACTGTTGAGAGATCCAAGTGAACTAGCAGGGACACACTCCTCTTTTCTAGCTTTCTGCGGAGGTCATCCACCAAGTCAACCAAAGCTGTCTTTGTTCCATGACCAGGCCTAAAACCAGACTGCAAGGGATCAAGATAATCAGTTTCATCCAAGAATCCCCAGAGTTGAGCAGCTACCACTCACTCTAGAACCATGCCCAAAAAAAGGGAGATTAGAAATGGGCTGGTAGTTGTTTACAGAGGAATCTTGTGACAAGACTCATTTTGCATCCAGCATGGCTCAGTTATTAAACTTAGGAAGCCAACCAGATTGGAAATAATTAATTCACAACACCTGGTTCTATGCATGTTCATATAAGAAATATTTTGACCAGTTTTCTTTCGGAGTTTACATTAATAAGAACCTGGTCCTCAAATTCCATATCTATTGAAACAGTAATACAGAAATTGCATCATCTTTTTCAAAACAGTCAGACCTCACTGTTTTAGCAAGGCATCCTTCACAGAATGGAATGGGCAGAGTGCCAAAATTACCCAGCCTGTTGTGAATAGATATCAGTGGTTGATGGGAGGATCTGCTCTTTCCTCGGGGCCCAGAAATCTCATCTCCAGCCAATCTGTCCTGTCCTGCGCAGCTCCTTGCCATTCCCTTGGGCTGGTATGACCTTCTTCATTTAAATATAGCCTTTCAGAGTATATTTTCCCTAGATGGTCACTTAGCACCTGCAATCTATCCAGGATAGCCCATTGCTCCTTTCTTGGCAAGTTCGCATATGCCTCTACCAGAGACTGTTCCTCCAAGCACAACTGGTTTCCCTCGCCGGGGGCACCTTGTGGATCCGATGGCTTAGCGCCCAATAGGGCTCCGCAACTGTTCATATCTCCCCTTCACCGCTGGTTGCCGTTCCTCCAATTTCCTTCTGCCATCTGGAGCTTCTTGAGTGAGGACTTTCTGGAAGAATCTTGTTAACGTGATGCCTTTTTTTGCGAATAAGTCTCTAGTTCTAATAATGAACTTAGCTATATTTAAAATCAATAAAGGAGACTATGGCATCAATATACAGTGTGTCATTATACAAATAATCAATCTGGTCTATATCTGTAGACTACAGTCTAGAATGGATTAACTGACCCATTTACTTACCACTTGCCAGCTGCCCCCAGCTAGCATAGACACTTTTCCAAGATCTGGCTGTCCGCTACATATAGCTGTAGATTTCCTGCTTTTGCTGGTAAAGCATGCAAGGTCTGTCCCAGACACCCACCACTGGTATTGCCAAAATAAGTAGGCTATCCAAGAAGAAATGATTGGTGTTAGTATCTGGCATCTTCAAGTAACTATCAAGTAACTGCCTATCCTGCCCCATCCCTTAATTTTTTCTGGTCTGACATCCCATGTAATGCCAGACAGCTAGTTTTCACTTCTGCTTTAATCTCCACAAGCCCCACAAACTGTACAGCATTATGGGGAATTAAAATGGTGATTTCCACCAGTGCTAATTTGCCTACAACTCCCTCAAAGCTAGAGCTGGCCCTAATTCCAGTCACAATTCATGCAGATCTCGTCTCATCATTTTAATTAGCAAATGCAGAGCTAGAAAACAGGTCATGAAGTCCTAATTGTTCTAGTACATCCATCTTAACTTTCACTGCAAGCAAGCATGGCAACATTCCTGTATAGAGATTTTCCCAGAGTGAATTTTAGTTCTCTGTTGAAGATTTGTTTTTGCTCAGCACCAGATTTTGGATAGCTAATGATAAAACTAATTGGACTTATAACACTGTTCTACAAATTTTCAGTTTTTCTCAGTTTCGGAAATGAATGTGCCGTTTCTTAATAAATTTAACATGCTGAATTCAAATATAATAATTAAATGTGTTAATTGGCTCTGGTTTTTATGCAACAGCTATTTCAATTTTCTCCACAATAGGTAATTCGTTAATATTATGATAATGCGCCTAACCTTACTGCATGTACATAAACCATGAATATTTACTAAATTTTAGTCAAATTATATTGCCAATAGTTTATACATGAGAAATATTTATTTAAGTAGTCTATTGTTTATGTTTGTGCAGCAAGAAACTATATTAGTAGGCCTAATGCAGTTGAAAAGTCTGAAAGTTTCAATGTCACTTTAATCGTGATTTTAGTTTATATCGTGTTTGCTTCTCTTGACTTTTCTTTTATATTCAAGGAAAGGATTGTCTCTTACAATGCTCCAGCAGTAGTCTGACAGCATTGACGGAGTCCATTTGCCTTGATATCTTTTTCCATAGTGCTTTATTTACACACGTGCGAGGCATAACTACAGTAAAAAGAACAATGTAAAACGATGTTTAATGATACTGTCTCAGTCTTCAACTGACTGACTCTCACCGTTCAAAAGTCTGGACTTATATAGGGCTTTCTGGCTTTTGCACATGGCACTAATACTGCGTCATCTAGAATCTTCCATAGTGTAAGTCGCAACATGCATTTTTTCAACCATACATGATCACATGATTTCTTATATCATAAAAACTAGAGCCAAAATACATTTTTAAATGTCATTTTCATTTTCAACACCCCAAAATCATAAAAGAACAGCTATTTTCAGGCCCGCAACTTTCTAGAATCTTCCATAGTGTAAGTTGCAACATGCATTTTTTCAACCATACGTGATCACATGATTGCTTATATCATAAGAACTAGAGCCAATATACATTTTAAAATGTCATTTTCGTTTTCAGCACCCCAAAATCATAAAAGAACAACTATTTTCAGGCCCGCAACTTTTTCTCCATTGAACAGTATAATCATTTATCCTGTTTTCCTGCCAAATTGAAAAAAATATGTACACATTCTTCTTAGGATACAAGTCCCTAAATGAAAACAATTATTACAATTTACCAACACATTGGTCAACTCGCTGACATTCTTCACAAGTTAATGACTGAAATCATCCTAAAAACCATGCCATCCGTGGGCTACAGAGACTTCTGTCTAGCTTCTGTGTCTTTTAACAGAGACTTCTACTTTGTGATCCGTTCTGTCCCCTGCTGTGTCACAGGACTTTTTGATTTGATTTATTAAGAGTTATGTGCTCTTGGCTGTCCCAAATGAGCACTTTCTAATTCACACAGAAATTATTATTATCTGAATGTATTATTAAAAGGACATGAAAGCCACTTTCTAAAATTAGCTTCTTTCAGACTGTATTTTAATCACTTTTGGTCTCAGTTCTAAAAGTGCTCTTCCAGCACAAGTTTAGCCAGAAAGAGCATACATATCTTTCTCCTTGCAGTCCTGTTAATAGTCCAAGGAAATGAAGATAAATGCATAGCGTCAGGATACAGACATTACCCTTAGCTGGGATTAGCACTAACCATAGGTTATCAAACATACCCTGATTCTAGGAATACAATAAACCAGGGATCCCCAAACATTTTAAACAGAGGGCCAAGTCACAGTCCCTCAAACTACTGGGAAAAAAGCTAATTTGAAAAAAGCATGAATGAATTCCTATGTACACTGCACATATCTTATTTGTAGTGCAAAAAATACTTTAAAACAATACAATAATTAAAATGAAGAACAATTTTAACAAATATAAACTTATTAGTATTTCCATGGGAAGTGTGGGCCTGCTTTTGACTAATGAGATAGGATTGTTGTTGTTGTTGTTGTTGTTATGTGCTTTCAATCATTTCAGACTTAGGTTGACCCTGAGTGAGGGCCGGGTAAATGACCTTGGGGGGCTGTATCCGGCCCTCGGGCCTTAGTTTGAGGACCCCTGCAATAAACCATGGCCTTGGCTGAAAAAAACAGTAACATCTATTTCCCAACTTTATGTAGAGATGCAGTGTAGAAACTGTGTTAAGTGTTAAGCACTGGTGCCTCTAGTAATACAGATCAAGCATAGTTTATCTGGAATTCTGAAAACCAAAGTACTCCAAAATCCAAAATTTTCCATATGAGCAGGTGTGATAGTAACACCTTTTTTTCTGATAATTCAGTGCTCACAAACGTTTTGTGCACAACATTATTAAAAAATATATTGTGTAAAATTGCCATCAGTTTATGTATATAAAGAGTATATGAAATGTAAGTGAATTTTGTATTTAATGTAAATTAAGCATAGGAACACATTTCCCATGAATCTTTTATCATATAATCCAGTTTCTGAATCTGGATCATCTGCTTTAAATGGGATTATATGGGCCTACACTGCCAACCTTCCCCTCATTGCTCCTAAGGATACACGGGCAGCCTCCCATTTTGCTGCTGTGGTGGGATATGTCACTTGGTCTCCTCTTTTGACATGGGGCCTGGCCAGAAGTCCCTGTGTGTCATATAATGGGTTCTGTGTTGAAAGCGAAGTGCAAGCAGCATACAACCGGCAAATCAATCTGTTCGATGAGGTCACCTGAAAGACTCTACCTGTAGTAGCCACACTTCAAGTTATAGCAGTTTGATCCACTCTCGTTTCTATGGCTTCATCCTAAAAAAAAAAATTATGAGATGTTTGGAATTCTTTGTCAGACATCTAGTGCTGTAGTTCAGGAAAATGGCGTAGTGGCCTCCATTGGAACAGAAATCTAGAAATCCCAGGATTTAAATTGTTATCAACAGCTATGACTGTGCAGCYTATATACCTTTGATGTTCTACAGGGTTGGGGAATGACAAACAACTCCAAGTGACAAGACTGTTGAAGTAGCCAACAAAATGCACTACTTCTCTCCCCCCCCCCCCCTTGTTTTAATGGGAACTACAAAAGATCCAGAATTACATCAGCTGAAAACAGTGGGAATTAAGTTAGTCATGGTGTCTGTGAGAGGCAATTATAACTCAGTGAGTAGAGAGGMATCCCTGACCTGTTTTTAAGGTATGTGTGTTGTGGGTGGGGATAGTCAACATTGGCAGACAAGTTGTTAACTTATCTACTTACAGATATTTTATATGGAGGAAAATTACTTTCTAAATTCACTGAAATGGAAACATCCTTAGACAGGAAGACTCTTATAGGGTGCACCTGCACTGTAGGATTAATGCAGCTTGACATCACTATGGAATCCTGGAATGTGTAGTGTGGGGAGGCACCAGCACTCCTTGGCAAAGAAGGCATTTCCAAACATTCAAATGCCAACCTCCATCTTTTAGTGAACTCTTCATTATTTCCTCCCTGGATACCATTACATAGCTTGGCCATTTGAGTATAACTTTTATCTCCAGTCCTTTTTAGATAGTCCTATTTCAACTTTCTAAGATTTTGCTATTGTTAATCTGACTGCAATACAGCTATATTGACACATTTCTACATCCTTTTTACCAATTACCTCTCAAAATATTCCTAAAAGGCAATGTGTTTTTCTTAACCTTATTGGTAATAAGAAGCGACAAGTTGTCATTGGACAACAGATCATCTTCACCAAGATGAATTATTAGAATGGAAGGAGAACAACACTTGTGGTAAAGGTAATTTAAAACTAGCAAGAGAACCTCCCATTTCATTGCAAATCTCCCATGCCAATACACATAAGCCTTTGAAACTGGGATGCCCAACTGCAATCCATGTAAATTGTTCTCTTTAATCGCCTTTTTTCCAAATATCTTGTGCTATCCTACAAGTCCACCAAAATGTGGAAGAAGGTACATTTCTTTATCCTGCACCTCCAGCATTCCCCATGATGGTTATTATCTCTGGTGTTATATAACTTCTATAGAACATTTTATACATATTTTCTCTGATGGAGCCGGCAATTGAGAATTTAAATCGTCTTCTCCATAGATTCTCCCAATTCTCCAGATCAATATTTTTCCTAAATCTATATAGAACTCTTGGTGGTCTAATTTTGTCCTATCAAGTCAATGTGTTGGGGGCTCAGCCTTCTGGGCCTACTCTTGGCATGGTGGAGCCTGTACTATGGCCTACGCATATGGATCATGTGCATTATATGAAAAATGCCCCAAGTTGTGTCTCTGGTGTCTCCAAGTAACCTTGGATTTCCTACCTGAAATCCTGATGAAACTACCATTTTGTGTGAACTGGGGTAGGCAAGACTAACCCAGATCTCTATTAGTAGAGAACTGAATGAGTTGCTGCAGATTGGCAAATGCTTCTGATTCACAGTTGTTTGACAATAGCTACAACAACAGTATACCCTCCCACCCTAACTTAGACTGCTAAAATGAAGAGCAATTCAGACAAAAAGAAATGAGCTTATATGCGAAAGGAGCTGTGAGCTCAGTTTATTTTTGGTAGTGAAAATTATTTTTTCTGCTCAGAATGTGTTCCTGTCTTTAGCCTGGCTCATATCTCTCATGTCTTCAGCCTGGCTCTGGTTGGTGGATCTTCAGCTTCTAGGTAGAGAAATAATGTAGATTGGACAAGTCTTGTCTTCCCATCTCTGGTGCATACATTGAGCTAGAGAGACCAATGATCAGACAAAGGCATGGGCAAACTTTGGCCCTTCAGGTGTTTTGGACTTCAACTCCCACAGTTAGGAATTGTGGAAGCTGACATCCAAAATGCTTGGAGGGCCAAAGTTTGCACATACCTGGTCTAACATGTACAACACAGATTTCTGTGTGTGTGCTTTCCTTTTCCCCACCTTTCTCTGTGCACCCACCAATTTCATTATGCCCAGTGGAAAATATTTTGCAGCCCCATAGCTTTGTCCAAATTCTAAATATCCTGCACAAAAGAACATTCTCATACCACATCTTTTATACACTTTAGCTACACATATGACTTAATCACACGGGCAAACATACCCATCGTATGAAACTTCCAGCACAGTTCCTGGATGGAGGCTGCCAGATCCCATTACATGACGCACAGCTATTTCCAGCGGAGCTCCATCCATGAATTGTGCTGGAAGCGTCGCACGATGGAGAAAGAACACAGGAGGCTTCCCGTGCTCTCTTAGGGTAGAACAGGGAAAGTGTGGGCACAAGCTGGGTGGCAACACTTCCCCCATGGGATGTGGAAGGGGGTGATGCAAGGAATAGGGAATGAGTTCCCATTCTGGCCACCAAATTTGTCCCACTATCCAACAAATGCCCCTATTGTTCCCTGGCTTGAGGACCTCAATGTGATGAGGTCCTTACTGTCCTAAATACAACTACAGTGAGCCCTTGACATCCATTGGGTTTTAGTTCCAGTGATAGCTCAAATCCCAATTGTGTAGAAAAATGATGCCCCTAGCATCAAGGGTTTGCTCTGATGCCCCAAAGAAAGGAGTATTTTGAAGTCATGAATCGTTGAATTTGTGGATGCAGAATTCGTAGATACAGAGGGCCACCTGTATAGTAAATCCAATGAATGGATGAGAATTCAACAAAGCCACACTTATATAGGGCTTTTATTAATTCAGTGGATCTTTCTATCTAGAGGGACTAACATTTCTACTAGGGCTGTCCAACCACGGAAAAATTTGTTTCTAAACTCGATTCGTTTTTAGGGGTTTTTTGCTTTTCGTTATTTAAAAGAATTCCGAAATTTTTCTTTAAAAAAGTTCGATATTTACGAAATTTCGGAAATTACGAAACAATTTCGAAACAATAACGAATCGATTCGTTAATGGCGGGCGCGATTGCGCAATACGCTAAAAAAACCTCCAAATGGGACAGGGGGAACTTCTGAAGCTTCCCTCTCCCTCTGTTGTTGACTGTTGGTGTGATAATTTATTTTTTATCACTGATAAAACAAACAACAACTATAAAACTTGCACCAGACATACGGAAATAATAACGAAACAATCTCGAAACAATTATGAAACAATTTTGAAAAATTCGTTTCGTTTTTTAATTGCTCCTGAATGGTTCAATATCGCTTCGTTATAAAAAAAATAACGAATTAATAACGAATTACGAAATTAACGAACGAAACCGCCTAGCCCTAATTTCTACATTTGGCCATTATGTCTACTTTGCTCATTATGTCTAATATGCCGATCTTATTTCCATTTAACAAGGTTGACATAGGGATGGCAACAATAATCTCAATATATAAAATTGTAATTTTACTAGCATTTTGGGTTTTTTTTCTTTTCTTTAATAAAGAATTAAATAAATTGAAATTAGAGTTGAAATGAAAATGGCACAGGAATTGTTGATAAACTTTGTTGGCCTTCTTTATGATACAATTAAATTAAGCACACAGCATGGGTGCTGACAGTGAACAGAAAAGCAAAGCAAATCGAGATGGGATTATAATAGTTTTTACCACTCTCCAAGTCACAAGAAACGAAAGATACTGTTGTTTTCATGCTTTTCATTTTTCTCAGGAGGGAGATAATATTGCACACATGGAAGACAAAGGCATTAAGTTGCCTAAACAGGACTGTGGCCAGAGCTAAAATTATCTTAAGTGAAGGCAGGGACCAAGCCTTCTCATTATTATTTAACTGGAATGGTCTCTTTAAATAGCTAAAGACTTCACATTTGATTGCATTGGTAAAATTAAATCCCATATATTCAAGATGCTGCTTTTTTCCTGTGAATGTAACCTAGTTCCCAAAATTTCATATTTTCCTCCCAATATTTTGTCATACCAAACCAAGAATGAGAAACAGATGCCAAAACAAATATCACTAGAAGAGAGGAACAGGTTAAATCTTATCTCTTATATTTTCCCAAGTTGAGCCCTTAACTCCTTATCTAAATAAGTTCCTGTTACTCATTTTCATGGAGAAAAATACAGATGCCTTAGTACATCTGGGCATGCCTTTTTTTTAAAGACACATTTCTGAAAAAGAGGAGAGATTGGATTCAATACAAATTTGATAAACCTTTAGCCTTCAGTTCAATTAAGCCAGGGATGCTTTAACGGTCCTATTACTGATTCCTGTGTTGCTAATTTGAGAATTCTTCAGGCAATATCTTTCACTTACCAATTCTGATAGCACAATTTGAGTGATTTATCCTTAAGGTTACCATAGCAATTACTTTAATTGCTTGAAAGGAAGCAGCTTTGCAGTCACGCCACTTGAACTCTGCAATCCAAGGAAGACTTCCAGATTGATTTGCATTTAAATCTTCAGCAAGCAAAATGTAAACTTCCACACTTTCTGGGAATACTCAAAATCTTTTCTTTCTTTTCGCAGCACATCTCCATTTCATACCAGATTTGGATCGGTCAAAAAAGAGACATTTTTAAGATGTATATCATCTTTCCATAATCTACTTACAATCTTATTAAACCATTGCCTTGTTGAAAGAAGACATTTCAGTAGATTATATCCAACTTTACCCAAATAAATCTCTGGTATAATTAACGTTTTCTTTTCTCCCAGCTGCTTCATAAAATCTGCTATAAAATATACCTCTTTTGAAAAAATATTGAGAAGGGGGCGGATGGTAAGGGGTTTCTCTGGGAAGGAAAATCTGTTCCCAACACTGTTAATATGTATAAGATCACCCTAAGATCATCTGAGGAGGCCCTGCTCATGGTCCCCCCATTATCACAATCGTGTCTGGCAGGGACAAGGGACAGGGCCTTTTCTGTGGTGGCCCCCTGGCTATGGAACTCCCTCCTGAGTGAAATTAGATCTGCTGCATCCCTCTTGACCTTCCGGAAACAAGTAAAATCTTGGCTATGGGATTAGGCCTTTGGAAAGTAGGCTGACCTACTAATGTGTTGACTTATTTAGAACTGATGGACTGCCCTTGGATAATGATTTAAATCGGTGACCGCTGACTACTGTTGTCTGTTTTTATATTGTTTATACAGTTTTATACTGTTTATACTGTTTTATATTGTTGTTATTATTACTTGCTGTTAATTGTATATTTATGTTTTGATGTGGTCGCCATGGGGTGCCACTTTGTTAGCAGTATTGAGTCCCTCTACAGAGGTTGAGAAAGGATGGGATATGAAAGCCCTAAATAAATAATAAATATAAGGTGCATTTAAGTCCCATTTACTTCAATGAAGAGAGATTTATGTGTGCTGTCTTTAGAATCAATAGGGCATAGAAGTGCTTAGCATTGACAAGATGGTGATCATTATAATTTAATATCTTCTACACAGTTGATACATAACTAAGAATCAAATGTTGGAAAAGGCTATCTTGATGGACTACAACTCCCAGAACATGCCCCACTCAAGCTGGGGAATTCTTGTTATATATTTTTAAAAGTAATGCTAGCACTGCTAGGAATTTGCTTGAAGCTTTTGAAAACAAAGCAATTTGCCTAAGAGGCAATAGCTTAGTTACTGTACATATCTTTGAATCTGAACACTCTGAACAAAAGGCAGGCTATTTTTAGATTATTAATAACAAGGGAACTGTCTTGTTTTTACCTTGAAAGTAGCTTATCTAATTGGATAATTAGCAGCAGATGTTTTGGTCGGAAATTTAAATTTAACCAAGCTGCCTAGCTATAAGAAACCCAAGTCCTAATGCTGATTTATTCAAAGCAAGTCCAATTCATGTAAGTGAAAGAAATGCAAAATACATTGTATTTTGGCTTTCTAATGAAAAGATATGACCCAAAATAAGATACATCTTATATAGGAACAGCAGTGTATCTGTGTCAGGCCTTATTGGACTTAAGCCAGGATGGGGAGTCCCTCCCCATCATGACTCCAATGTTGTTGGTTAGAGGGAAAAAAATGCACTTTCCCTTTTCTTCTCTCTAGGTCAGTATCACTAGGTTTGTATATGGATTCGATTTGGCCAGTTCCCTTCGGCTAATCTGGCTGGCCAAGCTTGTTTAGATGGCCATAATGGCAAGAGCTCAGCCTCCGTGTTTTTTCCAGCCAGAGCAGAACAGAGGCTGTCAAAAACTGGCTGCCTTAAATTACAAGTGGATTGTGGGAGGAGGCAGATGCTAGGGGAGGGGGGGGAAGGCACCACTCCAGGGGCTGCAAATCAAGTGAAAAGAGAGAGCTTTTTAAAGGAAGCCTAGGTTAGGATAGCTCCAGGTTGATCACTCTTCCTTCCCTGGAAGTGAGGAAGCATTCTTAAAATGCACTGCAAATCTATGTGCTGCAGAGAGAGAGAGCACTGTGCACGTGTCTGCAACACCTGTCTCCTCTAGAGTACAAATAGCTTTAACTAAGCATTAAACCCAAAGTAGAAAGGAGATTGAAGTGTGAGAGGGGAAAGGCAGCACTCCAGGGCCTGCAAATCAAGAGAAAAGAAAAGGCTTTTTTAAGGAAGCCCAGGGTAGGATAGCTACAGGTCGATCACTCTTCCTTCTCTGGGAAGGGGAGAAGCCTTCTTAAAATGCTGCAGGAGAGTGCGCTGTGGACACCTACAGCGCCTGTCTCCTCTAGAGTACAAACAGCTTTAACTATTTATTTATTTATGTATTTATTTATTTAGAACTTTAGAACTCTGATCTCTGGTGGGAAGGAATTCCAAAGCCGAGGGGCCACCACCGAGAAGGTCGTGTCCCTCGTTCCCACCAGATGAGATTGCGAGGATGGTGGGACCAAGAGCAGGGCCCCTCCGGAAGATCTTAGTAACCTTGATAGTTCGTTGGGGAGAATCCGTTCAGACAGGTAACTGAGTACTAAAACCAGTCTCCTCTGCTGAGAGAAGGGAAAGCATCACAGAAAGAGTGATATCTTAACTCTGATGCTTTTAATCTAGGACTTAATGAATGATATAAGGACAAACTATGCCTAAAATGATGGGAAGGGGAGCATAGGAAGCCCCTCTCCCCAATAATGTGCCAGGTAAATTAATCTTTCACTTCCAGACTGAAAACACATTTCTGTCCTCCTGAATTCAGAAGGCTCCTAAAAAATGGATCGGGACCCGCACTGAAATCCGGGACACCAAAACAGATTGCAGTTTACTCGGATTGCACAAATCTAGTATCCACCAATATCATTATGCAAAGTGAAAAATACTGCACAGTTCCATAGCTCATTTCTAATTCTAAATATCTTTCCACTGAAAGCTATACACGTGATTTACACTTTAGCCACATCCACTGTCCTAAATCCAACTACAGTGGGTCCTTGGCACCCACTGGGTTTTAGTTCCAGGATCTGCTGGGAATATCAAAATATATGGGTCTTTTCAAGCCATGGATGGATGAATCGGTGGATGATAAATCCATAGATACAGAGGGCCAACATAGTAAAACCAATGAATGGATGAGGATATGATAAAGTTATCCCTATATTGGGGGAGGCGGGGAGAGGTTGAAGCAATAGATCTAATATACCTAGTGGGGCTAACATTTCTAATTTTGGCCATTGTGTCTAATTTGGCCATTGTGTCTAATTAACCAGTCTTATTTCCATTTACCAAGGATTGCCAAGGGGAAGATTAAGCCTCAAAACAGATAGTCAGCCAAAGATTTTACACCCCTGTATCATCAGGTCCCATTAGTGAAATCATCTTCCTTTTTTTTCTACTCCATACATTAGAAAGAAGCAGAGCGAAAAAGGGAAAAAGCATATCAAGTATTCAATCTCATAGGTGATGGCATAAAAAGAGGGAAAAATGAAGAAAAGGAAAAAACAAAAACAAAAAGAAAGGACACTTTCTTCAATATATGCTTTTAATATAGTTCATAGTTTAATTTGGGTTTATGTTGCTTTTTGTATGTCTTTAATTGTTTTTAGTTGTAACCTTTTTAATGTGTAAACTGCCTTGGGTACCAGCCTTGGGGAAAATATAAGATAATAATAATAATAATAATAATAATCATCATCATCATCATCATCATCATCATCATAATCATAATAATCATAATAATCATAATAATCATAATAATCATAATAATCATAATAATATAACAACAACAACAGCAGCAGCAGCAGCAGCAACAACAACAGAAAATTTGCCTAATTGCTCATTTGCTCTACCCCAGTACCAATCTGCCCATTGATTGGTCAGAGAAAATGGTTTTTCAGCATTACAATATCACATCATATTGTGTTTGTTTCCCATTAACAGTTACATCACATTAGGAGAATGAGACTGAGAATTTGATAAGAGCAATTAAGGAATTAAACACTTAAGGATTAAGGAAACACAACATAACATACTGACAAAATGGTATCAAACCCCACACCAACTGGCCCACATTACAAAAAGAAACATCAAAACTTTGTTGACATAAATGTGGAGGAATGGGAGGGTTTATTCATATGTGGTGAGACTGTGAAAAGAATGAGATGGAAGAATTATTAGGGAGAAAAATTGAATTAAACAAAAAAAACCCAATTCTTTCCCCAAACAAATTGAATGCAATGGGAGGGATAAAAACCAGATTGAAATTGCAAAATATATGATAGCAGCTACCCAAGCAACAGTTGCCTTAGGATGGAAGGATGAAGGGAAATGGGAATTTAAAAGAACAGCTTGAATATTTATCAGCGTATATACTCCAAGACTACATATCTGAAAAGAGAACAAAATATATGAGTGGTCATCCAAAGGACAACTGGAAGTTAAAGTGGAAAGAGATTATAGTTAGAGCTAAAAAGAAAGGAAAATATAAAAATCTGAACCAAAAAAAGTCCTCATGATCAAACAAATAACATAAACCAATGAGTAGAATTACATCTGTTCCCAGAGGGAGGGGATGGGAGGGAGAGGGAGAGGGAGAGGGAAAATATATAGGTATAAATAATATATTATTGAACTGTAAAGCATAAAATGTTATCAACATTATATGAGGTATTAGGCATGTACGATCAATTAAAAAATGGTTCTAAATTCCTTCCAAAAATAGGGGGCACTGGCACTTCATTTCTAAAGTCTTTCTGAATTTTGTTTAGTGAAATTTTCAGAATTTCTGAGTCTTCATAAATACTTCATTAATGGCAGTCGCACATGCTCAATAAGAAAGTGGGGAAACTTCAGGAGCTCCTATCTCCCTCAACCACTGTTCGCTCATCAAATTTCAGAATGTTTGACTTATCCACAGATTTTTGGCAAATTTTCCAAGCTTTTTTTTATAAAAAAACATTTTTAATAATAAAGAAAATCTCTTTGAACCTGTTTCACTGTGTGGTCTTTACTTTGAAAGTCATTGTTCTACTCCAGAAATTTTGTTTTTTGTGGCAGAAACTGTGTTAAATTGGTGGAGACTCAATAAAGCAAAAATGTGCTATATAGAGAGAACAATGTCCCTTGCACGAAGACAAAGTTTTTGCAGTGTAAAAAACTTTTGCCATGTTTTCATGACAGAACTAATTAGGAACTGCCATTTACAACCCAGGAACAGAAATCATAGTATAGACACCATCAAGGGACATCTAGACTGATCCCCTTCTTCCAGGCAGAAAGGCACCATCCAAACTCTCCTAACATCCAGTTAATATGTTTCCCCTATTGACACACAACCACATAACTACAACTTAGCTGAGATTTATACTATTACTTACTTACTTAAGTCATATATGCAGATTTCATGATTTTATGTATTACTAGCTGTGCCCTGCCACGCGTTGCTGTGGCCTATAGTAAAACTTATCAAAGTTGAGGTAGATATCTGGACTATTATGAAAGAGAGGTACCTACCTATTCCTTCCCCCTTTTCCTCCCCCTTTCTCTCCTTTCTTCCTTCTCTACCTCTTTCTTTCTTTCACTACTTGGTTTCATCCTTCTCTCTTTCCTTCATTCCCTCCCCCTTTCTTCCTTTGCCTTTCTTCCCTCCCTGTTTGCTTCCTTCTTTCACTTTTTATTTCCTTTTATTTCACCACCATCATAACAATAACAATAATGCAATGCATTGCCTCTGGGACCTGACACCTCTCCCATTCCCCCAGGGTCTAATAGGAATAATAGCATAATAATAATAATAGAAATAACAACCTTTACCCGCCACGTGTTGCTGTGGCCAACCTTCCCTCTTTCTCTCCTTCTTTCCCTCCTTCCTTCCTTCCCTCCCATCTTTCCTTCTCCTCTTCCTTCTCTATCTCTTTCCTTCCTTCCCCCTTTTTCTTTCTCTTCTGGTCTCTTTTCTTCCTTCTCTCTTTCCTTCTTTCCTTCCCTCCCTCTTTCTCTACATCTTCACCCTTCCTTCACTCCCTCTTTCCTTCCTTCATTCCCTTTTTTCTTTCCTTCTCTCCTTCCTTCCTTCCCCCTTTTTCTTTCCCTCCCTCTGTCTCTCATTTCTTCCTTCTCTACCTCTTTCCTTCCTTCCCCCTTTTTCTTTCTCTTCTGCTGTTTCTCTTTTCTTTCCTTTCCTTTACTTTTTCCTTCTTTCTCTAACTTCCTTCCTTCCCCCTTTTTCTTTACCTCCCTTTCTCTTTCTTCTTTCCTTCCTTCCCGTCTTTCCTGGATTTTGACAGGGCGGGAAGGGGCAGGGTGGGGTTTGGAGGTGGCGTGAAGTAAAAGGAGGTAAGATTGGAGCAGGGGAGTGATGGAGCGTGGGGTTGTGTGTGTGTGTGCGGCGGCGGGGGGAGTGATGGAGCGTGGGGTTGCGTGTGTGTGTGCGGGCGGGGGGGAGTGGGTTGCGTGTGTGTGTGTGCGGCGGCGGGGGGAGTGATGGAGACGTGGGGTTGTGTGTGTGTGTGTGCGGTGGCGGAGTGATGGAGCGTGGGGTTGCGTGTGTGTGTGCGGCAGCGGGGGGGAGTGGGGTTGCGTGTGTGTGTGGCGGTGGGGGAGTGATGGAGCGTGGGGTTGTGTGTGTGTGTGCGGCGGCGGGGGGAGTGATGGAGCGTGGGGTTGCGTGTGTGTGTGCGGCAGCAGGGGGAGTGGGGTTGTGTGTGTGTGTGGCGGCAGGGAGTGGGGTTGCGTGTGTGTGTGCGGCAGCGGGGGAGTGATGGAGCATGGAGTTGCGTGTGTGTGTGCAGCGGGGGAGTGGGGTTGTGTTTGTGTGTGTGGCGGCGGGGGGAGTGATGGAGCGTGGGGTTGTGTGTGTGCGGTGGCGGGGGGAGTGATGGAGCGTGGGGTTGCGTGTGTGTGTGCGGCAGCGGGGGGAGTGATGGAGTGTGGGTTGTGTGTGTGTGTGTGTGCGGCAGGAGGGTGTGTGTGTGCGGGAAGCAGCACGGCGGGGCTTGGAGTGGGCATGGCTTCCACAGAGGGAACGTTGGCCGGAAGACTGTGTGCACGCGCCAGGGAACTTGCGGCTGGGCGCCAATGCGCATGCTCAGTTGTTTTGCCGTTTTGTGAGTGTGTTGTTGTGTTGTTTTTCATTTTGAGTAGATACGTTTTTACCTTGTGGGTTGTGTTATGGGCATGGGAATTTTGGTTAAGTTTCGTTGGGGTTTTTTGAGTTTTGTTGTTTTGCCGTTTTGTGAGTGTGTTGTTGTGTTTTTCATTTTGAGTAGATATGTTTGTACCTTGTGGGTTGTGTTATGGGCATGGGAATTTTGGTTAAGTTTTGTTGGTTTTTTTTGAGTTTTGTTGTTTTGCCGTTTTGTGAGTGTGTTGTTGTGTTGTTTTTCATTTTGAGTAGATATGTTTGTACCTTGTGGGTTGTGTTATGGGCATGGGAATTTTGGTTAAGTTTCGTTGGGGGGGTTTTGAGTTTTGTGGCTCCGTTGGATGCCCCTAACAAATTTATATATATAGATAATAAACTGCCTCGAAACACCGTGGCTGGCTGGTGCAGCATAAAGCAATCTGGGAAATGTAGTTTAGCACAGGCATATGGCTTCTTCTCACTTCCCATTAGATTACTAATTGTCTTTACAGTTAGTTACGGCTGGAAAAAAGCTCAGAAAAGGGACATTGCATGAGAAAATGTCTTATCTTGTTTTCTTTCAAATGAAACAGCACATAACTCGTAGAGAAAGTCAGGCAACTGATTAAAGAATGATTTTATGCCTTGAGAATTGTGAAACAGGTTATTGGGCAATCTTAATATCAGAAATTGCTGGAGGTGGGTTTTCCAGCAAACATCCTTTTTCTCCTATATAACATTAGGTCCAAAGAAAGTCTGAGTCATATCAAGCCTTTAAATGCGGCAAATAATGTAGGAGAATTTTAAATAGATTTACAGAGTCACCTACTGACATCTACCATTTTTACATTTTGACATACTGGTCAGGCTCTACATATATTTGGAATGTTTTCATTTGGGGAGAAAAATCTAAATCTACAATTCAAACACCTACATTGTTTGCAGAATAGACAGAAAGCCATTTCAGGTTAAGCTACCATGAGATGCCATTACAGATATTTCTACCTTTCACTTCAAGCGTAAAGTTCTCATCTTTGACCTTTTCTTCTGTAAACAACATCTGATAACAGCATGTATAAAAAGTGAAAATGAGCCAAGAGTTAGGACAAAAAAATCGCTACACAGATACATAGAAAAGTATATTTTTTCTTAATCATATCTGAGTTCGGAAAATAACATAGATTATTTATACGGTTATATATATTTTAACAATTTAACATATGTAATTACCCTCGTCCCCTACTTCTTATCTTGTTAACTTCCTCATGAGGAAAAGTGGTTACAATATACTCAAATAGAATTTTTTTTAAAAAAATCTGAGTTATTATTTTATTGCTTAAAGTCATTTTTTACAAAGTGAAAAGAAAATATATTTATTGCCTGCTAAGGAAACCATATGATTTGTTGTTGTTGTTGTTGTTAGCAAATTAGCCCTATAATCATCTAATTTGGATCATATAGCAATCAAAATGTAGGAATGAAATGAAAAATAAATAAGTACATAAATGAGATATTGTCTTGGCTTCACAGTCTATCATATATTACTGACTGGAATTTTGTACCATCAGTTATTCGGATTCTATTCAAGAATCCAAGGATCAGATGGGCCTAATCTGATAATGCAATGACTTCCAAGCAGTTTTCCTTTTTTGTCATTATACTGTTGCGATCTTATCTATGATGATTTTATTCAGATGCTATGTTCAGAATTGCTTCTAAAGCATCTATCAACATTGGAACCATAGTTGGTTTCTTTTCCTAGGGAGTCTCAGTATGAAATCATAGGTCTTGATATGCATAATCTTTCCCTCTCTTTGTTTTCAACTTTCCTGTTTCCAAGATTGCTTCATATATAAAGAACTCTGTACCAGACTCTGTACCCAATTATTTTCATCAGTGCCTCGAGGCCGTTACTGGATGGCTGCGTGCCAGCAGGTTGAGGGTGAATCCAGCAAAGACGGAGATCCTATGGCTGGGTCAACCGGGCAGTGGGGATATCCAGCTGCCTACTCTGGATGGCGAGGCGCTACGCCCGTCATCATTGGTAAAGAGTCTGGGAGTCCTTTTGGACCCTCTGCTGACGATGGATGTCCAGGTCTCCGCCGTTAGCAGAACCGCCTTTTTTCATCTGCGGCAGGCTAGATGACTGGCCCCCTACTTGTCCAGGGACGACCTAGCTACGGTGATCCAGGCTACAGTCATCTCAAGACTGGACTACTGTAATGCCCTCTACATTGGCCTTCCTCTGTCAGTGATCCGGAAGCTCAAGTTAGTACAAAATGCAGCTGCTCATAACACCAATCTTACTACAGCTGCATTGGTTACCAATTGAGCACCGGATCACTTTCAAATAGATGGTACTTACCTTTAAGGCCTTGCATGGTCTGGGGCCGATGTACCTGAGGAACCGCCTCACCCCCTACCAACCCCAGAGATCCCTCCGTTCTGAGGACCAAGATCTATTGGAAATTCCCAGTGTCAAGACCTTGCGTCTAACAGCAACCAGACGCAGAGCCTTTACAGCAGTGTTACCATCACTCTGGAATACTCTGCCACCTGAAGTCCGTGCCTTGCAGGACCTATCAGCTTTCCACAGGGCATGTAAGACATATGTTTCGACAGGCCTTTGATCTCTGATAGTGTTGTTTTTAAATTGTTTTTAAATTGTTTTTAAATTGTGTTAGATTTTGGCCTGTTCTTGTAAGCCGCTCCAAGCCCCAGGGGAGTGGCGGCATATAAGTTTGAATTATAAATAAATAAATAATATATATATAATAGCTTGTTCTCAACCACAGCTATGTCTAAGATATTATGTTCTAATTGTTTATCATTTTGAATCTTACAGTCACATGAGATTTTTATATCAATACAGCTTCTTTATCTTTGCAAACGGGTTCTCCTTTTACCATTTTACATTTCCTACAATCAGACTGTTCAGTCTTGCGTGAACAAGCAAGGTGGTCAATGTTTTCATCATCATCTTTGCATAGATGACATTTACAATGTGTAACTTCTTCCCAATATTTACATTGATGTTCTTTGTCTGAAACACCTGTACTTGAGTCACAAATACAAATTCTCCAATTTCTTTTCTCAGCAACCCATTCTATAATGACTTTCAAACATTCTCCTTCTCAACTCTTCCCTCTGTCATTTAATGTATTTACAGTTTGTTTTGCCAGTCTTCAAGGTAAACAGTAATAATATTACCATGATGCTGATACTTATGACAATTTCATAAAATGAGCTGAAGAGAAGTTTTTACTCTGGAGTCCATTTTCATTCATTATTATTTATGTTTATGTACTTTTTATCCTGCCAATTCAAAGAACAAAATAAGTGCAAAGAAAATGGCATTTGAGTTTGCATGTTAGGCCACAGAACTTGTTGTCTTTCAACCTTTCAGCTGACTCAAATTTTCTACTGTATTGCTCTTCATTGTAGTCTCAAGTCCTCCAAAGAAGCCGGGTGCAGTGATCTCTATTCTGGTCAAAATCAGATCTCTATTCTGGTCAAAATCAGTTTGGAATGGGATTGGTTTCTTTAAAAAAATTAAATTGCATACCATCCAAATAGATACACACTATTTGTTTTACATACCCTCAATTCCTCATACTAGATTTACCTTCCTCACCACATGTACCCTCATTCTTTCTTTTGAATTTCACGACAATCTGTTTCCAGCCCACCACACAAAGGAAGTCCAAAATCAATGCTATCCACAAGACATTGAATGCTGGTTTCTTTTAATAATCAAGAATAGACAAAAGCATCACATTATCTTCTTGCTCTGGACTGGTGGGGGGGGGGGCTGTCAAGCAAGAGGAATTATGAGTGAATTATTGAACCTGGTTTCCAGTGAGCACCCTGATTACTTTGAACGCCCTTTGCTTGTTGTTGTTTTTGTACTGTTGACCATAGTGGGCACCAAAGAATGACAGCAGAAAATTGTGCTTATTTTTGTACTTCACTGTCCGTTGTCTGTCCTAACATGGCTGTTGAAAACAGAGCACAATCAGCTGGTAATGAAGTCTACCATCCTCCACCTGAGTTTAAAATCTTCAAGGAGTGGGTTTTTCTCAATCTCAGTCTCACATTTGGTGATGACGTTGAAGGGAGCCTTCTTAGTGGTTGCTCCCAGGTTAGGAAATTCATTTCCAACTTATGGCAACTTACGACAAACCTATCACCAGGTTTTTCATGGCAAAATTTGTTCAGACGGGATTTGCCTTTGCCTTCCTCTGAAGATGAGAAAGAATGACCTGCCCAGGGGCACCAAGTGGGTTTCTGTGACCAAGTGGGGATTCAAACCTTTGTCTTCAGAGTCATAGGCCAACATTCATTAAGACAATAACCTATCTAAATTGTGTCTGGGCACCACAATTCAAGAGAGATATTGACAAGCTGGAATGTGTCCAGAGGAGGGCGACTAATGATCAAGGGACTGGAGAACAAGCCCTATGAGGAGCGGCTAAAGGAGCTGGGCATGTTTAGCCTGAAGAAGAGAAGGCTGAGAGGAGATATGATAGCCATGTATAAATATGTGAGAGGAAGCCACAGGGAGGAGGGAGCAAGCTTGTTTTCTGCTTCCCTGGAGACTAGGACGCGGAGCAATGGCTTCAAACTACAAGAGAGGAGATTCCATCTGAACATGAGGAAGAACTTCCTCACTGTGAGAGAGCCATTCAGCAGTGGAACTCTCTGCCCCAGAGTGTGGTGGAGGCTCCTTCTTTGGAAGTTTTTAAACAGAAGCTGGATGGCCATCTGTCAGGGGTGATTTGAATGCAATATTCCTGCTTCTTGGCAGTGGGTTGGACTGGATGGCCCATGAGGTCTCTTCCAACTCTTTGATTCTATGATTCTATGAAATGTTGGAAAGATATTTTCTCATTAAAACATTGCATTGTGTAGCTCATTATTGGGCCTTTCCATCCTCATTAACTAGTTATGATTAAATTTAATCTCCCCATTAGATGGCTCGTTCCATACTTCATTGTGGTCCATTACTTTTTGCTTCCTTTTCGAGGGGGAATATATGGGGGGGACGGGACAGGGAAATGTTCTAAAATTGGGAAGGTCTCCTCAAAATGCTCAAAGAAAGCATTTATAGCTTCTGGGTAACAGGAAAGTAAAAAAAAGTGTTGGAAACCACCCTAAGTCCCCACAGGGAGATAGGGTAGGATATAAATAAAGTTTATTATTATATTATCATTACTGTAAGATGCAGACATTTAAGAATGCTACAATTAGAGTAAAAGAAAAGTAGATTGGCAATATGCAGGCTTCTCTTGGAAGAGCATCCCAACTGTAAGGTGCCACAACCCAAAAAGCGATTTCTATCCTTGAACTCTGCTCTTTACTAAGAGCTGTCCATAAAGATTTCAATCAAAGGTTTGGAATAAATATCTCTGGAATGGCCTGAGAGTGACTACCACTCAGTCAGATGGATAGAAAATATATGAAAAATTAATTTCATATTTATACAGTGGCATGAACATGGCATTTATCTAGCCTCAAGGGATGGGGGCAGAATGATTAACAGCTCTGATTAGTGTATGAATAGATTGTACAGTTTAGCCAGAGAAAACTGGCTCTTTTCTCTAAATATTTATTTTGGTCTTATGAAAACATAAACAGCAGGGGGCAGTCCTATAATTGTGCTATATAGAAAGCAATCGGGTATTCATCAGTACTCAAATAATGATCAGGACTACTTCAGACATAACAGAAAAAAAAGATAATTTGAACATGTAGGGGAAGCCATGTAACTACAGGGCAGCAATTTTACAAGCCACCAATGCAGTACATGATCTCAACCATTTTGAAAGGTGATCAGAAATATTTATCCACAATATTTTGACAGTGAGAGTCTTTGGTTTGAACTCAAGGCAAGGTTATGCCATGTGGAAAGTTGGTTGGCATTTTCCCTCAATGACATGAAGTCTAAATTATTTATCTATTTTTGCCCTCCAGATGTTATTAGGCACCAGTTTTGAGCATTCCTTTCCAGGCTATATATTACAGACATCCAACTTACAAATGACTCATAGTTAAGAACAGAGGTGAGACAACAGGAAGTGAGAGAAATCTACCCTCAGGTAGGGAAATTCACTCCTGAAAGAGTTTTCTTGGGAAAAAGCTTTATCACCAAGCCTTGTTTCCAAAACAAACCATTTTTTTCAAAATCTAATTATCTTAGAGACAGAAAGTGATCCATGGAGTCTACTGAAAATTGGTCATTAATCACTCACAATAAATTTTAATCAAAATGTAGAACTGGAGGGGAATGAAACAAAATTAAATATGTTGGAGTCAGCAATGTCACACCCAAGAAAACATTTTATGGTAATCAATCCAAGAGGTCCAAGAAAACGTTTCCTCTCTGTGTGAATCGGAAAAGGCACTTTTTGGGAAAGTAACATAGACGTTTTATATTAATAGGAAGAGAAACTAATGTTCTTACTTTTGCAGTTTTTATAATTGTGAAATGAAAAATAATTGCCAAAGAGTATCTACTAGAGTTAGATAGATTCCAGCCATGAAAGCCTTCGACAATACATTGAACATCTCTACGGGGAGAAACTGTTCCAAGCCTAATTCCAACAGACCTCACTACCTCTGAGGATGCTTGCCATAGATGCAGGCGAAACGTCAGGAGAAATGCCTCTAGAACATGGCTCGATAGCCCYAAAAAACCCACAAGAACCTAGTGATTCCAGCCATGAAAGCCTTCYACAATACATTAGATAGGTTCGTTTTGGAAAAACCTAAAAGTCATAAAAATCTACTGAATTTTGGCTTCCAATGCAGTTTTGAACCATGCAAGAAAGTTGGGAGGGGCAAATCCGAAATTGAACCACTTGCTTTTTTTTTGGAAATATTCCATAATGTTCAGATTTCTCCCAAGGTTATTTTATTCCTTCCTTCTCCGGTTTTGCCCTTCTTCTTGTCCCTTTTGCTTGGCTTGAGCCTTGCGAAGGAGAAGAAGGGGGGGGGAGAACCAGAGAAGGAAGGAATTGTTGCACTCCAGAGTAGAAACAGGACCCTCTAATCATTATTTACACCACACCTTGGATGAGAAAAGAGTAATCTTTATTTGAAGAATAATTGAAGTCAATAAAAGAGATAAATATAAAGTTAATAAAAGCCCAAAAGCAAAAAGCCAAATAAGCAGTAACATAAACAGTGTCTAAACATAGGAATAATATCAAAGATTCAAAAGCTTGCTGTTTAAATCTAGATGCAACCACTGCTAATCCACTTGAAAAGCCAGGGAACCTAGGAGATGAGACCACAAGAATATCCAAAAGACTTCACTTTAAACCAAACAATMCCTGGTCTGAAGGAAATTCCCTAAGAACTCAATTTAAGTCCCAGAAACTGATTTCTACTCCCCCCAGTCTTTGACCTTAATTGCCGAATTCTTTCTGACCTGCATAAACATTAGGCCTCTCTATGGTTCTGGCTAACTTCCAGARGGCAACTAGTTTTATCTATCTCTTCATTAACTGCAGTTGTGAAACTATCTTGCAGACTCGAGCCWGGAGAAGGGAGTGAACTTTCCTGCAAACCCGAGCCTAGAATTTTCTCATGAGAACTTAGCCTTTCCRCTGARCCTTCTCAATCAGAGTCTGTAGTAACCTTATTGTCCAAAGTGTCTCCATTTTGCACCTCATCCCCATTGACATCCAAGACAGGCTCAGAAACATTAGAAGGGGAAAACACTATAACAGATTCAGGGTGAAACACAGGCTGAGTCCCAACAAGAATTAACTCCTCCGCTTTCCCCCTCTCTTCTTCTCCCTCGCGAGTGAGAGGGATAAGAAGAAGGGCAAAACTGGAGAAAGAAGGAATTAACTACTCTGGTTTTGCCCTTCTTGTCCCTCTTGCTTGTGAGGGAGAAGAAGAGGAGGAAAAACTGGAGGAGTTAATTCCTTCCTTCTCCGGTTTTGCCTTTCTTCTTGTCCCTCTCACTCGGCTTGAGCCTTGCGAGGGAGAAGAAGCGGGGGACTGGAGAAGGAAGGAATTAACTCCTCTGGTTTTGCCCTTCTTCTTGTCCCTCTCACTCGCAAGGGAGAAGAAGAGGGGGGGAACTGGAGGAGTTAATACCTTCCTTCTCCGGTTTTGCCCTTCTTCTTGTCCCTCTCGCTTAGCTTGAGCCTTGCAAGAGAGAAGAGGGGGGGGGACTGGAGAAAGAAGGAATTAACTCCTCCACTTTTCTCTCCTGGCTGGCGGCCTGAGGTGCAGTGGGGAAGGCCTGCCTGCTGCTGCTTGTGTGGCTCCGGAGGCCAGGGAGATAGGCAGGTGCATGGGCCGGGAGGAGAAACTGCACAAGCGCTCCAAGTTGCGGGAGGGCAAGCAGAGCTGAAGGAACATCCCCAAGAAATGAGGGAACAGTATACTATGATTTCTTTTCTCCACCAATTTAACAGTTTGTGCCACACAAACAAAGTTTCTGGAGTGGAACAACTACTTTCAAGGTAAAGACCACCCAATGAAACAGGAAATAACATTTTCAAACCATTAACAAAACATTCGGAAGTCTCGGAAATTTTGAAAAGTTTTGAAAATAAATTTTTGTGAAGATCGGAATTGACTTTAGAATTGAACCACCAGCACGCTCTACATCCGAAACGAGTTTTGAACCATTTTTTTAATCAACCAAGCCTAGTATCTACATGTCAAGGTGACCTTTTTATGACATATGTCAGTCTACACTTGAAGTTCAGCTCTTAAATTTATTACTTCTCTTAGGCTTATCCAATCTAATCTTTAGTGTGCCGTCACATAACATTAAAACACAAGATAGTTAGATTTATGGTGTGGGTTACTGGAGGCTAAAGACTCTGTAGTACAGCAAGCAAGTGGAAGATACAACTCTAGTAGTTTGGAAGTAACTGTAGTAGCTTGTTTTCTCAATCCAGAGCAAGGCTCGTTGGAGGACTGCGAGCCAGGTGCGGTCCTCCAACATCATTTACCACCCTAGGTCTGAAACGGCTTGAAGGCACATAACATCAACAATGCTAATTAGCTTGAATATCCCACCAGACAAAAGCAGGCCTACACCTCCCATTGAAACAGATAAGGTTTTGTTGGTTAAAATTGTTCTTCATTTTTAATATTGTATTGTTCTCTCATGTTGTTTTGTGCTACAATTAAAATATGTACAGTGTGTGTAGGTTTTTTTCAAACTATAGTCCAGCCCTAAAACAGTCTGAGGGACCATGAACCAGCCCTCCTGTTAAAAAGTATGAGGAGTCCTGCATCACACAACTAACCATTCACAACTGTGACTGAAGAAGACACTTGCTCAGGGGCCCAATTCTTCCAGAAGAACCAGTGGTACATACTTCAAACATCTTATCATGCTTTCCTTTATCCTTTTCACCAGGTGCCTTCCTCCTTCTTAGGTACAAAGAATACTGAAATTTATAATCCTTGATATAATATGATGTATTTATCATTTAGAGGAAGATAAATCCCTCTCTCATTCTCACTTTTCTAGACATGTGGCATAGACTTCAGCAGAGCTCAATAATGTCTTGGAAGATCAGGACAACAGAGTCATAAATAGAAGGAAATGCCTTTCTATAAATACCATCAGCATGATTTCAATTTTTTCATTATAGCAATATTGATCATAGCCTAGATTTGTCCACTCTGGAATGCCATTCCTTATACTGTGTATGGTTTTCTTTTCATGTGGGAGCCCTGAAGATTGGAGTGGCACAACACGTCTTACCTAGGGCAAGGAGAACTTTCATCAACAGTGTATACCCATACCTAGTTGTCAAAATCACTGCCTTCAGAATCTATATTTCTTTTATTTCCTAATTCCTTCGCCAAGGCTAGCTTCAAAGTGGAGTCAGAGGTTAATTGTGGCTCAGAGTGTAGTCTTTTCTGCATTTTGTTCTTAATTGGTTCCATGTATTAGTTCATCCCTTAACATTTATGTCAGAGTGACACCGTAATTACAATTCCAAGAAAGCTTGTTCAGTTCTGCTACACTTCTCTGAATGTCTCTCCAGACTTCTTGACTATGAGTTAAAATTAAATTGCTATTGCATTGTGAGTTGAGTTGAATTTAACACATTTACTAACTTCCAGAGTTCTAATTTATCAGAACATATTAAATTTGGTATTAAATGGTAAATGCAAATCCAACATATTGTTTCCTTTTTTAAAAAAAATTCATCCAAGTCTATTGCTGTTGATTAAATTGGGGGAACTCCCTTAAAATGGGGGGGGGGAACTCCCTTAAAATGATTGACATTATATTTCAGTAGTTACCATATCTCCAGAAATAAAACAGCAATATTTATTTGCTGATTTATTCAAAGGAGTTGTAATTTTAGCCCACTTAGTGACTGCATGTTACAAACCTTCATGGCTTGGGACCATCATGTAAAGTTCACCTTTTCCTGGATGTGAGATATATTCAAATAAATAAAGCTGGCATCACAATGCAATTTATGCATGCCTAGTGAAAAGTGCTTTATTTATTTATTTGTATTCCTCCTTTCCCCTAGAATAGGATTCAAAATGGCTTCTAAAAACAATCAGCTAAAACATTTAACATATCATCTAAAAACAATTAATGTCATATAATTCATTTTAAGATCAATTATAAAATATAAACATTAAAAGGTATATATAATATGCCATGTAAAAAGCCACCCCTGTTGATATATCAATAGCTTTCTTAAATATCAGTTGGGTTCCATGATCTGGATCTCCAGGCAAATATATAAAGGGCTGGAGTTTGTGGAACCATCACTACAGTACACAATATTGTATCTTTCTGTGTTTTATTCATAACTTTGAGAGATCTGTCAAAGGTTCTGAACCTATTTAGGAGATAGATTTCAGGGTTGTTGTAGGTTTTTTCGGGCTATATGGCCATGTTCTAGAGGCATTCTTTCCTGATGTTTCGCCTGTATCTATGGCAAGCATCCTCAGAGGTAGTGATGCCTCACTACCTCTGAGGATACTTGCCATAGATGCAGGTGAAACGTCAGGAGATAATGCCTCTAGAACATGGCCATATATATCCCGAAAAAACCTACAACAACCCAGTGATTCTGGCCATGAAAGCCTTTGACAATAGACAGATTTCAGCATCTTGGATAGTTCTTTTGACATCTGCAATAAAATCCATGGCGGATTTATCATACTGTAGGATGCAAACCCTGAGCCACCATTGATTGGTGCTACAACAATCATATAAGAACGCACCAATAATCTGAAGTAATGATGTCTCTTTTCCTGTTTGCAAATATTTGACTCAGACAGTACACTAAAACTAATCTCACACACAATTTCTCTTCTGTTTTAGGTTATTCAAATATTCAGAAAAAGCCTAGCATGCCATTTTATCATTGCCTTTCGGTAATATTAACTCCTGCTTCAGAACTTCCCAATGAGATTGAAAGTTGTCTTCAAAGCAAATGTTACCATAGTGATCTGATAATGGCAGTTATAACAACGTGAGAGATTTTTGCTGAAGAATATCAACAGATTTTGAATATTTGGTTGACTTTTAGAAATAGGATTTATGATCCTCAATCACTTCATTGCAAACATTTATTTATTTATTTATTTATTTATTTACTGTATTTGTATACCGCCTTTCTCAGCCCGCAGGCGACTCAAGGCGGTTTACAAGGCAAAATTTAATGCCCACAATACCATAAATACAATTAAGAACATTGACATATAATAAAAACCATAACAAAATCAATAAAACATAAATCATTAGTGTCTCCTTGTGAAAAACATTGTCCGGTCCCATCGTCTAGTCATTCCAGTTTCCTAGGTCAGCTACTCTGCATTTGCAAATGTTTGCTCAAAAAGCCACGTCTTGACTTTTTTCTGAAATATTAAAAGGGAGTGGGCCAATCTGATATCCCTCGGGAGGGCGTTCCATAGCCGATTGGCCACCACCAAGAAGGCCCTATCTCTCGTCCTCGCCAGACGTACTTGTGACGAAAGCGGTAATGAGAGCAGGGCCTCCCCAGATGATCTTCAGGTCCTGGATTGCATGTTAATTTTAATTACCCAAGAACAAGAACCATATAAAGTAGGTGGCCATACAAAATTGAGTATGGAACACCTCTATTTGTAGTTTCAGAACTTATATCAGAAAGGGACAATAACAAGTGTTCTTGTTCCTGCGGCACTAACATATTCTGGCATTTTGTCCTTAACACAGATATTGAATTTACAAGAACCCTGTCATCCTATTTATGGAGTCACTGCACTGTTACAAATTGAGTGCTCTATGAGAAAATCCCCCCAATTTTATACATTATTATGCGATGAGGTTTCCACACTATTTCATAGTATAGAACCTAAAATGAGTTTGTTGCACTGCTATATATGATACTGTTTTCTTGTCCAGAATCCGTTGGAATCTTTGTTATTATATTCCTTCAAGTCAATTCTAACTTATGAGGAGTCATGCACAAGAGTTTCTTGGAAACATCAACTAGAGAGTTGCTACTGACTTCCTCTTTAGCTGAGAAGATATGATTTGTTGAAGGTCACCAGTGGGATTCCATTGCTTAGCAAGGTGCAAACCCCAATCTCAAGATATCCCAGACCACTGCTTCTTGAACTTGGGATCCCAACTCAATGTTGAGGTTCCGAATTTTTTTCTGAATGTCACTTAGTGGCTGTTTTAGACATTTTCACAAATCTGTTGGGAAGGATTTCCAACGGACTTTGCAGAAGGTGTTTCAGCTGTACTACATAAAAATGAAAATCAGCAAGCCTTGAAAATGTTGATTCATTCCAGTAAATGTTTGATTTTTATTCCTATTTTATATATCTATATACAGGCATTCCTCAAGTTACAAACATCTGACTTACGAACAACTCATAATTAAGAACGGGAGTGAGACAACAGGAAGTGAGAGAAATCTACCCGTTGACAGGGAAATTCACTCCTGAAAGAGTTATCATGGGGAAAAGGTGTTTCAACTGAAGCTTTCTCACCAATCTTTGCTTCCACAAGATGCCCATTTTTAAAGATCCAATTGTCAAAGGGACAGAAAATGGAGTGAATTCTTCTGAACAGGCACACAGACAGCAAAGCAAACACTGCAGGGGTGTTAATCCATCCCTATGCTATCCAAAGCGTTAAAAGATTTCTTTTGGCTGGAGTTACACTTAAAAATATACCTGTTCTGACTTACAAACAAATTCAGCTTCAGAACAAGCCTACAGAACCTATCTTGTTTGTAACTTGAGGACTGCCTGTATTGGTTGGAGGATCCTGGGAGCTGCAGCTCTAAGAGAAAAATTAATTTCCACTTTTGTGGGGGACTTGAACCCCTAACGTATGAATATGGAGGGCCTACTATAAGAAGAAAGCTATGGAGGATTTGAAGTACCTGCTTTCTTTGAAGTATTCTTATGTGAGGAGGTATTTAAATATACAATTGCCTCACAGCTCCACCTGCAGTGGTTGTGCTATTTCAGGAAGGCTGTATATGGTTGTTCTGAAAAAGATGGTTCAGCTCTCAATCATGAATCATGGTTTCAATTTCGTAACATTTTGAGTTGTGAGGTGGTTTTGTTCCTCCTCTATTTGAGGAACATGCTGCTGTCAAAATATTTGTTACTGATATTTCTTTCATGAGAAGGAAAACATACTGCAGAGATGGAGATCTTCATCATTCACAAATGCAATGTTTTGTTGACTTTGATGAGTTTTGGATTAGGCTCAATTAGAATTAATTTATAATGGTTTAGCTTTCACCTCACACTACGGATGTACTAGTTGTCAAGTAAGTGTTTACTATTGCTTTGATTCTTTGACTTTTTGTAAGTTTTGCTTCTGGCAATGAGAGGTGTTGAAAATATGCAGTTTTGCAACAGCAAGTAAATTCTTGCCTTGCCTTTGATATGTTCTGGTATTTGTCACTGCAGATCTTTCTGCACAAACTTACAAGCTTTCATGGAATCTATTCCTTCTTTGTTACCTTTTCCTCTCTGCTTGAGCTCAGTTATTATGCAGAAAGGAGACACACTCAACCATGAGGCTAGAGGCATTGGTACAGGTGAATACTGATATCCAAAGCTAAGCCTGTTATGCACTGAAAAATTCAATGAACACGTCAAGCATTACAGAATTAGCTTTCAAGTGTGTGTGGAAATTCATCTGGCGGGACTTTGATATGAGGTGGCATTGATGCAAAAGCATAAAAGATGGATGGCAATGCTCTGAATATTGAATTAGGGATGAGAGGCAAGCTCAGAGTGGCATCTTCATTTAAACTCAAAAGAGAGGTGCTGATTTGGGAACGTATCAAATGAAATCATCAGTTTCCAGGTTATGGAAAACAAGTCTAAGGATATATGCATCACTGAGGTCTCGGTTTGAAAGAAAATCCTAGCCATTCCTTTGTAATTTTCTGGATGCCAAAATTTAATTAAAATGCATTTCCTTCTAAGGAAATAAAAATCCTCAGATGTTCTCTTGGTTTCATCTTCAATCACTGACAAATTTCAAAGAAATATGAAGTGTTGGCAGAAGCATTAATGAGACCTGAAGAACTCTACTGCTACTGGAGAATCAGGGTTTTTTTTTATCCGGGCCCATTAGCTACTTTGCAAGAAAGATGCCACTATCCTTCCAGAAATAGGTGGAATATTTATTCTGACCAGATCTGATATAGGATGGAGATAAGTAGAATATTAACGGAAATGTGTTTTATCAATGAAGAAGGGCATTTTATTACCAACTGTAGCTGATAAAATATGGCAATAATACATATTAGAAATGTTGAGTTCTGTCTTCCCATAAATGCTAATTCCTTTCAACAGTTGGAATGAGATCCAATGAGGAGTCCTAATTGTGGAGGACCAAGTGGAATTCCCCTATTCTTAGCTCCCAATGCAGCCTTCCACACTTCTGTAAGGGTCCCCCAACCTTCCAGATGATTTGGAGGAGTTAAGGATGGCTCACTATGAAGGTTCAAAGGTTGTACCCTCCTCCATTTCCCACCTCTTTCCAAACCTTCACAGGTTGTATCCACTATTTATCAAAATTAGAAGGGACCAGGGGTTCCCTTCTAGTTTTTCAAAAATTGTATTTGAGTTTTTAAAGAAACATTGAAATAGAGTTGTTCCTTTCTTTCAGATTTCTGAAAGAATAATTCTCCCATTTTTCATTCCTGTCCTAGAAACTTCCTAGAGAAATAGAAAGGTATCTTCACTAGTCATTTTGTAGGTCCTCAGGGATGACTCTATGGTAACTTCTAGTAGAAGTACGTCATAGAATTGCAATGGAAGATCTACACAAAGCCTAGATAGGTCATATTTTGGATACATGACCTATCCAAAATGGATACATGAAACTGCAAGTATCAATCACATGGGTAAAAGGGTCATGATGTATAAGAATCTGGGGCTTTTCCAATCTTACTGCAAATTTTGTTTCTTTCTTGAATGCAATACACAGTATGGGAATAAATACGATCTACATCATTAATACATTTGCATAGCAGACCCTTGAATAGCACAAAGGCCATTTCTAAAGGGGCTAGAAACACTCAATGAAGCATGAGGACCTGAAGCATGGCCAGAGAGGGGCACTGTTTGTGGTGAAATTCCAGAGGTCATTCAGTGTACAAAGGAATGATCTGGACATGTATCATCACTATACTGGGAAGGACTAGACCCACAAGACCTATGTACTTGCTCTGTTTGCTGTCTAGATTCTAATCACCAGTTGAGAGTTTCAAGGACCTGCTGCTATCTTTTCTACAAACCCAGTCTCACAAATTCAGTTATATCAACTGAATTTGCATAACAGCTGACTCGCCATGCAGGAACTTGTTCAATAGGTCTATTCTCATTAATGTCTAGTTAATGCAACCCAAAGACTGGTATACACAGATATGAAGGTTGTGGATAAAAGAGGAGAATGTGAATGATTCATAGTGGGCATCATGACCATTATGGACCATTCACATTTTCCTGTTTTATCCTCAATCTTCATATCTTCATACCATCCAGTCAAGGAAAACCTGTAGTTGCCCATAAAGGGCTTATAGTGTTAGGCTATGGTCCTGTTTGTCTAGTGTAATTATGAAAACAGCATAAAATATAGGGCAATAACAGAAGTAAAATGAGAATGGGTTGTGTGATGATGGGGTAGTTATGATGGCAAAGACTTCCTCTGCTGTCCTGTTACAGCACATGGTGGCAATAGCTGGGTTATGCCAATGAGACAGACGGTACCTATTAAATCCCAGCCAATAACTGCCCTGGCATTCCCATTTTTTCAAATTAGAAAAACCACTGCTTCATATCAATCAGCTAGATGGCTTTTGTTTAAACCTCCCGACAAAATGCTTCAGTCTGCCATTGCTATGAGGCACTTTGGGAAATGAATGCCCTCAGATCAATCCTCCTT
This sequence comes from Anolis sagrei ordinatus, assembly GCF_025583915.1. Classification (NCBI taxonomy): domain Eukaryota; kingdom Metazoa; phylum Chordata; class Lepidosauria; order Squamata; family Anolidae; genus Anolis; species Anolis sagrei. The sequence goes on from NW_026847549.1 coordinate 128,127,742, forward strand.
AGACATTTTAATTTACAAAAATGATCTGGAATGCTGCTATGTTGGTGGATCAGTGAGGAAACTGAAATGGCAGCTGCCTTGTACTTGTCAATGAAACACTGCCTCTTTAAGATATGTTAGCATAAAGAGGCAGTCTTTCATTGACAACCACAAAAAGTAGAACACAAGCTTGTACCAAGAGGATGAGATTCTAAGGACTTGATCACACCAGCCCACTGTTCTGCTACAGCTGCATTCATGTAGATAATGGCTATTTCCTTGAGCATCTTCAATACTGCACTTGTCAACAGTAGTTTTAGTTTTATCTACTGTTTTAAAATTCTATTATTTTGATTTTATGCTACATGTGTTGATGGGGGTTGTTATTATCATTTTATGTGACTTGTTTTATACTTCTGTATCATTTTTACTTGTTGTATGTTATATGTGCACCCTGGAGTGCCTTGTAAGTTGTCCCAAGTCCTTTTGGGGAGATGGTGGTGGGATAAAAATAAAGTTTATTATTATTTATTATTGGTACAATTTTATCAGTTCACCAATCCACACAATCTTGCAGCCCCCTTCCTGAACTACTATGGTTCATTTAGGTTTTTATATATATATATATATATATATATATATGCAATTTTATTTTAAAAACACACACACATATATATTTATATATACAGGAAATAGTCCACTTGGACATAGCAAGGGAAGTGGGGGAGAGGAAGAAACTCCCATCTACTGATATCACAGGATTGTTGGCTTGTTGGCACAGAAGCAGAAGGGACTCATTGCAGTTTAATAGGTAGTGGAAACATAGCAGGAGGGGGAGGTATTGACAGGTTTTACCCCTCAACAGCTAGGGATGGGAGAATCGTAAGAGGGAGGCAAAATGGGTAATGGAATGTACACGGTGCCATGTGACAGGAACCATAACCAAACATGACAAGTCAGCTACAGTGGTAGTTTGTCTGCTTCATGTAATAATTCTAAGATAATAATTATTGATAACTTGGCAGATCTGCTCCATTGGCTCAGGCAACCTTAAAAGATACTCCCAGACTAGAATCTATTTTTAAAATTTTAATTTATTTATTCCATTTATATGCTGCCTTTCTCCTGGATTAGGACACAATTTATGGTTCACAGAAATTATAGTTTCAAAATCAGAATTGCTTTATTTTATAGATCTTAGAAGATTGAGCATGGCTGTTACAGCAAAGTATCAAAATAAAGTGGATCATTGTTTGATCCCTATCATTAGGCAGTGTGAAGCCGCGGTGCCACCTCAAACAAGCAATATGAGGTGTTATTAAAAAAAAAACACCAAATGGTCAGGTATGCGAGTAATCATTACAGGGTTGTTTGTTTACTGCTACAGATGAAAAAAGGGACTTGGGAGATTTTCTGTCTGTGGAATTAAAATAACTTGGCTGGTTTTATTAAGACTTAGAAAAGTTTGCCTTTCCAAATTTTGGATTTGGCTCCAATGCAGCATGGCTTAGGGATGGGGCTGCTCATCTCAAGCAAAATATCTTGGAACAAACCTGCAATGTTTGGTCTCTGGTTCATAAGCATGGTTTAGCGCATTTATTTATTTCTGAGCTGACGCAGTTTTCTCTACAAAGAAGACCGCAATCTGGCCTTTTGTCAAATTAGTTAAATGCCACTAAAGTCAATTAAGGTTAGGTGACCTATTTCCAGAATTGTAGGGAAATGGAAGGATTTTATTAGGCAGTGGCACTATAATAATTCTGAAAATGTGAAAAGAATAGTAGCTTCTTTGTAATGATAACCACCTACCCATCCATCTATCTCAAAAAAACACCCTATCTGAATCTCTTTCCTAATAGTACTTTATGTGGCATAGTTCTACCAATGAAGCAAGAAATCCTGTCTTAACCAAAGATGTCAGACGATACTGAGCAGAAAATAACACATCAAAACAACTTGATTGGTATCATATTAGGAATCTACTAGCAGGAAGGGGACTATGTCCTTGAAGCAGAGTTGCTATGACAAACAAAACAAAATAAACTACCCAAGGATGCTGAGTTACATTTTTTAAAAATATGTTACTAGTTAAAGCTGTCTACAGGATGTTTTTCACAAATATGTTATGTCACTTCATTTTCAGAAGCTGCATTTTTAACCAGGGACTTTGGCAGGTTCTCGTGAAAGGCAGAAATCTCAATAAAATCCTGGTTGTCAGAAGCGAAAAATTTATGGCCCATCCTGGATGAGACCAAACACAATTGGTCCATTCATCAAAAGCATATACTATAATCTTTCAACTGCCTTTTATATCAAATGATTCTCCTGTAAAAAGATGCCATTTACACTGCTATATACCATGTACAAAAGTTAATTCAAAGACCCTATGAATGCTGGTAATAGGAGGTCAGCACTGCCCCACAAATAGCTTAAGATATTTTGTTTCCTGGCAAAAGACAATATTGTTCCCTCATTATTCCATTACAGACATTGACTGGAATGGCAAATGAATATTGCAAATGGGACATCAATGGGATTTTGTTTACCGTTACAGATTAGATCAATATGTTGGAGGATGCATCATCCTTCAACATATGGATTATGGGCAGATTCCAAGGCAGGAAAAAACTTAAGAAGAATGGCTTGGGGGAGGTCTGTCACTACTGCTCCCTCCTATCATCTCTTGCCTATGTCTGCAATGTAGGATCTCAGCCAACGTCTATGAAAAGATAATTAATATTATCACAACCGTGCAAGCAACATTCATCTGATCTTTTAGGCTTAAAAGTATGGTGGCAAGTACTGCAATCTTCAGACCATAAGAAACAGAAACTATGAAAATTAAACACAGAGAAATTAAATTACTTTTTTGTGTTTCATTTTTTCCCCAGGATTACACACTCACTATGTATTTCCAACAGTCTTGGAGGGATAAAAGACTGTCATACTCTGGGATACCTTTGAATCTGACTTTAGATAACAGAGTGGCTGACAATCTCTGGGTACCAGATACATATTTCCTCAACGACAAGAAATCTTTTGTTCATGGAGTTACTGTGAAAAACCGAATGATTCGGCTACATCCAGATGGAACAGTTCTTTATGGTTTGCGGTACGTAATGTTTAAATTTACTTTGCATTGGCTTACTAAAATAAGTTTCCTCATAAGAACAGTTATATTGAAGGCATGATTGCACAAACATTTTTGAAGTTCAGGTTGTTCAAAAGCAATATGTATAAACAAACGCATATACATTAAGTTAATTTTTGGTTCCTGATTATGTTAACATTTCATAAGGAAAAATATTCCACACATTACTCTTGCATTTCTTTTTTATCATGCTTTTATCATGTAGGAAACTTGACATAAAGTTATGCAGTGGAATCCTATATGACATATTTGTTACATTGTTGTTGTTCATTCGTTCAGTCGTCTCCAACTCTTTGTTATTTGTTACATTTGTTACATTACTTACATATATCTAGCTATGTTACATTACTTACATATCTAGCTATGTAGCAGAGACAGTAAGAAACCCCTTCACTAAATTGCATAGATGGGACGTCAGCAAAGTTGTCCAATGTGGATTGGTGCCCAGTGTACATCAAGGCCGAGAAGATGAGCATCAGAACTGATGCAATTAGCATTGAGGCCAATGCATATTGATCTCATTGTACATCAGTCTTCTTAGCATTGTGCACCAATGCACATCAGAAACTTTGCTGGCTCCCCTATGTAGTAATATAACAACAGCCCTATACTGGATATGGACATTGCACAACTGTGCAATTTTAAACTCACATAGTTAAGTCTACTTACAAAGGTATAAGTTCCCAACATGATTTTGGCCAATGTCTGTACAGGAAGGCCCACTTACCTGGTGGATTAGGGGCCAATGCGTTGTCAGAAAGCAGAATCAATTGAAAAGTAGGATTCGTTGTTTTGGCTAATAAATGCATTTTGGCTACCTAAAACATAAATAAGATTATATCACTTTTAAATTAATGATAAAGTTAGAAGAGATTTTTCACCCATTCAAGAATGTTTCACATAGGGGTCCACTCTTTCTGTAGGCAAATCTTAGGACTACGCATGTGTGTGTGAGCTTGTAGCAACAAGAACCAATGGAAGAGTAGACCCCTCATTGAATTAATGGAACTTGTCTAGAATTTGCAAGCATTACAAGACCAAGTTGTCTGAAAGCAAGGCATCAATGGCAAGAGAAGCTTGCAAAGGCATTTTCTCAATAGCAAGAAAGACCTTACTGAATGACAGTGCTGGTTAGACAACATGGACATAAACTGTATGTCATTTGCTTAACTTTTCCCATATCCTCCTGCGATGGATAAATGAAGAAAGTGCAAATCAAGTCACACTCCCATTTCCTTTTTGTTCTGAAAGAAAGAGAGAGAGAGAGAGAGAGAGGGAAGGTGTGCAGGGGCATTGGTCAAGGAGAGGGAAGCATTTAGGTCTAGCTAGCCCAACTCACATGAAATATCTCCACATATGAGCCTACCTGAGCCCTAAGGTGCTCAAGAAAGGCTTTTCTCTGAATCCAGTCGGGAAGGCTAGATGGCCTTCTCCTTGCAATCTTTGCATCATCATGCTTTTTTATTCCAACAGGCTTTTGAAAACTGAAGGTTTTAAAGGTAAGGGCTCTTAGGAAGAAGCTGTGTTGCTTTTATTGTTTTTTATTGTTTTAACTGTACTGGAATTTTAAACCATTTTAAGTGTATGTTTCACCTGTTTTACAATGTGTAAAGTTCAATTCCATGGTAATGTTGCTTGATCTTGTGCATCTTAACTCTATTGTATTTTCATTTATAAACCATTTTGGGTGTCATTTTGGGGGGAAGGGGGGTATAAATAAGTTTCCCCTCCTTCTCCATTTCCACCTCTTTCTTCTCCTCCTCCAATGGTTTAGACTTTAAATGGAGCAGCCAAGCATCAAAAAACCTTTGGTCTGTTACAAATCATTCAGAAAACACCATAGGAAATCTAAACCACCTTGTATTTACTTCTTTTTTCTAAACTACTTGGAAAGTACTGATGGTTTTTATTATGGAAATAAACGAAGGTACAGCTGTAATACATATAGTTCTTACCATTTGTTTCACTCCATTTTTCAAATAATCCAGGTTTTTGAGGGGAAAGCCAATTTTTTCTGTTTATCCCCAAATTGCATTAAAATGTTTGAAATGTCAAATTAAATCTAAATGTTAAGTTTAGGCAACATGACTGTCCAAACGTGTATTCTAGAGCAGTGGTTCCCAACCTGGGTCTGTGGACCACCAGAGATCTGCAAGAATGAAAATATGGTTCATAGCCTCATTGTTACTACACTGTTGCCTCAAAACCATACAACAATGACAGTGACTAGTCTCTCAAAACCCTCTTACAATGCCAAGGGAATGGGGATGTCAGGAAGAGAGAGGCTTACTACCAATGAAAGATTACTATTAGCACATCAGCTCTAGATTATTAAATATGGTTTTCTGTGGGCGAGCAGATGGCGATTACTGGATGGCATATATCCTGTATCAAAAACTAGAGCTGGTGTTGTCTATCCAATGCAGTTTTCTGAATCACTACCCCAAATAACCAAACCAAAACTAAAGTTGACCAAAAACTGATTTGTAATCATTTTGGCACTAATGTTGTAGAGTGGTCCCTGGTCAAAGTGTCCCCTGGTCAAGTGGTCCCTGGTCAAAAAAAGGTTGGGAACCATTGTTCTGGAGAAACATATCGATAGGTCAAAAACAAAAATCAGTTTACTGGGTCCCATTATATAATTTACCAGTGTTGGTTACTTTGTGATGAAGCATGTGGATTTGTATAATGTAAAAGGCAGGCAAATAATTTTAATAATGTAAATAACAATTACATAAAATATTCTGAGTAGAAAGCCAAGCAGAATGCCAAGCCAATAAAGAGAATGCCAGTGCCTCTGTCTCTGAAGCACATATCATAGCAACCTAAACTTTTTTGAAATATGAAGCATGAAGACTTGATAAAAAAAATATTTATTTACTGTATTTGTAAACTGCCTTTCTCAGCCAATTGGCGACTCAAGGCAGTTTCCAACAAATCAGTATACATAAAACATAATAGATAAAAAACATTAACAGTATAAGACATCACAAAAACAATAAAAGCAACATCATCAGCGTCTCATTTTAATATTTTAATCATTTCTCATTTGACTGTTGTTTGTTGATTTTGGGGGGAATTTCTGAGATTCAAAGACAGAGATACTTTTATTATTCATCACTAAGCCCCAGGGTTGAAGAGAATATTCAAAAATGTTTCTGGACATTCATGAAACCCTGATGTGAAGAAATCTGGGATAACAAATATCTTCACAGTGTTAGCATTATTCTGGATAAAAGTTGATGATGTTGTACCAAAAAAGATTTGCATGGAAAATAACATTTCGGCTGATTTTCCAGGCATAAAATGCTGTTTTCTTACCATAAAAGTGTGAATTTTATGCAAAATAAGTAATCAATTACACTATGTCCTCAAGAGGAAACAGCAGTTTTGTGCCCAAAATGATGCAATATGCAATTTCCTGAACAAAAAAAAGTTGTTTCCCATGAAAAAAGAACCAAACAAGCCTATGTGTGAATTTTGCACAAAATGAGACCCAAACTCTGGATCGTTTTTGAAAGCTCTTCTGTTCTGAAAGATTTTCTTGCAGTGAGGCAGAATTGTTAAAATTAGTCATTGCTTCCTTCTGATATAGTCGTTAGGCACTGATGTTAGTGAAGAATTACATCCCTGCTAAGCAATGCTTTTCAGATTCTCAAAGCCTGTGTGCAAACATTTCAGAAACAAAAAAACACTATTCTGCATACCAAATATATAAAAGCTAGGCATAGCTGTGTGTTGAACTGAAGCCCAAGGCATAGTAGCAGCACAGAGGGGAAAGGAGTTGCACTGTCATTAATTTGGTACCACATTGCTTAATTCCTTTGAGAGTGATTCAGGCAAAAACTGTCATTAAGTCTCTCTCGGAAAATAGTAGACTTCACTGGTGTAGATAAATGATTTTTGGAAAGGGAGGGGGAAGCTGGTATTTCAGTTGTGAAATAAAAACGAGGCATCCATCAAGAAATGGTTGATAAATTCCAGAATGTGGTTATCATTTGTTAAACAGAGCATGAGGAAAATATGCCTTTCTAATTGCCTTCAGTCTTCGTGGCTGCTGCTCCTTTCCATCAAACTGCCGGGTAAAAAGAGCTTAGAATCAAGTAGAATGCTTAGAGGGATGTTCAGAGATAGCAAAAACAATAACAACCACCACAGCACAACTGGACTATCTTTCTGAGTAGCTATAACGGGACAGCACTAATGTAAATCTTCATCAATTTCATTCTCACAAGCAAGGATTAATAATTGTACCATTTTCCTCTTTGGAATGAGAAAATTGTGCACTTTTCAAAAACTATTGACAACTTTGCACATATTCTCTGATTTAAAATGCACATTTTTCCAATGTAAATAGTATTTTGTATTGTCGAAGGCTTTCATGGCTGGAATCACTAGGTTCTTGTGGGTTTTTTCGGGCTATAGGGCCATGTTCTAGAGGCATTTCTCCTGACGTTTCGCCTGCATCTATGGCAAGCATCCTCAGAGGTGGTGAGGTCTGTTGGAAATAGGACAATGGGTTTATATATCTGTGGAATGGCTGGGGTGGGGCAAGGAGCTCTTCCCTGCTAGAGCTAGATGTGAATGTTTCAGCTGATCACCTTCATTAGCATTTGAAGGCCTGCCTGAGCCTGGGAAAACTTTTGTTGAGAGGTGTATTTTGTGTTGTAAAAATGCTGCTTCTGTGCAGAAAAAAACATGCTTTCTGAAAAATAAGATTTTCTGTGCTGGAATTAGGTTTTCCAAGCAGAAGTGGGATTTTTTTGTGAGTCAAAATAATACTGGTTTGTTACAAGAATTTTGGTTTCTGTATAGAAATGTTGTCCAGAATCCTGTGTGGCTTTTGTGTGTGTGTGTGTGTGTGTGTGTGTGAGGAGCGACTTGAGAAACTGCAAGTTGCTTAAGGTGTGAGAGAATTGGCCGTCTGCAAGGACGTTGCCCAGGGCACACCTGGAAGTTTTTATCATCCTTGTGGGAGGCTTCTCTTATGCCCTTGCATGGGGAGCTAGATCCTCCAGTGGCGCAATGGGTTAAACCAGGGGTCCTCAAACTTTTTAAACAGAGGGCCAGATCACAGTCCCTCAAACTATTGGAGGGCCTGATTATAGTTTGAAAAAAAATGAATGAATTGCACTGCACACATCTCATTTGAAGTGCAAAAAACACTTAAAAACAATACAGTAATTAAAATGAAGAACAATTTTAACAAATATAAATGTATTAGTATTTCAATGGTAAGTGTGGGCCTGCTTTTGACTGATGAGATAGGATTGTTGTTGTTGTTGTGTGCTTTCAAGTCGTTTCAGACTTAGGTTGACTCTGAGTGAGGGCCGAGTAAATGACCTTGGAGGGCCATATCCGGCCCCCGGGCCATAGTTTGAAGACCCCTGGGTTAAACCCTTGTGCCAGCCGAACAGAAGACCGACAGGTCAGAGTTTCAATCTGGGGAGAGCGCGGATGTTACAAATGCATAATCTGATTATGCACCCATTATGGTTTTGTATTCACAATCATTACATTGCCCCTAGTTTAAGGGTTCTGCATAGGCCCCATATCTGCACTTACTGGGACACAACCACTTTGATGAATGGGAGCCTGTTCCCGCATCTCTCAAGAATCAGCAGGCTGAGCAATCTCTAATGTGAGCAATCGCCAGTGGGAGGGAGAGTTGTGACAGGGATTCTTCTACCTGTTGAGTCAGAGGTTGCTCACAGGAGAAGGTGGAAATGGAAGTCAGCATGTGCATTTTTGTGAGCCTTAACATCGGTAGGGTTACAGACTGTTGAAATGTGGGTGAACCCAAGAATTTCAAACCATCTGAGAATAAATACTCAAGCTTTTAAAAAAATAATTTCCTCTTATCATTAAATTTGGGGCTCAAACTCATTCATGATTTCTGCAATTTAACTTGCAAATATCCCCACCTGATTCTCACACAGATTTTATGCTACTACTGCACCTTTGACTACCCATCCTTGCAACTGAATTCCCCATCCTGTATAGGGGAAAGAAAATTGGACATAATTTATTCACACTGAAACCCATGTTTCTTGGTTCTTCTTGAAATATATTAGTCTTGTCATCAGTATGCAAGTTAATTCAATGCAAATTGGAAATCTACTGTAAGGTACAACTTTAATTACTGCCCTTTTCATCTCTATTTCTGTGAGAGACTTTTCAAAAAATGCTTTTAATGAGATCTGGAGCCACAATCCTCAATCGACTGACTGAAAGGGGAGGAGGAAAGTCCAGTGAAATAAATTAGTCTTCTTCAATGTAAAGAATTTGAGAAGAGCAAACTCAGACAAACAAAATGAGTTGCTGTTTATAAATGTAATAAATCAGCATCAACCAACAAATCAAAAGAGACATATTGTTGATGCAAAAAGTCTGAACTGATATAGGAATGATAAACATGGCTTATTAATAAACATGATCTTCAAAAGTAGTGAAGCAACCAGTCCATGCTGATTCCCACAGATTTTCCAGATGAAAATTTGGAACACATTTTGAACTTCAACTCCAGAAAGCTCAGCCAGCATGGCCAATGTTGGAGCTACAGTCCATAACATTTGGAAGACCTTAAGCTGTTTTTGAAAATGGTTTATTGTGCCCTTTGAGCTTAAAGAGCATTTCTCCTATGCCAACCTTTTATCTTCCAGAAACACCAGCAAGCTTGACCAAATGTCAGAAATTCTGGGAACTGAAATACCTCTTACATGGCATACCTTGTGGTACACAATCAGTAGTGAAAGGACAATCCCATTACTCAGGGAGAGACACTGCAGGATTTTTGGGAACTTTAAAAAAAACCTGGAGCCAGTCCTTCTGGTTCTGGATCTTCATCGCTACATTTAAGCATTTTTCTCTCCTTACCAAATAGACAGATAGCATCAGCAGCTTTGACAGCAGGTTTACTTATGAGATGATGGTGAGTGATCAATCTCCTCCCTAATCCTCATGGAAGAGTGAACCTTATTTTCCTCCCAACTGTGTTTGGTTAGTCTAGAACCTTGGTCCATTAAGTGTGATGTGTAGCCACAATGGGTCTGATCCAGTTACGTAGTGAACTAAGTAGTCCATGTAAATGAGCCCTGTGTGGTTTATGAATGAAAGAAAAATTTTGTGAGAGAGAAATTCCAAGACAATGAAAAATATTAGACTTTTCCTGGAGAGAGTGGCAGGATTGAGAACGCATTCATCTTTTAAAGCCCAAGAGAGAAAATGACGGTCTCAAATGGCCAAAGCCTTTCTGCAAATTAATGTTTTCTGATTACAAATACAAGGTCTCATGTACCAGATTTTACAATGCTTGCACATTCATCCTTTGGGAAAAGAACACACTATAACATTTCCCTAATTAATGCAAAATAGGGTGAATTATAAATAAAATAATAATAATAATAGTAGTAATAATAATAACTTTATATTCCGCTCTAATTTCAGGGCAGATTCCAAACATAAAAGGCAAACATTCAATGCCCCAATACAACAACAATACATCCATACTAACAAAATTTATACAACCCAACATATAAATACAAATTATAACTTAACAAACTAAAATTAAATAAAAAGCACAGCCTGTTATAACAGACATAAGACAAAACATCAAATGGAAACAATAATTTCCCATTTCTTTGGGGCAAATTGATTAATCATTGCTCAAGATATCTACTGAGCTGGTGGGGTGAGCAGGGCACGGAGCAATGCTATTTCTAATTTCTGATATACTCACATGTCATTGTGTCTTCAACAAAAGTGTCCAAACTTCCAGGAAGTGCCTACACAAACCACAGACACATTTAACACAGCCAGTGTTTGCACTTTAATAGGCACACTCATACAAATACCTTTCTTGAACTTAGAGTGTAAGCATACTGAGAACATATACTATATGATTGTGTGGCATCCTCATATAACAAACTGTACCTGAAGATATAATAAGCCCTGCACTGGCAGCACAGAAAAAAACCACTTTGATTTATTTTATGGATCAAACACACAGTGTCAAATCAGATTTAGACAACATAAGGCAAGGACAAAGAAGTAATACCATTGTCACCTTAAATAATGGTGGCATTGTCAGATGCTACATATTTCCCCCAACAAATATACCCATCATCCCAAACAATGAAACATCACTCAACAAAAATCGAGGCATTCCCACCTGGGTAGTCGTGATTTGTTATATTTGTCATGTCAACAAAGATGTTCTACTTTCTCCAAACAGTGTGGCAGCTAGTTTAGCCTTTTGAGAGTTGCAATATGATTGTAAAGCCACATTAGGGCTTTCATGCAGTAGTGGTTCACATATTCATAAACAGCACTTGAGTGGAGAAGGCATGGATGGTCAGGAAAAGGTACCAAAGTCATAAAAACACAGGAAGGCAGCAATTATGTTTAATGAGTAGCAAGCTGCTTTTCATTTTCTGTTGCTCTCAACAGCACAAAAAGAAGCAAACTCCTTTATATATCTCTGGAGTTTATCTGGAAGGCATGCAATCTCTCCAGAGATGCAGTGGAGCAACACCCAACAAATTTAATTATAGTACACATCCTTTCTGTTGGTTTAACTAAAGAGTTTCCTTGGAGGTGACAAATAACTTTGCAAAGTAAATAAATAAAGCTATTTGTATTTTTTAAAAAACGGGCACTTGATGCCTCAACACTGCAAAAAAAATATCTAAAATTAGGCCATCATGAAATTCAGAAGAAACATTCTAAGCCTATATTCCCATCTTAACATTCACTAGAAAGAGAATGCCTGCTATTCTCTGCCTTATATTGATTCTCGTATTACTATGGCAGAAGAGAAAATAAAGGATATAGTTTTGTATTGTTGCAGCTTGTCACCACATTTGTCAAGATAGGCAGGTTGCCCATACAGAAGGCAATGACATGGAAATGAAGTCTTGAGGTGATACAATGGCCCATGCTATTTCAGAATGTTCTCAGTTGTCTTGAAAATCCCAAAAGTGGACTTAGTGCATGCTATGGCATATAAGATGGCAGGGAGAGATTTCCATGCTTGGTTCTTTTCCTTTCAGCACCAGAACTATAGTAATATAGCAATACTAATATTATGAATAACAATAAGAATGACTATAAAATTTGGTCTGAGTCCTGCAGTGGTAGTAGCCCTACCATGTCTGGTACAGATTTAGAGTCTAGTTGGAGAAACCATAGCAAACCAATATCCGTTTTGAAAGATAGCTGAATAAACTACTGTGACTACTTGAATTAGAAAATTAAATACCTAGAAATACCTAGACCAGGCAAAGATGACAGACGGCAGACTTCTTCCCTGGGCAAGAAATCACCACCTGTAAATGATCACTGGTCCAAGATATTGTGGTCTGGTGGTGACATTCTTCCAAGCAAGCAAGAAGCTAAGGACTTTTATGAAGACCCAGTTTCTTCCTCTGATATTTACCAAGGCAGAAGCAGAAGAGATAGATGAGGTCAGATGAAGAAATGCCCATTACAGTGTGGCAGCTGTGTTAAACCCTCAGCAAAAAGAAATGCCTTAATTGCTATTTTTAAGGAAGAAAGAAGATTTTACCTTGTGAGATTCTTTCTTGGCTGCTGGATAATTAACTCCCATAAGCATTAACTTCTGTTGTCAAAATAAGTGAGTAATCTAGATGTATTATTATCTGGAGTTAAATGAGCTGATGGACATTTAAGAAATGCCAAGTCTTCCATTTTTGTGGTGTAATAATAATAATAATAATAATAATAATAATAATAATACTTTTTTATATATCCAGCTACCATCTCCCTGAAGGGACTTGAGACGGCTCACAAAAGAACTCAATAGTGCAAACATATAAAATGCAACAAAGTACATAAGCAACATAGCACAATAACAACTAAGTCCACATAAACAAATTACATAAAGCATCATATGAAACCCCTACTGACTTAAAAGATTCAATAAGACACATTATAAACTAATAGTATACATATCCACCAAAGGGTTAAAGTTTTGGTTTTCTTTGAAGCCAAACAAAAGTAATTTCCCAGGAATGAACACACCAGAAGTAAATATTTGAACTTCTTAGAGTATAATGCCTCCCCTTTCTAGGAGGAGTTAGTAACATAGCAACAGCTATCCAAAAAGCAACTGAAGAAAGAAAGAAAGAAAGAAAGAAAGAAAGAAAGAAAGAAAGAAAGTCTACTCTACTGCCACCTTGTGTTTATCTATAATCATTTAACAATTCAGAAACAAGAACAATTGCAGAGCGGTTGGGTTTGGAATCAATTGGACTAACCCAAATTTTGGGTGAATTGAGATCAATGAGAAAAGGATTAACATTGGAAATAAAAGAAATGTGTAACTCTTTGGCAAACTTGACTAGGGAACCAATTCAGGCCAACCAGAACTTGGTGAAACCAAAATTCAGAATACAGAAGAAGGTGGGAAGTTTGGAGAAAACCCTTATGGCATCAGAAAGGAGGTTGACAAGATTTCTCAACTGGTCTGGCTTGAACTCAAAGAGAAAAGTTTGCATTGAAAAGCAGTGACTAAATTGTAAGAATGGCAGATTTGTGACTCAGCTATGCTGAGGAAGAGTTGTTGTGGAAACATTGAAAGGGAAAATGAAGAAAAAGAGGATATCCTGAGTGAAGTGTTTCTGGATGCAGATCATCAAGAAGATTGAAGATGAAAGGTTTTTATAACGGCTGATGGAAATTTATGAACTAATGGAGATTGACAAATTTATTGGGCTGATAGAGTGGGAATATTTGTTTAAGATATATTTGGGATTTACTGATTAATATGGTTTATCAATTTTGGAGGGGGGATTCACAAATTGTCAGATTTACGAGTGAGTAGTATGTTATTAAATGTAGAAATGTGACTATACAATATTCCTTTAAGGGGAGTTGATAAGTTAAAACTAAAAAAAAAACAGCAGACAGAGAGCGAGATGTCTGTAGACTAGTCCTTAGGTTTGCTGTATAAGCTAAGTGTGTATAACTGTGTATTACTGATTTTTTGTGTTTATATATTCTTTGGGTTGGTCTTTTTGTTGTATTAGTTAAAAGCTGATAGCTAGGATTTTTGAAAAATTGTACAACTTTATGTGTTATACATTTTTATATAATGTATAACTTTATCATGTTACTATAGTTGTACTATGGCTTTTCTTTCGTCTCAGTAAAAATTAGTAATAAAAATGACATCTGGTTTACAGGAGGAAAGCTTATGAAAGAAATAAAATGGGTGATCCACCTGTCACACTATTTCAGAAAGATAAGATTTATTACACTTTCTAACTAATATTTATTCAAAAGTACAGAAATACAAAAATAATTCATTACACATAAGCTGCAGAGGACAATCAGGCTCCAGCCAAAATGTTTCATTTGAACCACAGTGACTAGGCCTAGCATAGAAATTTGACATTTATTTTTTCACAAACAAGTTTCAAATTATATAAAAGTACCAAAACTACACAATGATATAATTACTACTACCAAACTACAACTGTGATTATTTTAAAAACACACACACAAACACAGAGAACAAAAACACACACCAAAAATTCTATAAACTTCCCACTCCTTATCTGAAAGTTATTGTCCCTTGTTAGTCTATCCCCTCTAAATAATGGATTAAACTTCTATGATAGGCAACATTTTACAAATTAATGTATCTCACAGTTAATTAATACTCCCATCATTACTGTGAAAAGGTAATGAACAAGTGTCAGTCTTTTATTTATTTATGGCATATTTATGGCATTTCTACCCCGCCTTGAGGGGACTCAAGGCGGCTTACAAGTAGGCAGCCATAAGAAGCCATAAGATATGTTCAATTACAAATATATAACTATATAAAATACATTAAAACCAGATTGAAAGGTTTTCATCAGGAAATGGTACTTGGCATTTACAATCTGCAATCCCAAATATACTCACTAGGGAGTAAGACCCTTATATAAAATACATTAAAACAGTTTAAAAACATATAGAGTAAATTACATGATCCATTAAATGTAGTCCAGCCGTTCCAGTTAGTTAGTGCACATCAATTCCATATCTTTCTATTTCTCAAATTCTCCAAATGCTTGGTTGCAAAGCCAGGTTTTTACTTTCTTACGGAAGGTCAGGAGGGAGGGAGCTGATCTGATGGCACTGGGAAGGGAATTCCACAACCGGGGGAGGGGGGGCACCACTGAGAAGGCCCTGTCTCTCGTCCCCACCAATCGCACCTTCAAGGAAGGTAGGACGAAAAGCAGGGTCTCCCCAGACGATCTTAATCTTCAAGATGGTTCATAGGAGGAGATCTTTCTTAGGACCCTTTCACACAGCCATATAACCCAGAATATCAAGGCAGATCATCCACAATATCTGCTTTGAACTGGATTATTTGAGTCCATACTGCCACGTAATCCAGTTCAATGTGGATTTTATACAGCTGTGTGGAAGGGGCCTCAGTTAATTAAGGATTTTTCCTTAATCAGCATAGTCAATTTGTCTATCAGTTCTCACAAATAAGCTTCTCTACATTCAACAAGACTAAGGATCCTTCCACATAGCCATATAACCCAGAATATCAAGGCAAATAAGCCACCATATCTGCTTTGAAGTGGGTTATCTGAGTCCACACTGCCATATAACCCAGTTCAAAGCAGATAATATGTGATTTTATACAGCTGTGTGGAAGGGCCTTACTCCCTAGTGCAGTGGCTCTCAACCTGGGGTCCCCAGATGTTTTTGGCCTTCAACTCCCAGAAATCCCAACAGCTGGTAAACTGGTTGGGATTTCTGGGAGTTGTAGGCCAAAAACATCTGGGATCCCAGGTTGAGAACCACTGCGAGCCTAGTGAGTATATTTGGGATAGCAGATTTTAAATGCCAGGTACCATTTCAAGATGAAAACCTTTCAATCTGGTAAGAGGAAAAAATGGGAAAGGCCCTCTTACTTTACTTATTTAGTTACTTGCTTACTTGCAAATCACCCCACAGTGAACATGTAAGAGACAAATCATGCCATTGAAACCAAGGACTTCATTGGACGGAGCTTAGGGAAATGGGGGAAATGGAAAAAAGCAGGGAAATTGCCTTCTTTGCATGTAGAATCGTTTTCTTCACATGGGATTCTGTCTTTTAAAAATAGAATTTATTTACCACCATCACCAGAATCACCTCCCCCTGCCTCTAACTATAGAAGAGACAAAAGTCATTGTTCTTAAGGCAGACACCCCTTCTCTGGGCGCCTCTCCTACCCCTCCCAATCTCCTTACTCTCAATCATGGAAGTCTGAAACCTACTAAATACGAGAATTTACTGTAATTGGTTTAAAAAAGAAAGAAAATTTTATTTATTTATTTACTGTATTTGTATACTGCCTTTCTCAGCCAATTGGTGACTCAAAGCAGTTTCCAACAAAACAGTATACATAAAACATCTATATAAATAAAAATGTAATGTTCGTTTGTGGGATTAACAGAACTCTAAAAACACTGGATGAATTGACACCTAATTTGGACACAAGGCACCTAACAACCCAATGTATGTCCTTCACTAAAAAAAATTGATTTTGTCATTTGGGAGTTGTAATTGCTGGGATTTATAGTTCACCTACAATCAAAGAGCATTCTGAACCCCACCAACGATGGAATTGAACCAAACTTGGCACACAGTTCTCCCATGACCAACAGAGAATACTGGAAGGGTTTGGTGGGCAGTGTCCTTTGGTTTTGGAGTTGTAGTTCACTTACATCCAGAGAGCAGTGTGGACTCAAACAATGATGGATCTGGACCAAACTCTACACGAATACTCAATATGCCCAAATGTGAACACTGGTGGAGTTTGGGGAAAATAGAATCTTGACATTTGGGAGTTGTAGTTGCTGGGATTTATAGTTCATCTACAATCACAGAGCATTCTGAACCCCACCAATGATAGAATTGGGCCAAACCTCCCACACAGAACCCCCATGTGGGCCACAGCAATGCGTGGCAGGGGACGGCTAGTAATAGATAAAAAACATTAAACAGTATAAGAACATCATAAAAACAATAAAAGCACATTTAAAAAGCTAGCAGTAACACAATTTCAAAAGCCAATATTACTATGAAGGAGAAATGACAGGAAAAGCAAAGTAGTGATATTGTGAAATTGTGATATCCCTGCTTTTTAATTTTGAGAGAGAAATGTCAATGCTTGGTAGGAGACCTGCCATAGGAATTCCCACTACTCCACATCACTGAAACGATTCAACATGGGTAAATTTGACAGATCCCAACACATATTTTTCCTCGCTTTTTCCCATTTCCACATGAGCTCAGAAGACAATTTCTCTCTTTGTGTGTGTGTGCCCCCCCCCCCCCATTTCTACCTACTTCTAAAACAATTCCACGACAAAACATCATGGACAATGGAAGTCTGCTTGCATTGTTTGATGGTCTTTGCTTCACCAGGGAACTGTCTTAGAAGTGTTTAGAAACTGAAGTGGTGAATTGTATGTGATGAACTCCTTAGTTGGATTTCCTCCCTCTGTTCCATGCTGAGAAAGGCAATTCTTTTCTCTTGATGCTTTTTTGAAACCTGCCATTTTCAACTGTTCTTGAAATGGAAAGAAAAGCACACAGAGACAAAACTGTGTGGTATATTGCTGTCAAACACAGCTGTTGTTTGCAATAAATTTTGCTTCCCACTCATAGACAACCTTTATTACAGTAGCTTGTTTTCTGGACTGTAGTTATAGCTCTGTCAGGATTTCTGTTATAAATCTAATTTGATTGTATTTATTGTCACACAGTGAAAAAGGCCATCTGTACTGACATTTCTTCAATAGGCCATAACCTTGTAAGATATTTTTTTTCCATAGAAAATACAGCATAATATGAGTTTGTTGTTTTCTGTTTTCCCAGCTTTTGGCAATTCACCTTCATGGTACTGTGAAATAGGCATTGTTTGATTCAGCTATGATCTAGGGCTTTACATGCCAAACCCCATAAGGGGGTGGCATGTGATCTCTGAGCAGCTCATGGCTCTCATACTTTTCAATGCAACCCATAGCTCAGTTTGGTGGCACGCTGCTGAAATTTCACACTGCAGTACTGGTGGTATTTTTCCAAATATATACACACGCACATTTTCACCACAAAGGAAGTTCAGGCTCTTCACAGTTTTAATGGCAGTATTAGGGTTTGTTTGGTTTTTTTTAAGGGTGGGGATTGTCACCAGATTTCTGCAGCATATGCCATCAGAGCTATCCAGCTCCTGCCAGAAGGATTTGGTAACTTCAATATCAGTGAGATAACAAATCTACTAAAGATTTCTGTCTCAACTTTAAAAGAGGCAACTTATCTCCCGAATAATTTCAGCAACTTAAAGAGCTCCTGTCATGTTCAGGCAAAAATAATAATAATCAAAACAGGCTCCTTCCACACAGCTGAATAAAATCTCACATTATTTGCTTTGAACTGGGATATATGGCAGTGTGGAGTCAGATATCCCAGTTCAAAACAGATTTTGTGGGATTTTTTGCCTTGATTTTCTCGGTTATATGGCTATTAGGCTTGGTTGATCCAAAAAAATGGTTCAAAACTCATTTCGGATGTAGAGGGCACTGGTGGCTCAATTTGGAATTGAATTCCGAATTTTTCCAAAAAATATTTCGGAAATTGCAGACATTTCTGAAATTCCGAATTGCTTCGTTAATGGCGGACGCGATTGCGCAATACAAGAAAAACAGCATAGGCATGAAAGTATGGGATTTCTAGTGTCTTCTTAGGCAACTCACAACAAACAAAGTAAATAACAAACAGCCCTGTCCTTTTTCCTTGGAAGCTGATTTCACTACTTTGGGAAGAAGAGTTTGTGGTCAAAGAGTGGCTTGAATTGATGAGATATCTAGTTTTTTTGAGGCAACGTGCAACACAAAAGTAAAAAAAAACACCAAGGCCAGAGAGTCCAGATACAAAGTTGACTTTTAAAAATGTTGGAGTGAGTACTTTGGTTCCTCTGTGTTGCTCTTTCCACCCACACCACTAACCCACACACTACCCCCACGGTGCCCACCTGACCCAAACCTCAACAGCAACAACACACAAGCAGCAAGGCAGGTTGCCCACTGCTGAGCCAGGCAGTCAGGCCCGGCTGGCAACAGCCCTTCTCCCAGCCCTTTTTCCTTTCTGCTTGCTTGCTTGCCCGCCGTGCTCTTCTTCCAACTTCCCTTCAACACAACCTCCCTTCAACACAACCTCCCTTCCCTTAGTCTTAGTCTTTCCCTTTCTCCTTTTCCCTTCTCCCTTCCCTTCCCAGCTCCAAATGAGCCTCTGAGCCATGTGCTCCCCTTTATATACAGCAATGGCTGCCAGTGCTGAAACCCTTCCCCAAAACTTCTCCCCTGATTGGCTGGGAGGGGGGGCAAGGAGCCTCCCAGCAGGCTAGAGGGCTGAAAATACACTGAAACATTTCCAATTCACTTCCTGAGTTGTAACAAAAATGGTGGAAAAAGCTTCGGAAGGGCAAAGAGACTTCCGGGGTTTTAAAATGCTTCAAAACCACCTCAAAAAGGTAACTTTAACGAAATTATTATGAGTAACGAGTAATCCGACGCAGCTCTATCCACACCTAATGGCTATGTGGCAGAGCCCCTAGAGTGGATTAAACAAGTTTACTAGCCAGTCTCCACTGAATCCCAGTTGATGCTCAAGTCAGGGAAAATTGGCTCCTGAACACACTGAATTTGGGATTACAGGTACAAAACCTGCTTTCTGGGATGGATACTGAATAGTGTGTCAATGCCTTTTGTGTGCCAGGATTCCCAAGGCAGGGCTGAAAACTTCATTTCAACTTTCTGTAGACATAGTTCTCTTTGTACCTCAGTCATTTCATGCCCCCGTTAACCAAGTTCTGAAAGCAACTTACATAAACAGAAACAAATAAGAAACATAAAAACACCAAAATAGAATAAAATTAATAACAATGATTGATGTGTAAAAGCAGCATAAAACCATTTCAGCCAGACAGGAATCATCTTAGAAGCTGAAACAGATGAAAACACTTGTAAAAAAATAGAAAGAAGTTTGCCTAGCATCAAAAAGTTGTCAAGATAGATGTCAAAAAAGTCTAACTGAGAAGAGCATTCTATGACGAGGATGCAAAGTCTATCCATAAATTTTATCAAGCTCAACAAAAAAAGGATTCCTTGACAAAATAAACCATTCAACTAAGAAAATGGTCAATCAATGTTAGATTTTTCTCCATTTAAAAAATATTGCAAAAATAGTTTACTGGTACAGAGAGAGTTTCCCCTCACAAAACCCAACTTTTAAAAACATGGACAGAAAAGATTGTTCGAAATGGATACATTCATTCAAAATCCTGCCTTTTCCCCAGGATGGGTCCTGTTGGTGTTCAATGCCAACATACTGATTTCAGGAGGGAAGAGTCCAAAAGTGCAAGAATATTAGTAAAAAGTGAGTGGAAACTCTTGTAATCCTACCTGGATGAGTTTTTTTAAAAAATCAATTTTTTGGCATGTAAGAAGAACATCATAAATAAATATATACATCCCTATTCTATCATCACAGTGCTGCCAGTGAAAAAGCTCTGTTTCCACTGCACTGCATTTAGAAAAGGCAATTGGAGAAGAGTCCCAGATTTATCTTAAATGCTGGTTTGTTCCTTTAGAGAAGTGGTTCTCAGCTTTCCTAATGCTGAAACCCCTTAATACAGTTCCCCATGTTGTGGTGACCCCCAACCATAACATTATTTTCGTTGCAACTTCATAACTGTAATTTTGCTACTGTTATGATTTGTAATGTAAATATTTGATATGCAGGATGTATTTTCATTCATTGCACCAAATTGGACACAAATAATCAATACACCCAAATTTGAATACTGGTGGGGTTGGGGGAAAATTGATTTTGTCATTTGGGAGTTGTAGTTTCTGGGATTTATAGTTAACTTACAATCAAAGAGCATGCTGAACTCCACTGATGATGGAATTGAACCAAACTTGGCACACAGAACTCTCATGACCAACAGAAAATACTTGAAGGGTTTGGTGGGCATTGACCTTGAGTCCAGAGAGCACTGTGGACTCAAACAATGATGGATTTGGACCACACTTGGCATGAATACTCAATATGCCCAAATGTGAACACTGGTGGAGTTTGGCAAAAATAGACTAGACATTTGCGAGTCGTAGTTGCTGGGATTTATAGTTCACCTGCAATCAAAAAGCATTCTGAACCCCGCCAATGACAGAATTGGACCAAACTTCCCATACAGAATCCCCATGACAACAGAAAATACTATGTGTTCTGATGGTCTTTGGTGACCCCTCTGACACCCCCTCACAATCTCCCCAGGGGTTCCAACCCCCAGGTTAAGAAACACTGCTTTAGAGACATATTGGGAATTAAGCACAAATGTGCCCATGTCTTCTGACTCCTGAAATCTATTTACTTTTAATTTTGCGGTGTTGTTTTTCTGTTTCATAAGAACCAGGAGAAATTGCAATGATCTTTAGAACCCTGCTTACAAGAGAATATCTCTTGCACAGCTCAATGTGCTTCGCAAAGAAACAGACCTCTTTGATAAATTAACAAAGCCTTAAGCAATGTCTCCAGCAAGAAATTCAATATCATTGGCATTTAATACAATGACTTAATGCCTTGTGGAAAGTGTCCCCCTTCACACAGTATTAACACACAGGGCCTGTTTACCTGACAAAATATACCATACCCATCTCAATACTGCCTTGATCCTGGTACATGCCTTTAGCAGTCAAAGCACTTATTTGGGGCTTTAATGTGATTTACCAAAATTACATTCTTTCTCCAGGAAAATCTGGTCTATTACTCTGCTTTGCTATGCACGTACAACCTCATTTGGGGTAGATTTGAAGGAGAAGGAACAGACAAATTACTAGTGGCAAGCATCACCATTTTTTAACATGTCTAGTGATATTTGCTGGGGTGTACGCTTTAATGTGATATACCAAAATTCAATCCTTGCTCCACAAGTTTCCAGAAAAATCAAGTCTATTACTTATCTGAAAGGCTCAACTGAGGAAATGGTGTATGTTTTCTGACATCTCTTTATTTTTGTTCTTGGAAGCAGTGGAGTGAGGAGGGAGGGAGGCAATGGCAAATCACTTCCTCCAAAGTAGTTTGCCATTGCCTTTCTTTCCCTTTTATTTTTCTACTGAGAAGCAGGAGTAGGAAGGAAAGTCCCTGATTGTTTCTTCCTGCTCACATTTGCCACTGCTGCTTCTTCTTGGTGGGGATGAGGAGCAGGGCCTTCTCGGTGGTGGCCCCTCACCTATGGAATTCACTTCCCAGGGAAATTAGGTCATCGACATCCCTCCTCTCTTTTAGAAGGAAATTAAAAACATGAATTTGGGACCAGGCTTTTGGGTAATCTGCTAGATGGACAAAGGACAAGCGACAACTAGAATCGATGGATCTGACAATGTGGAATTGAATTTATGGGCTCTGAACTGCCAAACGTTGAGCACTAGATTGGTTTTATTGATTGTGATGTATAATGGATTGTTTTAACTTTTTAATTACTGTTTATATATGTTTTATTTTTATCTTATTGTTGTGCTGGCATCGAATTGTGCCTTTTGTAAGCCGCCCTGAGTCCCCCCTCGGGGGTTGAGAAGGACGGGGTAGAAGTGTGAGAAATAAATAAATTTTTGGTCAAAAAATTTCCAGTAGAGCCCTGCAGAGGAAGTTGCTTGTTCAGAATAAAGTGCCCAGCCATGAGATCAAGAATGAACTAGTAGATCAGGTTTCTCACTATTGACCTCATGGCCAAGAGGCTTGTTCTGATATTGAAGCCCCCTTCCAGACAGCTGAATAAAATCCACATTGAACTGGATGATATGGCAGTGTGGCTTCAGATAAACCAGTTCAAAGCAGACATTGTGGATTTTCTGCCTTGATATTCTGGGTTATATGGCTGTGTGGAAGGGCCCTATGCAAGCAACTACCCCAGCAAAGCTCTGCTGGGAATATAGCACCAGGCAAATCACTTTGGGAGAGAAAAACAAATAAAAATGGTGCTGATTCAAATTCGGAGTGTGGACAGCAGTATAGTTTCAGTGTGGTATATTACAGCTAAGGGCCCTTCCACACAGCCCTATATCCCAGAACATCCCACAATATCTGCTTTGAGCGTGATTATCTGAGTCCACACTGCCATATATTCTAGTTCAAAGCAGATAATGTGGGATTTTCCACCTTGATATTCTGGGATATAAGGCTATGTGGAAGGATCGTTGGCACCTTCCACACAGCTGAATAAAATGTCACATTTTCTAATTTGAACTGGAATATATGGCAGTGTGGACTCAGATAACATAGTTCAAAGCAGATATTGTGGGGTTTTGTGCCTTGATATTCTGGGTTATATGGCTATGTGGAAGGGCCCATAATGTGGCTGTGCCAAGATGAATCCAGAGCAGCTCTAAACCTAATTAATCTGGATTCTTTGGGTGGTATAAAGTAGCTCACAGTCCTCCTTAAACAATCAGATGCTAAGTGACATAGGAGGCACTCACTCTGTTAAATAATAATAATTTTTAAAAAAACTTTATTTATATACTGCTCTATCTCCCCGAGGGGGACTCAGGGCAGTTTCCAAGTAACATCACCAAAACATACAGAGTAAACAGCATAACATAAAATTAACAAAACAACATAAGCATAAAATTATCACAATAACACATATATATTTAAAAAAATACTCCTGCCTGTTCAGAGCAATTAAAAGGCCAGACCGAGGCTAGTGCAAACTCAAAATATGAGGGGACAGGGAATTAAGTACAGTGCTATGACAGGCTAACAGCAATAGCAGGTACGGGTCTGTGGCTGCTCATTTCCAGGGCCTATTAGAGGGATGACCAGGGTAATAGGTAGGATGTATAAGACCATATTCAACAATGTTTGGGGCTGAACTAGAACTGGACATTCTCAAGGGCTTGTTGAAACCACCAAGCTCTTATGAAAGGAGGGGAGGGATGGGGCCAGTCTTATTTCCCCTTGGAAGGGCATCTCAGAGGCAGGGGGCCACCACCGAGAAGGTCCTCTCTCTCCTCCCCACCAACCGTACTTCTTTTCTTTTCCCCAAGTGGTGGGAAATTCAAGAAATCTTCCCATAGTGTTATATTCTTTTTGCAGAAGTGAGAACTGGAAATTCGTGGTGTATTCTAAAGTGTATCCTCTGTTTACCTTAAACACATCCTCTGTTTACTTTAAATGCGTACAGGCTGAGAAGAAACAGTATGCCTACCTACAGCAAGCACAGATAGCTCTACCCCAAGGGCAGAGTCAAAATCACAGATTGATTCGTGAACCACTGGCACTCCATATAAATTAGTAATAAGGAATCCACATTCAGACTGTGCAGTGTGCAATTAATTGCCTGAATAACGACCTGCCAGGACTGCAGTAAAAATTCTTTTTTAAGCATTCCATATTGTTGGAAAAGATGAGAATAACAAAGAAAATAATATTTTCAAAGAAGGAAGAACAACCCAAGCCTAGGCTGAAATACATCCTCCCCAATCATAAATCAAGGTACCCGTTACCAAAGCCAACATGTTCCTTTCAGAACCCAAGGCGAAAAATCCCACAAGAGTTTTTCTCATTCTCAAGTAATAAAATTTCATAATTAATGCATTACATTGGTAACATTTTGCAACCTTTATCATTGCATCCCAAGGCTGATGCCCGAGGCAGTCTGTCTCATTCTAGCTAATGATCAGGTTGGCAAAAACTGTCTAATCCAAGCAGAAGCAGCTACAGCGACCTTACTTTCACCCACACCCTGCCTTGAAATATAAAATCGTGGAGTTGGAAATGGTTTTCTTTGGATTACAATCTCACTGACTGAAGGATTCTGGAAGTTATAGTCCCCACCACCAAGAACATGAGAGCAAGAACATTTAGAACGGTAGTATTAGAATGCACAAACTGTAACCCAACAGGAAACTGAGCTTCAAATCAGGAAATCCCTAGTTTGAACCTTGCCTACAGGTTCCATTTTTTTCTATTTTTCAGGGCAAAAAGTATGTACTTCTATGTTTTCCTCATTAGTTAGATTTTGCAATTTTGTATTTGAATTCTATACTCTTTGTCATTACGAGGAACTGCCTCTAATAAAACTAACTTTGTAGCATAAACACAGCACACCTCCTATGACATCAGATTTTAGCCCTGAAATGTCAGGACCTGGAATCGTCCTGATATGCTAACACTATGCTTGCTTCTGCCATGAACTCATTAAATGGCCTTTATGGACAAGTCATAATACAAGAATGAAGAAATCTTACTGCATGCAACAGTGCAGTTAAAGATATCTTGTCTCCAACTCAAGTATCTAATATGTAAGTCCAGGGACATTAGGCAGGAAAATCTAGCAATGTTTCTCCTCATTTCTAGCAGAGAAAATGCAATAATAGAAAATTAAATAACTAAACATTTGGAACCCTTTTGCCTAATGATAGCGTGAAGGGAGCACTGAGCAGAAATAGCTGAGGGCAGCCCAGAGTGCCATAAATGGGAGCTGCTGATGGACAGTATGTTACAAAAATAGAGGTATCTCTCTGGGAGAGCCAGACAATTATTTATTATTATTTATTTCAAACATTTTTACCCTGCCCTTCTCAACCCCTGGGGGCGGGGGGAGCTCAGGGCGGCTTACATCCAGCACAATTCGATGCCATTACATATAAATAATACATACTGTATTGCATGCAGTAAACTGATTTCAAAATTAGTTTTAAAATAAAAAGTACAGTAATGAAGGCAAGGTTTTGAGTTGAGACAGTTAGGGTTTGGCTTTGACAGAGACAGCATGTGGATTTGACAGAGGAGGAAACAGTTGACAAAGGACTTCATCAGGCGTCCCTCCCCCTGAACCATTTTGCCAGCAATTGCCAGAGAAATGTCAGAGGCGTGGGGCACCTCATGGCATGCCACGCACCCTCCCTCCTTCCCCCAGCAGATGGGGAAATGGGACAAGGCTCTCTATCCCCATTAGATGGGGGAAAGTGTTGCAATACATGTTGCCCTTTCACCATCAGATGGGGGAACAAGCAAAAAAAATGCAGGTAGCTCTGCCAGAGCTACTGAAAATGCAACTCACCTTGTATTGGTGGCAAGGAAGCGTCTTGCAAAATGTTCCCAACTGAGACCTCTAGAACAGTGGTTCTCAACCTGGGGTCCCCAGATGTTTTTGGCCTACAACTCCCAGAAATCCCAGCCAGTTTACCAGCTGTTAGGATTTCTGGGAGTTGAAGGCCAAAAACATCTGGGGACCCCAGGTTGAGAACCACTGCTCTAGAAGAACTCACTGGAAGATGTTTTGAGTATGAATCTTACTATGGGAACATAGCCAGACATTTGTCTGATCCCCTCTACTCTCTATCAACCACAGGAGTGATTTTGCAGCAACATGTTGTGTCCTGGAGTCATATTGGAATTTTTCATACAAAAGAACTTGGCAATTCTATGCTAAATGCAAGATATGTAGTTGAGAAAGATCTTGTTCTGGGACAAACATATATTTCACGGTGAAGAAACAATTATTGTAGTAAGGGGTCATAATCTCATTTGGCCTGCACAACTGTAGTCCAAAAATTAACATTTACATAAAGGCACCAGGGTGTTGTAGGGATAACATGGGAATGTATGTGAGGTCAAGTATTTGAAAGTTAAGGTATTGAGTATACTAAGCTATCATCAGTCCAAACCAGCATGGTCAGGTCTTAAAATTATAAGAACTATAGTGGTGCCAAATGAGGAAATCCTTTGATATCTCCAAAAAGTCATGTCACATTTTTCAAAACATTTTTTTCCTCTAGTTATAAGTGTTTAACTGGAGCTGTATGCCCATATATCCTTGCCACTTTGTTATAACCTTTCTCTTCCCTTTGATTTTTCAGGATCACAACCACAGCTGCCTGTATGATGGATTTACGTAGGTACCCTCTGGATGAACAGAACTGCACGCTGGAAATAGAAAGCTGTAAGTTGTCTTCCTGTTTTCCATGCCATAGGTAAAAGTACTACTACTATTAATAACAACAACAACAACAACAACAACAACAACATTTTTATACCCCGCTACCATCTCCCCAAAGGGACTTGGGGCGGCTTACTAATGTCCATAAAAACATAAAAGCAAAGCAATCCAAAAAAATCATATTAAAATAGGAACATTATAAAATACAAGAACCAAAATAAAAACACAGTAAACATGACAATATAGAACAGACTGCAACTGGAGCTCCTATCAAACTATATTCAACATAAACCAATAACCAGATTTCCAAGATGGACCTGGCCAAGATATATAAGGGCTGGGTAGGGGTAGTGCAAATAGCAAACCATAGGGCTAGGGCAGTGGATGAAATGCAAAACAGAGTATTTCTAACTGCCCAGGGACTGAGCATGTATGGCTAATATAAGCAAATGTGCTCTGAAACCAAATGCACCATGGAAGAAGAATACAGCAAAGTTCAGATGTAGCATACAATGAGCCCTAACCAATTTGCCTATATTATCACTTGCTTTCCTTGAGATATTTCCTAAAGCTTATCGTATATGTTTTAGGCTACATCTACTATTAACCTCTTTTTAAAAAACTGCAAAGGTCATTTGCCTCTTAAACATATCTTTAACATTGGGCCATAAATAGACATTCCTACTATCAAGCTGCTTCTAAAACAATTACTGTTCATGAAAGACTTTTCCATAATCCATTATATCTTTCTACCATACAATTGCAACTGGGTCTATATTATTTACCATGATTAGGGCAGGATGAAAATAAATACATTATAGATGATCACCAGAACCCTATATCAACTTTTGCTCAGTGTAATTGTACATATACTTTGTTAAGTGGCAATAGTGCTAAAAAAAAAAACACTTGTTAATGAACTGTGTTAACACATATTGGGACAATAGCAAACATGCCCAATACACATTGGTGCCCGATGCACATGGGGGCAGGTGCGTATTGGGCATTGATCCCAATGAACAGTGGATAGTGGTCACTTTTGGAAGAGTGAATATACAAACTCTGTCTGCATGAGCAACCTTCGCAACAAGGAAGAACAACATCATTGGGACTTATACCTTGTGGATGTTATTTTCTAAAGGACTTTTCAAGTGTTTAGTCGGTTGTTTCAGAAACGTTGTTTATATTCTTTTCATAGCTATCAGTCGCTTATTATAGAATACAGAAGGGTGAAATTAAAACTCTGACTTTATGAGGGAGGCAACAAAGTATCATTAACCTTATGTGTTATTCTTTAGTGTTTTACTTTGCAGATTAAATGTGCAACAGACATATCAAGATGATAGGAATGCATGTGGAACTGCTTTGGTTATACACTTTTTTTTTATCGTGTCAGGAGCGACTTGAGAAACTGCAAGTCACTTCTGGTGTGAGAGAATTGGCCGTCTGCAAGGACGTTGCCCAGGGGATGCCCAGATTATTTGATGTTTTTTATCATCCTTGTGGGAGGCTTCTCTCATGTCCCCACATGAGGAGCGGGAGCCGATAGAGGGAACTCATCCGCCTCTCCCCGGATTCGAACCTGAGACTTGTTGGTCTTCAGTCCTCCCTGCACAGGGGTTTAACCCACTGCACCACAAGCGGCTCCTGGTTACACACTGATGTAGCCCCTTCATTTTAGAGACTCTGTGCATTACTGTTGCATATTGATGTTTTAGCCACATGTCATGACTATTGGTCCATATTTAGTTTTAGTGTAAGAAACATGTAGTGGAAGGAGAGCATAGCTCTTCTGACAATTATTTAAATCATCCTGCAGTAATATAGGGTATTTGAACTTATTTATGGTAAAACCATTGGATCCCCACAAAGAAACAGTTGAAGATCTTAGTACTCATAATTCCAGTGAAAGTCTGATGGGAATGCAGTAGGTTCCTTGTGCTCAACATTGTTAACAGTAGACCATAACTGATTAAAACTAGTCCAAATACCTGTTCATTCACAAATTTCAATATACAACTAATTGCCTCATGACATTAAGGCTTTAATGCGAGCAGCCCCGTTCTTCTTGCATGAACAGAATTCTAGAAAATGTAGTTTGGGAAGGCAAGGACCCCTGTGGCAGAGAATGCAAAAGGCCCCACCCTAAACTACATTTCTCAGAATTCTGCTCACTTCATAATAGTGGTATTGCCTGCATTAAAACCTCAATGTGATGAGGCAATCAGTTACTATTTCTCAGCTTGTCTTGTCTTTTACACGATGCTTAAGTGGATAAAATTGGGGTGAGGATGGAATTGTTCGATCCTTGTATGATGGGAGGAGAGCAATGACCAATCTCGATAAAATAGTGAAGAGTAGAGACATCACACTGGCAATGAAGATTTCCGTAGTTAAAGCAATGATATTCTCTGTAGTAACCTATGGATGTGAGAGCTGGACCATAAGGATGGCTGAGTAAAGGAAGACAGATGCTTTTGAACTGTGGTGTTGGAGGAAAATCTGAGAGTGCCTTGAACCACAAGATCAAACCAGTCCATACTCCAGGAAATAATGCCTGGCTGCTCACTGGAGGGAAGGATATTAGAGGCAAAGATGAAGGACTTTGGCCACATAGTGAGAAGACAGGAAAGCTTGGAGAAGACAATGATGCTGGGGAAAATCGAAGGAAAAAAAGGAAGAGGGGCCGACCAAGGGCAAGATGGATAGATGGTATCCTTGAAGTGACTGGCTTGACTTTGAAGGAGCTGGGGGTGGCAATGGCCAACAGGGAGCTCTGGTGTGGGCTGGTCCATGAGATCACAAAGAATCAGAAGCAACTGAAGGTAAAACAACAATGACAATTTTAATTTTTATCACAAAAATAACAATTTCCCAGAAAAGGCAGTAAAGAGAAGAGTTGTCAGATAACTGGCAAGATCATAATACATGGCTCTATATGAATATGTGCCATTCGGTAGGTTTCAAATTGTACGTTTCTGAATAAGCATTATCTAATTTTTCTGTTTACCATAACTGCTATCCCTTCTGTTTAGAATTGTTTTAGTATCCTTGTCATCTCTGACAATATTATCAACTATCTTCTGTTACAATCAAATGCAGAACATCAATTGTTGAATGCTAATTGCCAAATGAAAAACACTAAATAGCACAGTGTGAGCATTCAGTGGATGACACCATAAAATTGGCCTCCACTTTAAATAAAAGAATGTGGGAGGAATAGAAAATGTCTCGTTAAGGCTTTTATGGTGCTGGAACAGTCTGCCTCTTTCCACAGAGATGAGCATAATCTTAAATATATAAATAATCTTTGAACAGAGTCAGGGATCTGTTTGAAGAGGCAAATAAGAATCAATGCAACTCCCTGCCCAAACCCACAGTATGCTCAATCTTGTTTTTACAAAAGAAAAGGCAGCAATGGAGAGGGGGGAGGTGCCTTACTAGCTATTTTCTTATTAGAAGTTTTATTGCCATTTAAGTTGACATCTGGTAAGAGGCACACTCTCCATTCCAAATGCCACTGCTGTAGCTCTCAAGGATAGAAGATTAGATGGGCTCAACACCATCATACTTTAGGATCTGTTCCTGATGAGAGTCACTCCCTATTCCAGCTGCCACTGCTGTAGCTTGTAAAGGACAGAAGATAGGCCAGACTCAACTCCATCATACTTTAACATCAGCATATCTGAGGAGAGTCACTCCCTATTCCAACTGCCACTGTCATAGTCCCTGAAGAACAGAAGATCAGCCAGGTTCAGCTCCATCATACTTAAGCATCAGTATCTGATGAGAGCCACTCTCCATTCCATTTTGCCACTGCTAAAGATAGGCCAGACTCAACTCCATCATACTTTAACACCAGCATATCTGAGGAGAGTCAATCCCTATTCCAACTGCCACTGCTGTAGCTTGTGAAGGACAGAAGATAGGCCAAACTCAACTCCATCATACTTTAACATCACTATAACTGATGAGAATCACTCTCCATTCCATCTACCATTGGCATAGTCCCTGAAGGACAGAAGATCAACCAGGTTCAGCTCCATCATACTTTAGCATCAGTATCTGATGAGAGTCACTCC
Source organism: Anolis sagrei ordinatus (assembly GCF_025583915.1). Lineage (NCBI taxonomy): Eukaryota > Metazoa > Chordata > Lepidosauria > Squamata > Anolidae > Anolis > Anolis sagrei. Next base: position 128,158,970 of record NW_026847549.1, read on the forward strand.
CCATTCCATCTACCGCTGTCATAGTCCCTGAAGGACAGAAGATCAGCCAGGTTCAGCTCCATCATACTTTAGCATCAGTATCTGATGAGAGCCACTCTCCATTCCAAACTGCCACTGCTGTAGCTTTTGAAGAACAGAAGATCAGCCAAGCTCAACTCTGCCATGCTTTAGCATTACTATCTGATGAGAGCCATTACTCTTCCAACTGCCACTGCTATAGCTTGTGAAGGACAGAAGATTGTTCAAGCTCAACTCTATCATACTTTAACGTCAGTATCTGATTAGACACCATTCCAATTGCCACTGCTGTCGCTTCTGGAGAACAGAAGAGCATCCAGACTCAATTCCATCATACCTTAGCTACAGCATCTAGTGAGAGGCATTCCCTCCATTCCAGCTGCCACTGTTGCAGCCCCAGAGGGAAAGAAGAGCAGCCGGGGTCCGTCATGTCTTAGCCTCAGCATCTAATGTTCCCCTTTCTTTATGTTTTGTGTCTTGTTTGATTGTAAGCCTGGGGGCAGCAAACTGTCAAATTAATTACTGTATGCAACCCTGCGAACCTTTTTGGCTGAGGGGCAGAGTATAAGGACTCTAAATAAATACATAATAAATTTCTCATATGGGGTAGGCTACACAGGAGATGTCAGAAATATTAATGCTATCTACATGGTGACAGACCTTTCAGTCTGTGCTCCTCGTGACACCACTTTCTTGTATCCTGCCTCCTGCAATCATTCCTGTAAAGTGTGTCAACTGCACCCTTTTTCTGGATGAATTTCCCAGCCAGCTTAGGCAAACATCAAAAATGTTGTCATTCGCTTAAAAACAACGGGTTTATTAAAAACATGAAGTCAGCAATTGGTTCACTCTGCTTCCTTAGATTTTAAGAGGCTTGTTCACAACTACTTTCCTAAGCTTTGCTCCCAGTTTTTTTTTCTTACACAAATACACAGAAGCCCTTCTGTGCGTATCTAGTCAGGTGTGACTTTTTTCTCCTCCACACAGGCAGGGCAACAGCCCCTTTTCTCATAGTAATCATGAAGGATCACATCACTTGCATCCGCCTCATTTTTCTGTTTCCTATAGATCCACACAGTAAGCAAAGCCCTCTTGTGCTAATGCCAACCAAGCGGAAGGCGGCTATTTTACGAGGTACAGCTGCCACATGGAGATGGCAGCTGCACGTGCTGGCGATTATCACATGGGAAGTCATTTGCCATGCGGTTCAAGCTTTTTTCTAAAGGCCATTGCAAATGTCTGAAAATAAATGTTCCAGGGGGCATGGAGGGGGAAAAACACTAAAATAGTAGCTTGGGCTACCAGAGCTTGCCTCAGCTTCCTACTAAGAATTATTTTTTCCCATCACCAGATTGTTGATTAAGTTAAGTAAAGCAACAGTCACATTTGGTTCGCATCCCTGAATTATCTATACAGTGTATCTCAGCATATTCAATGTGATTTAGCAGGAGTGAGCAGTGAAAGGCTTTGAATTCACCATTACAAGGGGCTGCTGATAAGTCTTTGGCTTTGTGTTCTTTTTTTGTTTCTGTGGTAAAGAATGTTGCATCACATGAAAGCCCTGTGTCTCAAATATATTTGCAAAATTTTGTGTTTGTAGCTTATGGCAACAGTGATCTAGACATGTAGGAAAACAAAATGGCAGAGTCTAAGGTGATATTCACAGCAAATGAGAGCAGAGGAGGGACAAAATTCTTGTTTCTGCAAGGAAAGTCTGTGAAGGATATTCATGGTGATATGTCGCAGACGTTGAGGGATCAATGCCCTTCATATTCTCCAGTTAAGAACTGAGTTGCCAAATTTAAAACAGGCCACTTCAACACTAATGATGAGGAACATCCTGGACGACCGAGAGTGGTTGTGGTTCCGGAGATTGTCGATGCTGTACACAACATCATACTGGAGAATTGGTGAATTTCAGCTAAAGAAATAGCTTACATCATGGGGATATCTCGTGAATGTGTTTGTGTCATTATCCATGAACATTTGAACATGAAGAAGCTATCTGCAAAGTGGGTCCCAAAATGTTTGACAACAGATCAGAAAAGCATGCGAGAGAAAACTTCCCAGTCCATTTGTCAGTCTTTCTGGACTGATAAAAACTTCCTGGATCGACTGGTCACTATGGATGAGACCTGGATTTATTTGTATGACCCTAAAACCAAGGAGCAGTCAAAAGAGTGGAGGCACAGTGGTTCTCCTTGTCCAAAGAAGTTCAGGATGCAAAAATCAGCTATGAAGGTGATGGCATCTTTGTTCTGGGATAAGGAGAGCGTGCTGCTAGTGGACCACCCTCAAAATGGTTCCGTCATCAATGTAAGGTATTACATTGAACTTTTGGACCAATTGAAGGCAGCTCTAAAGGCCAAAAGGCATTGGCAAGCTGTCCAAAGTAATCTTGTTCCTGCAAGACAACGCCTCCGCTCACACTGCACAAGCGAACATGGCAAAACTGGCGGAGCTAGACTTCCAGCTGGTTGACCACCCACCTTATTCACCGGATCTAGCTCCCTCCGGCTATCATCTGTTTACAAACCTGAAGAAACACCTCAAGGGTACCAATTTCACACCATTTCTGATGCCATGGCTGCTATGGATGACTGGTTTGAGGCACAACTAAAATCCTTGTTTTTGCAAGACTTACAGAACTTGGAATACCAATGTAAGAAGTGTGTTGATATCAGTAGAGAGTATGTGGAATAAATGTAAAGTTTCATCTTCCTATCTCGTTTCTATCTGGGTAAAGCCAAGGATTTATCAGCAGCCCCTCATATATCCTGTCTGATTCTGAGCCTCCAAAATATTTTCCCACTGACAACTGTTTGTTTCATTAACAAAAGAAAGTTGCAATCATGGAAGCATACTGGTAATGTGATTTCTCTTTAATCCAGGATCTAAATATAGTGCTGTTGGATGACCACCTTGTTATATCACAGGAGGTGGTCTTTAGTGATGTCAGTAATACAGTTTAATTTCTGTATCCACCCCTGTGGATACCTGAAACCATAAATAAAGCCATAAATAAGAGTGTCTCCTATATTTTGGCTCTACTTAGGTTGGAGACATGCCAAACTATAGAATCACAATGGGTCCTGTTTGATCTTGGGAGCTAAGAAGGATCAGCTCTGGTTAGTATTTGGATTGTAGACCAGCAATGAATATCAGGTTCTGTACAATAAGAAATATTTCAGAGGAAAAAAATTAGCAAAACCACCTCTGAATAGTCCTCACTTAAGAAAGCTCTATGAATTTCATGGGGTCACCATAAGTTGACAGGTGACTTGAAGGCACATACATATACACATGCCTGCAACAAAATTAATGTATACATTTCCTTTATGGGTTCAGGAAATCCAGTATGTCAGTTGTAGACACAGGATGAGACTGTTAGCTAATTCCAACTAGAGGAGACCCATTGAATCAATTATTGAATGGTAAGTCACTGCAATGGCAAATCCACTTGATTCAATGGTTTTACTCTGTTTAAGATGAACAGGATTTAGGCCATGAATTAAATACTGAATTTTTTGATTAAAAAAAGATTCAAGAAGCATTGAAATAACATGTCATCAGATACTAAGATAAGTCCTACGGGTCTCCAAAATATATGTTTGAAGGTAGAAAAGCACAGCCGAGTTGCTTTATTATTGGTGTGGTTTCACACAGAGCTGCCCCTCCTATTAGCCAAATAGAGATAGTCAATTCAGTCAGTGGATTCTGCAGAGCCCAGTATCATCGGGTGTCTGGGTTTTTAGTCCAAATTTTAAAGGAGATTCCAAAAACCCTGAATACATTAACCAGAATAGATTCAGCACTTTGGATAGCTCCTTTAAAGTTTGGACTAAAACCCAGAGCAGATTTGTTGCCCCATTGGCATTGCCATATGAACCAGTAATGCAAAAGAGGTGTGTGGCCTTTAAGGTCCACTTTTGTGACATTAGATTCAATTATCAGTCCAATCAATACAGTATATCAGATGTCATCTCATCTTTCAGTTCAAGTGATATAGTGATATAAGTATTGGGGTGCACCTCTGGAAACCAGGGTTCAAATCCTCACTAGGCCATGGTAACCCACTGTGTGATCTTAGGCAAGTCACCCTCTCTGAGGAAGGCAGGGGCCTGAACAAATCTCACCAAGAAAACCCCTTGATAGGTTCACCTTAGGGTCAACATAATTCAGAAATGACCTGAAGGCACACAACAGCAGCAAATCCAAATGTGTTGGGCAAGCCTTGTTTCCATCAATCTATGAGTACTACAACTTCATTCGCTGATGTCAATAATCTACAAAGTTTTCCCCAGCTATTACTGTAAACCTAAACTTTTCACACGTTCTATAGTTCTGACAATCAAAATGAATATAAAGGCAATGCCCCACCAGCAATGCTTCCAGATGTCTTGAACTGCCAGCCTTTTGTGATAGTTCTTGGTAATTTTTTATTCAGTCGGGTCAGAATTGAATCTCAGTGCACAGGCAGAGGAAATTGTGAGTCTTGACGTTTCACATTTTTAGAAAAAAGGCACAGATTGTTTGTTGGTAACGTATTCACCCTTGTATTATTGGCTCTTGGCACAGTTTATACATTTTTTCTGCCAATGTGTGAACAGCTGCTTGAAGTACCGATTCTGTCTAAGCAACAAATGCAGCTAAAGCTTTTATATGTCTGCTTGTGAACTCAGTGCAGCATTGGATAAATGATTCATTCCTCCCTGTGATGGAAACTCTATTTTCACATAACACTTTAATCCAAACTCTTATTTAATACGTTCAGTGTGTGACCTGCATGATAGATACCATTTTAAAGCCTCAAAAGATACAACAACTAGCTCAAACACAGTCCCTATGACTCCAAACTGAAGTTACCATTACAAGAACAAGCCTGACAAGAGGCCTCATTTTATATACTTTCGTCAACCAATCCTCTTTTCACAAAGTCATAAGAAAAAGAACAGATGTGTTTGCTCCCTTCTTAAACTGTGTGAATATTGTATCCAAGTTTGGTTCTAAGGGTAGAACCATCATTTATACAGGCTTACAGAAATGACTTATGTCCCGTGCACTGACTCTCTGTCACAGATGGAAACATATGTTTTTAGGAAGAGGAAATTTCCAACCAGTCTGAGGGCCACACAAAAAGCAATACACTGTTGACAGATCCCAGTACATTTCTAGTTTGCTGGAACAGGCTTATTTGCTATGCCATAGTTACAGCTGAGCACAATTTAGGATGCAGGCATAAAGCTAAACTGTTGAAAATGAATGCAAATGCTCTTTCCATTTCATCACACAGATCTTGGGAAGCATCCTAGGATGTTTCCCCACCAGTCCAGCGATGGATGGGCATGTTGCCCATCTCACTATGCTGCTGGACTTCTGGCAGAGGCCCCACCCACAACTGGAGTGGAAGCATTGTATGATGCTTCCCTTCAAACATGGGAGCCTGCCTGTGTTGTGTACCACTCTGTACAAAACATCTGTACCACTCAGGCAACACTCCTCCCATGTGATGAGGAAAGCTTCACCACACTGGAGCATTCAGAATAATCCCTTGCACCTGAAATTTAACCACGCTTGCTGACAAAATGGCATGAGGGGAAGTCATGTGATAAGATCATTTGTCATATCCTCACAACAACACTAGAAGAGGAGATTTGCAGAGGGACAATAGAAAAACCCAAGGCTCACTTGTGCAATGTTAATTCATGGTTTGTCATTGTTTGATCAAGGTATCACCCACAAAAGCAAGAGAGTGGTTCTCTCATAGGGTTGTTTCATTTAAGTTATGTTCTGTTCAGTCTGTTTTCATGAGTAGTAGGAAGTTACATTAAGGCGGCCTTCAATGGGCCTGGTTTGTCTTGAAGTTTATGGTATCTTTTGTACATTTGAAATGATGATGAAATGTGACTCTGCTACCCACAGCAGCCTATGTTGACCTTGCTCTCTTCCCTTCCATTTTGTGTTATACTATAAATGTTACTTATTATCATAGTAATATTTTCCAGTTCTTCATTCTCTGTTAAGTGGTAGATGTGGAACATCAACAGTGTGATTATATCAGGCCATTGGTAAATTTCATTGTAATTTGAAGGTAGAATTCAACACAGCACAGCTTTACTCCATAGAAGTCTTCTACTTGCCATCCATTTCATTACACCTTTTGACCCTATCAAAATGTCAGTGTTGTGGATATCTCCATTAGAAGCCACACTAAGGAGAGTAAAAGGGTGGAATGATTGGTCAAAATATAAAGAATTGCTAAAAAAGGAAGAAGGAGAGATAATATTAAAAACACAACAGGAAATGAATATAATAAATGAAAGAATCTCATGGTATCAATACAGACAAATAAAAGAATGCTTTCAGAAAGACAGAAAATAGGCTTTCAAGAACAAAATACATTCTAGGAGACAATATTGAAATCAGATTGAAAGATAATAATGAAGACTTACAGAAAATTACTGGAATTGAATACAGAAACAGTGGAGGGAAAAAGTATATGAAAAGGTGCAAGGAAAATATTGGAAGAACAATAAAAAAGAAGAATGGGAGAAAATTTGGAAAAAGAAAATTAAATATACATATGTGACCAAACTAAAAGAGAATTGGATAAAAATTTCACACAGATGGTATATGACCGCACAGAAGTTAGGGAAATGTTATAAAAATATAAATACCAAATGTTAGAAATGTGGGTAGGTGGAAGGGTGGTCATGTGGTGGTCATGTGAAAAATCAAAGATATATTGGAAAAGAATACAAGCTATATTACAAGAAATTTAAAATATACGAATCCCTCTAAAACCAGAGATATTCCTGATTGGCACAACAAACCAGAATTTAGACAAAAACACTAACAAACTCCTATTCCTTTTAAGTACAACAGCAAGAATTTGTTATGCAAAAAGGAAGCGATCCCAGAAGAAAATGATTGGATTAGGAAAATTTCAGGTATTAGAAACATTGGACAGATTGACATATTTAATATCGAAAAATAAGGGGACCCCGATAAAGGAAACAGACTGGACAAAAGTGACAGAATATTTGAAACATAAAAACAGAAATATTATGATATAAGAAGAGAGAAAGGAGCGACAGAAGAAAGAAGAAGGAGGAAAAGGAAGAAGCCACATAGAAGATATTCAGGAAGCCAACAAGTTTTTTGTTTCTCTTCTCTTTTTGTTTTCTCTTTCTTTTTTCCTTTTTTCTTTTCCTTTTTCTTTTTCTCTTTCTTCCCCTCTCTCTTTCTCCACATTCTCCCCCTTTTCTTTGCTTTGGCTATCCAAAGACTTTACATATATTATTTTGTTTTTTTATGGAAAATTCCCACTCTTTTGTCCTCCTAGAAGCCACAGCCAGTATGACCAACTGTTAAGAAGTCTGGGAACTGAAGTCCAAAACACCTAGAGACCCAAAAGTTGGAAATCACTATGCCAAAACTTTGCAACCTCTCTGCACTTCTCTCAACAACTACGGCTTTGCTCTGCCTACTGTAATAGTAGGACCAGCCCTCCTTATAAATTATAATCAGATGGATCTGTTCCAGACCTACTATGTATTTGTGGATGGTTTAGCACTTGAAATCCATATTAATATGCAGTTAAATATCATCTAACTCATTTTTTTTGGGGGGGGGGCTTCACCCAAACTAAAAACCTTCCTCTTTAAAGAGCAGTTGTCCAGACTAGCCAGTTTTTATTTTTCAGTCTGACTTACTTTCACCTCTTTTCAACTGTCTAAAATGAGTTACCATGGAGCTTCCTTTCTAATTCCAAGGCTGCAAATTGTAGTAAGGCTACATTCACGTGTGAGATGAGTGAAAAACAGGTGTGAAGCATAAGCGAAATCAGAAATTGGAGCCTGGAGAGAAGGGAGAAGGTGTCAGTGGTTTATTCTGCAAGTAAAAGCCAACTTGCAAGTAGTGACTGCCCCCTGCAGCTACCCTGAAATCTAATTCACATCCTATTTTGCCAGAGGAATCTTTGTTTTGCAGCACAGTTGACAATCGTTCCTTTAATTACTGTTACTGGCATTAACCAGATTGAATTTTTCAAGTATTTTAGTTCTGGTATCTTCCTAAACCAGGAAGGAGAGGCTATATTTATGGCCAGTGATGATTGATGACATGATAGATTACTGTTGTTTTTTGTAAGGCAAGCTGAAATACCGACCCAGCTTCTTGCTGTTAGGGTTTTCTTTGTTTGGATCATGTGATTTTTTTTATTAGGTGTTTTTAATTTTTATACCTCATATTTAAATGTCATATTATTTTATGGTGAATTTGTCGTATTGTATTTTATGCTTAGTCGTATGCTGTTTGATTTCTGATTTGGTTTGTGTATGTAGTAGTAGTAGTAGTAATAATAATAATAATAACAACAACAACAACAACAACAACAACACTTTATTTATATTCCGTCCTTCTTACTCCGAAGGGGACTCAGTGCGGATCACAGCACACATACACGGCAAGCATTCAATGCCACTTTGTATAGACAATACACAGACAGAACAGAAGGAGGTGCCATGGAAGGTTGGGCTCGAGTCCAGGGGGTAATGTTGCTTTATCCTGATTGATGAAGCGCCATCCGGCCTTCCTCCTTCCTTTTGGTCGCCCAGCACTTTCTGATCTTCCTTCTTTATGGCGTCATAAAACATCTCCCCCGCTTTTTAGTGGTACCTAATTTCTCTAATCACAGCTCAAGCTGTTTTCGAAATGCTTAGGTAAACAATGAGCTAGGCTGACAGTCGGCAGCTCATGCCAACCCGGGGCATCGAACTTGCAACCTTTTGGTTGATAGATCTATAATGGCTGGTGATTTACCAGCTGTGCTAAACCTCCGGCTCAAGGTTTAGGCATTGAATTTTGCCATTATTTTTTGTAAACTGCTTTGAGTCCCACCCCACCCCCCGCCCCGGGGTGAGAAAAGTGGTATATAAATACTGTAAATAAATAAATAAATGTTTCTTCACTTCATCCAGAGCCTTCTCTGCCATTAGGCAGTGAGGCAATTACTGTTTATTGGTTAGGGCAATTGCAATGGTTTTTGGCTCATCCTATCTGTCAGAGGAAAAATCTGTGTTTTCCAAGCAGCTTGTTCTGCACATATAAACTAACCTACCGCCTTCAGGTATCATAGAGTACACTTTATCAGTAGTATCAAAATAAGCTGCTGAATTGACAATTCTGTTTGCTCCTGATAGTGGAACTTTCACTGTTTAGCGGAAGATGGCCTTGGAATGGCCTTGAGCTTATCCTTGGGTTTTTGAAGAAACGAACTGGGTTGCTCTGAGTTTTTTGGGCTGTATAGTCATGTTCCAGAAGCGTTCCCTCTGGATGTTTCACCTGCATCAATCGCAGGCATCCTGAGAGTTTGTGAGGTCATTAAAACAATTAATGAACTTTTTTTCAGAAGCTGTTCCAGGTACTGAGCTGTAATCCTAAAACAGGTTCAGCACCTTGGATAGCTCGCATAAAACTAGGAGTAGCTCCCATAGAACCCTGCTTGGATTCTCCATCCTGAAGTAATGAAGCCACCAGATGCTTTTTTTCAGTACTCGAGCAACTATTTCCCAAAACTTGGTTTGTAGATGTATAACATGACAGTCCTGCACTTTGCAATTTCCACAATTCAGAATATAGATGCTAATGTTTGCCTTTTTGTTGTAATTTCATTTCCTTTGCATTTAAAAAAAATGGAATACTTGCCCAAGAAACCAATGTTTTTGATCAATACTATTTATATTGCAGATGGATACACAACAGATGATATTGAGTTCTACTGGAATGGAGGTGAATCTGCTGTGAGTGGAGTTAGTAAGATTGAGCTCCCTCAGTTCTCAATTATGGATTACAGGATGATCTCAAAAAGAGTTGAGTTTGCAACAGGTAAGCATTGACGAATTCCCAGGACATCTTCTGGTGTCAATATTGTATTAAAACTATCATTGCTATTGTTATTATTTATTTATTTATTTATTTATTTATTTATTTATTTACAACATTTATATGCCACCCTTCTTACCCTGAAGGGGACTCAGAGCGGCTTACAAGATATATATATACATACAATATATTATGTTATTAGCATAGTATAATATCAGTTTTAAATATTACTATATTGTACTATACAATTATATTGTAATATTATTAGTAATATTACATCTATATAAATAAAAATGTAATGTTCGTTTGTGGGATTAACAGAACTCAAAAACCACTGGACAAATTGACACCAAATTTGGACACAAGACACCTAACAACTCAATGTATGTCCTTCACTCAAAAAATTGATTTTGTCATTTGGGAGTTGTAGTTGCTGGGATTTATAGTTCACCTACAATCAAAGAGCATTCTGAACCCCCACCAACGATGGAATTTAACCAAACTTGGCACACAGTTCTCCCACGACCAACAGAAAATACTGGAAGGGTTTGGTGGGCAGTGTCCTTTGGTTTTGAAGTTACAGTTCACCTACATCCAAAAATCACTGTGGACTCAAACAATGATGGATCTGGACCAAACTCTACTCCACATGTGAACACTGGTGAAGTTTGGGAAAAATAGAATCTCGACATTTGGGAGTTATAGTTGCTGGGATTTATAGTTCACCTACAAGCACAGAGCATTCTGAACCCCACCAACGATAGAATTGGGCCAATCCTCCCACACAGAACCCCCATGTGGGCCACAGCAACGCGTGGCAGGGGACAGCTAGTGTAATATAAATATATAATTATAATATAATGTTATTATTAGTATTATATTGCATTACATTATAATATTATTAATATTTTATGTATATTATATTATATTATATTATATTATATTATATTATATTATATTATATTATTAGCATAGCACAGGAGACAAAATGGAACTGTCCCCTGGCCCCCTCTCTCTTCACTCTGGCCCAGAGTGGCGGTTGGTGCTGGGGGAAGGGGTCCCCAGCTGATGACATATTATTGTTATTACAGGTGCGTATCCTCGGCTATCACTGAGTTTTCGACTCAAGAGAAATATCGGCTATTTCATTTTGCAAACCTACATGCCTTCTACTCTGATTACAATTCTATCCTGGGTATCTTTCTGGATCAACTATGATGCATCTGCTGCACGAGTTGCACTAGGTAATTTCTTCTCTGGACTATGCTGCTACTTAAATATCACCAGCAGATTTCACCAGCAGTGCACTCCCCAAAATAATCCTTGAAACAGAAATATAATATTACTATGATTCATAACCAGCAAGCCTTGATCTTTCCCATTAGGCAAAGTATGAAAATCCAAGTGGCAGATGCTTGAAGGCCAGTAGCGACAGTTCCCAGTTGTTCCAACTGAGCAAACTAGCCTTTCTCATCTTTAGGGAGACAAAGAATGGATCTACACTGCCATATGCCCCAGGACCAAATCCCAGATTATTTGCTTTTAATTTGATTATATGAATCTACACTGCCATATAATCCAGTTCAAAGCAAATAATATGGATTTTAAATGGCAGTGTAGAAAGGGCCAAAGTTTATTCTGCATATCCTTAATCAGTGTCTTGCCCTCCAGTTAATTTCAGGGGCAAATCCCATTGCTCATACAGAAGTAATGTACCAGCCTATCTAGTGGAATGGAAAGCTGTAGGTATCTTATCTTTTATCTTGGTCCAGTACTTGCTTATTTTATTTATTTATTATTTGAACTTATATGCCACCACTCCCCAGGGGCTCGGAGCAGCTTACAAGAATGGCTAAAATCTAACACAATTTAAAAACAATTTAAAACAATTTAAAACAGCAATATCAAACATTAAAAGCCTGTCGAAACAGGTATGTCTTACATGCCCTGCGGAAAGCTGATAAGTCCTGCAAGGCACGGACTTCAGGTAGCAGAGTGTTCCAGAGCGATGGTGCGACTATTGTAAAGGCTCTGCGTCTCGTTGCTGTTAGACGCAAGGTCTTGACACTGGGAATTTCCAATAGATCTTGGTCCTCAGAACGGAGGAATCTCTGGGGTTGGTAGGGGGTGAGGCGGTCCCTTAGGTACATCGGCCCCAGACCATGCAAGGTGAGTACCATCACTTTGAAAGTGATCCGGTGCTCAATTGGTAACTAATGCAGCTGCAGTAAGATTGGTGTTATGTGGCATCTCATCGGAATTCCCACAAGAAGCCGAGCAGCTGCATTTTGTAACAACTTGAGCTTCCGGATCACTGACAGAGGAAGGCCAATGTAGAGGGCGTTACAGTAGTCCAGTCTTGAGATGACCGTAGCCTGGATCACCGTAGCTAGGTCATCAAGTAAGAAGTATATTATTAGAGATGATCATCTAGTGCAGGATTTGTCTCCAACTGTAATTAAGCAAAGACTTCTGGAAGTTGAGAGACTGAATTTCATAGTGATAGTTATTTTATACTATTCAAACCTTACTTTTTTACTCAGTAATCATGTGTATCTGTTCTATGTGTTAGGGGAAAGAAAGAAAGAAAAATGATTGCCTCCTGCTAACCAAGATAAATAATATTAGCACAAATTCTCTATAACATCCTATTTATACTTTGGAACAAGCTGCATTGAAGGTCATTGAATATTCAAGAAAATAACAAGCAAGCAAGTTTTTCAGGGGAGTCTTCTAAGATCATGGCATATTATTTTTATTATCATAATTTATCTAGAAATCAAACATTTCTCCTACTCAAAAATAGGAATGCAAAATAGACACAGAGGTTTATTTCATTCCATTAAATTTCATTATTAAAGAGCACACACTAATGCGCTAAACATTTATGTCATGACAGATTTCTACGCACTTGGTGCATATGAATGTCCAGCCCTTGTTACTGTAAAGCATGGTTTATTTCACATTAAACCCACAGCTGTAAAATTTTATGCAAAGTGGACTTTGATCCCCATTCCTTCATTTTAGCACTTTTTTGTGTGTGGCTGAATTACATAGCCATTGGAGAACCAATATTCTGCTTCTGGGATCCTCTTGGGGCTGCATGGAGTGTCAAAATGACCAAAATCAAGGATCATGAAAATTGAAAGTGTCCCCAAAGTCTACTTCTTGTTTTAAAGAAATGAGTTTATTTTTGGATATTGAATGGTGGATATTGAATGAAAATACTTTAAAATATTTATCAAACAGTTACATTTATATCCTGTCTTTACTTCACTGAATGCTAAATGTGAGAGAAATAAGGTTGAGCACTGTGAAAGCCACCCACTACATGGCTACCAGCCTCCTCCCAGTAGACTCAAATCAGGGGAAAGCTTTATGAGAACTACCACTCCTCTTGGCGTCCCCCCAGCAACAGCAAGGGTATCCCTCTGGGCAGCTGAACCAGGAAATCCCAACTGGATGGCCCCCCATGAGGTTCTTCCTCCAGGGGCAAACCAAGAATGGACAACTTGGAAGTCCCTGAACAGACTCAGAAGTGGAGTGGGCAGATCAAAAGACAACCTAGCAAAAGGGCACTACCTAAAAGAATCCCACACCTTGTGTGACTGTGGAGCAGAACAGACAACTCTGCACGAGTATACTTGTCTACTATGCCCTGCCTCATGTACAGAGGAAGAATTGTTGGAGGCTACAGACAATGCCATTGCTGTTGCCCATTTTTGGTCAAAAGATATTTAGCTGCCTGTGCTCCTACTATTTTTATCAGTTTTATACTAATTTATGCAATGCTTTTGATGCGAAATAAATAACTCCACTGAAAACAAGGCAGCATACATGTCTCTATCCTTCCCTGATCTATCCACTTAATAGTGATGTGAGATAAAACAAGCTGAAAAAGAATGATTTAGCCAAGGTCACTAGGTTAGTTTAATGGCTTAGTAGAGAGTTGGAGAGATTTGGATCTCTCGAATCCTAGACTTACACTCTATTCTGCACACTCCCTACAGCAGTGGTTCTCTATCTGTGGCCGATATGTTTTGGCCTTCAACTCCCAGAAATCCTAACAGTTGGTAAATTAGCTGGAATTTCTGGGAGTTGTAGGCCAAAACACCTGGGGATCCACAGGTTGAGAACCACTGCTCTACAATATATATTGTGCTAGGTAGTCACGTTGCCTGTTTGGCCTTCTCTGTTTAGAAGATGTCCCATATCTGATTATTATATTTCAGCTAACAGCTTATGTTGTGTTTCACATCACAATTTGCACAAAACTGCTTCCTTTCCTGTTTCAGTAATGTACATAATGGAGAAAACATACAGGCTGAAGATGAGAAGTGTTCATAGCTGTGCTGTGCAAGTCAGTACTCCTATTTTCAATTTAGGAATTGGCAGCCATGCTGCTTAGTTGATGTAGGAGTATGTTTCCAATGTATTTGTGATGTGCAAATGGAATGAGGTCTCAAAATGTGACTATGTGAAGTGTTCTCAGCAATCACTCAGCCTTTCAGAGCAACTGAACAAGTTAGGCCTCATTGGCACTGGTGGCTTGTAATCCAAGCAAAAGTGGATAACCCAGTCCATAATTCTGTGTGATTCACTTTCCATTCCTGCTAAGACTATAAGCTGTCTCTTCTTCAGCTGTCTGAAAATTGTTTATTCTTGTGTAGGCTTTGCCTTCCCTTGAGCCAGTTGATAGCTCCTTCTTGTGTTCAAGTGGTGGCAACATAAGTATTAATGCTCAGATGCTAGTTTGCTATTGTTACATAGGGTTTTGGTAACTGTCTAGCAAAGGCATTTCCCCACACAATTTATTCTGTCTTTCTTTCTAGGAATCACCACTGTGTTGACGATGACTACTATCAGTACTCACCTCAGGGAGACACTGCCAAAGATCCCCTATGTGAAGGCAATCGACATCTACCTAATGGGATGCTTTGTGTTTGTGTTCCTTGCCTTGCTGGAGTATGCTTTCGTAAACTACACATTCTTTGGTAAAGGACCTCAGCATCAGAAGAAAGCTGCTGAAAAGGCCACCACAGAGAAGAAGAAACTGGAAATGAATAAAGTTCAGGTAACCGTCTCTCTCTTTTTTCATAAATACATAAATTTATATTCCAGATGAGACTAAAATAGCTGAGGAATCATCATATCAGAAAATTTGGACAGCTAATGCCTCTACACTACACTAGTGCAGTAGTTTGTTCCACTTCAATTGTTATGGTTCCAACCTTATAGAGTCCCAGGATCTGTAGTTGCTTAGAATTATCTGCTAGAGAGTTGTAGTACTGTCATGCAAGAAGATGTACATATAAAGCCTTCTAGCATAGAATTATAAGTATTTTACCAAACCATAAATTCCAAGATTCCATGGGGCATAGACATGAAAATGGTCAAAGTGCTATAGCTATCTAGGAAAGTTATACTTAGGCTGGATCTACACGGCCAAAAAATCCAGATTAACTGCTTTGAATTGGAGTATATGAGATGGGGCCTTAGAGCCATTTTATCTTTGCCATTTTACAAAATTCCATATGGAATATGATATCCAGCAAAGTCTGGGGTGCCATCAAACAAACAATGTGTATTAAACAAAATGTGTAAGCGGAAATATGAGTTTAAGATGGCATCATAACAGGCTCAACTATGAATTTGGCCTCTGTCATATCTGAGGCTCCGAGACATCAAGACTACCAAAAACAAAGATTGTGGGGTGGGGGAGCAGGTTTCTTATGGGAACCTCCAGGAGAAGAAATTTTCTGCTAAAACAAAAGGCCTTTACAAAAAACAAAATTTCATTTTTTAAAAGGAAATGAATGTAATGAATTCACATCAACACAAGAGTCAAACCCAAGAAGGTGGTGGTAGTAGGATGTGAGAACAACACAATCTTTTGAGTGATAAGATTGTTTTCTGTGCAGAAAACAATTTGTTTTTGCACGAAAATGGGATTTTGTGCAAGACACACCACTTTCAGTACAAAAGGTTGGTTTGTGTGCAATCCTCCCTAATTTTCCCTCATAGTTCTTTCAACAAAGGGCCCAAATAAGAGTTCCTCCCAATTATCTTAAATTTGGAGAAAACAGATGTAAGAACATAATCCATTCTTCTAAGAATATCAGTCATTGGATGTTCTGAGTCATTAGGCATGAGAACTTTTCCATGTGCCTTTGGACTTTAGGTTATTTAACCTGATCTCCACCTGTAAGTTCATACCAACAGTAATTCTGTCTTCATTTTAGGATTGCATTGTTTCCTGCAGTTAAAAGGACCACATTATCCCTTGAGTCAAGCACCATTAAGATTTTTTTACAGGTGGACAAGCAGAGAATTATGGCAAAGTGTAGAAAACAAAAAGATATGTCTGTTTCTCCTTCCATTAGGGAAATGTGTTAATTTGTTCACAATCATAATAAAGTATTTGTTAGGAATTCAGAGAATATAAATGACTGGTGATTTATACTGATCAGGAGGTTGTAAGTCAGTAGAAACTCATTTTAAAATGGAGCAGTGTTGTTCATGATACCTTAAATTAAGGCAGTAATTCATCCACTCTTTGCATCATAATAAGCGGTGAGTGCATAGTACTTTAAACAAAGAGGCTCACATGTATCATTGATTTTAACTATTATTATTCATGAGTTATTTATCCTTACAATGCAGGACAAAAAATAGAACAATATTAATGGTCTTTATACTCCCTTTGTGAGTGACTACATAGTTAAATGTGGAAGTCCTTTAAACTACCCTTTGGTTTGTGTAGTACAGTTACAACACCATTATCTATGGATTCAATATCCATGGTTTCACTTACAAATGCTCTCAAAAATACCTTTGTGCCCCCCCCCCAAAGTTTGTGGGCTTCTCTAACTTCAATGCAATTTTATAGTATACTTCCAACCCAAGTATAGCCAGAATATAGAGATGAATTTAATTTATAGTTTCAGTCAAAATGGTGTCAAACTGCATGAATTGCACAGAGTTGATGCCCTGGCAGATGCCACCTTGATGGCATCTGCTACTTTTTTCTTGGGGAGAAGCAACACTTTCCCTTTCACATCCTCTAGCAAAAGGGAGCAGGTGTCACAGCTGTGTCCTCTTCTGTGGCATGGTGGGAGGGCCAGGCAACTAGGGATGGGCATAGCCACCAGTACTGTATTGATCCTCCATTGTGAAAAGAGGTGGTGCTCTCCTTCATTAGAGGGTGCACATCCAACATAAAAACACTTCTGTTGGTAACACTTTCTTCCCAAAGCCTTGCTCAGAAAGGATGTTCTTAGCCTCCCACTGAAAAAACAGCAAAAAGTAACTGCCCTAGCTTTGCTAGAGGTGTTTCAAAGTGTGAGAGTAGCTACAGATAAGGCCATCTCCTACTGTCCCACCAACCTTACTTGGAAAGGCAATGGGACAGAGAAAAATGTCTCTCCTGAAGATCTCAGAGTATGGACATATGGGAATATAAAGTCCTTCAAACAGCCTGAATCTGGACTGTACATTAGGGAAACAAGAGTTAGTATTAACTAATATAATCTCCAAGCCAATGTTCACTCATGGGATGCCATCAACAGTACTGCATTGAAAATAGAGAGGCTTGCCACCTCATCACATGGACCCATTTGCCCGCCGTATGCTGTCTTTTCAGCACAGAGCCCTTTACACAGCACACTGGCACTTCTGGTTGGGCTCCATGCTGAAAAGGCAGCAACACGAGAACCTTCCCATTTTGCCTTCCCAGCAATGTATTCTCCATGTCCCCTGCCCCACCAGGAGGCCATGGATTTGCCCCAACGCAAGGCAAACCCACGAGCCTTTATAACAAGGTCTTTGGAAGCTTAAGGTTGCCCATCTCTACCATCATTGGCATTGGTTGTTGTACAATTATTTCATTTACAACTTACTAGCTGGCAAGATTGTAGAACACCACTTATGAATTAGAAATGTTCTCTAAAGCATGCTTCTTCTTTAGATTGATGCCTGTGGGAATATTCTTCTTACAACCCTGGAAATGAGAAATGAAGTTAGTGGATCCAATGTGATTGGAAGTCTGAATGATCCAAGAGGAACCATGTATTCCTACGACAGTGCCAGCATCCATTATAGAAGGCCACCTCCTACAAGAGACCTCTACAGCAGAAGCCCTTTGGATAGGCACACAGTCCATCAAAAGGGACGCTTACGAAGAAGAGCATCACAACTCAAAGTCAAAATCCCCGATTTGACTGACGTCAATTCCATAGACAAGTGGTCCAGAATGGTCTTTCCTATCACATTTATTCTTTTCAATGTTGTCTATTGGCTTTATTATGTGCACTGAATTATGCTGTGATTCCTCCACCCAATCAACCCAAACACCTTTTCTCCTTTTTTTCTTTTGCCAACCTTAAGGACTACAGTAGCCACAATGCTACAGTACAATATTCAGCCATGCAGTGGGTTAGGGTGTCCTTTTTACCACATCCAAAAATTACTTCATGTTTACTTCAAAAAGACAATATCTATTCTTTTAGATCTGCTTTCAGAGAGCGACGACATTGAAGACGTAAGTGCCATTCTTCTGTCTCATTTTAAGATTATTTCTGGTGATCTTTCCTTTCGTTTTTCCTAGCATTTAAAATGAACACTGTTTTCTCTTTTTCATGAATTAGATTGATATTTCACTGCATTTTGAAAAGTATGAAGTTTAACAGAATTCAGGTGACAGCTGTGATCCTATGGACACTTACCCAAGAGTGAGCTCTTAACTCACTTCTGAGTAAATGTACATAGGATTGGGCTGGAATTCTTTTACTATAAATGACCTCCCAGAACAGGTGTTGATTCTATAATGAAGGCATATATGGAAACCTCTGATAGAGCAAAGTTAGGACGATTGGGTTTAAACAATTCACTTGTCAAATCATAGGTTTAAGTACATATTTAGAAATCAAAATGGTACCGTTGGTGAAACCTGTAGTCGATATTTTAAAATCTGCTGATGATTTTACGTACATGTCTTTGAAAGAAAAAGAAATTATCAGAAGAATGTACAAAGAAGTTTAACCTCTCCTCAGTGGTGACATACACATCTCTAGAAACAAATCAGGCTTTCGGTTTCTTCAAATATGCTCTGTTACTTTTAAGGAAATAAAGCCCCATGTAGTTTGATAGCCATGATTTCTGTAAGCAGGCGAACTCTAGATCAAACAACTTATCCTATATACTCAAGTATAAGTCTAGAAAGTTTAGTCAAAAGGTCAACCTCAAAAAATTGAGTTGATTTATCCATGGATCAAGGTAAGTACCTAAGTACTTACCAACGTAAGTACTAAGTAGGTACTTAACCCTGATCCAAAAAAGAATAGTCTCCAACTCTGAACAGAGTGGAGAAATGTAAGAGCTTAGTCCGTTCTTAGATGACTAGAAAAAGCACTGACCACATCTACTCTGTTGTGATATTTTTTACGGGGCATATCAAAATCCATAATTTTGTCCCCAAAACCTGCTCTCAATCTATACATGAGGTCGACTTATACGTGAGTATATACGGTATGTACATTTTTAAGAATGAAGCCAATGGCTGATTTTCAGTACAAATGCGGCTGTACCTGAGAGAAAAAGCAGGGATTTGCCAGGAAAAGAGGGGGGCTTTTGAAGATGACCTTCGTTTCATCAAAGCTTAGAATATACCTCAATTAGGTTTATCTTACTTTAACTAGAGCCTAGACAAGACTATTCCAAAGCCTGGAAAAAATTACTGTTAGACTATAACTCATAGAATGCCTCCCCCTCAGCCAAGATGGTGCGCCCATGTTAGATGGAGGTTCCTAGGAGCTGCTGCCAAAAAATATTTTCAAACTCTGGCACTATTGTACAGCTACCTTCTTTAGGAAGACAAAAGGGCTTTTAAATTTGTATCAGGTGGTAAAGCATACTTGACACATGATTGGCCCTGGCATGCTTTTCTTTTTATCTCCAATAATAGCAGCCATAGAATTTATTTATCTATTTATTTACTATATTTTTACCCAACTGTTCTCACCTGAAAGGGGCTCAGAGCTATTTCCAAGTGGGCAATAATGTTTTAGAACAGGAGTCCACAAACTTTTTAAACAGAGGACCAGGTCACAGTCCCTCATACTGTTGGAGGACCGGATTATAATTGGGGAAAAAAATGAATGAATTCCTATGCGCACTGCACATATCTTATCTGTGCAGAAAACACTTAAAAACAATATAATTAAAATGAAGAACAATTTTACCAAATTTAAACTTGTTAGTATTTCAATAGGAAGTGTGGGCCTGCTTTTGGCTGATGAGATAGGATGAGATAGGATTATTGTTGTTGTTGTTGTTGTGTGCTTTCAAGTCATTTCAGACTTAGGTTGACCCTGAGCAAGGGCTGAGTAAATGACCTTGGAGGGCCGTATCCGGGGCCCGGGCCTTAGTTTGAGGACCCCTGTTTTAGAACATGGCAGGATATGATATTAAACAGTTCCAAATTGATCTCAATTGGTTCCTTCTTCCCTTAGCTGCTATTTCCCCTTGGGGTGGAAGAAACACATTTTTATTAATGGGACCTTCCATACTTACAGAAGGGGAGCAAATTCTTTTCGGATCATAATGGGGACCATAGTCAAAGGGCCCTTCTATATTGACCATATATTGTAGTTCCCAACTAACTTGAGATAGCAGTGGCCACAAAACACCAGCTGCCACTACACATTGTGGCACACAAATAAGGGTGTACCACGCATTTTTAAAAAAAGTCTCAGGAAAGTCTGGTTTCAGTCAAAAAAATGTGCTGCAGTAGATGCCAGTGAAGCCAAATCCAGAGTGAAATTGGCTCTGCAAAATGTAGAGTCCATTGTGGATAATCACACCTGCTGAAGCGCAGCAAAGAATCCCAAAATGGGGCATGGCTGGGCGGCTGGGCAACAAAGAGCTAGTTGACCCTCTGGAAGGGATAAATGATTGCCTCCACTCTTGTCACTTTTCCTCTTTTCCACCCTGCATGCTTCTGCTCCTCTCCCTTGGAGATTGGGAGGAGGGCATTCAGAGCAGTTTGAAGCCAGGTTCAGTGAGTAGTGTAATCACCTTCCTGGCCTCAAACCACTTCCAAGCATGGCAATCTGATCACCTGTGCAGCGAAACTGGTTCCAAACTGGATTAAAGTGTCAGTATAGAAGTGCCCACACTTTCCCCTCACTTATGGACTTTTTTTTCACAAGAAGAAAAAGAAAGGAAACATGGAAGAGTAAATCATGTGACATCGTATCTACTTTGCCCCAAGTATGCCCATACACAGAGATTAAACCTGAGAGGCATGGAATACCTCTGGTATTATAATTTCTGTAACAGCAGGTCGTAGAGCAGTCCAGGTTATATAAGAGAATACCTGTAGAGAATACACTAGTATTGATTTCCTTCCCCACAGTTTTGGATCTACACTGCAACCTCTTCATTTGCAGACTCTATATCCACAGTTTCACTTACTCATGAACTAAAATATTTTCCCCAGAAGTGTTTGTGGGTCTCTCTTAGTCCTCCAGTGCTAGGTCCTTCTGTGGTTTCTTTCTAGCCTAAGTATAATAAAAATATAGAGTTTGCTACTATCCATGGTTTCAGGTATTCACAGTCTTGAGGCCCTTCCAGACAGGCTCTATATCCCAGGATTTGCACCCAAGGTTTTCTGCTTTAAACTGGATTATATGAGTCCGTACTGCCAGATAATCTGGGATAAACAGAAAGCCTGGGATCAGATCCTGGGATATACGCCCTGTCTGGAAGGGCCCTTGGAATTTATCTTCCATGAATATTGGTGGCCGTACTGTACTTCCACTGCAATTACATAGAGCAGAAATTTTAGCATTCCCAGAATTTGAAATGACGGGGCATCTTTTTACCCTCTCTTTGATTAGGAGACGGATATGTGTCCAGAGATCAAAAGGTGTGAACCACATGGGTAGTAAATTGCATTTTCATTAATTATTATTTTAAAACTGCAACTATAGGAACAATAATAATAATCTCTGGTGGTGTGTCAATTAGAGAGGTATTATTTAATCTATGATTATGGCATTTGAAGCAAAATGCTTGACCAAAAACATAAAATTATACCAACATGGCATCCTCCACAGTAAGTCTTACATAAACATTTATTGCTGTGTATGATGTATATAAGTATTTTTTAAAACAAGGGATATAGAGAGATGGTTTGCCAGTTCCTTCTGAATTTTAGTCCTTAGCACTGGTATTCATTGGCAGTCTCTATCCAAGTACTAATCAGAGCTGATCCTGCTTAACCTCCAAGTCCAGATAGGATCTTTAAAGTATTCAGGTTCTGCTGCTTCTACTTCCATCAAACTGCTAAGTTATGGGGTTTTTTTTTCTCAGAAAAGTGATCTAAAGACACCTGATGTGATCCTTTTCCAGATAGTAAAAAGGTACAATTCAGATCAGCATTTTTGTGGAAGACATTTTTATCCTGTGCTGAGCTACTGGAAAAGAACATAATGGAAATAATAAACATTTTGCAAAGGCAAAGTTTATATAATAAACGGGCAAAAATATCCCCCATTTTCATAATATATCCTAAGGTCAGCTAGTTATAAACTCTTTCCAATAACCAATAAAAACAGGATATTTTTACACATTGGCCAAAGTAACCATCATCTGCACTAGTAGAAGGTGATAGCAACTTTATATATTTGCACCACAACCATGTATATATACAGACATCAAATCATAATAGAATGTTCACAGCTTTTTTGGGTGGAGCTGAACATAAATATATGTGCACATGGTACAAGCATATGTGATGAGTCAGACCTAACTAATGTGTAATCAGATATGATGGCTCATCAGATATGGAAAACTATCTGTTCACTGAATGCAAGACCCAGTCCACACTTTTAACATGTGATTAGACCACATCAGTTTTATGTTGTCTCAAGAGTATTTTCTATTATAGTGAAAGTTAGCATTTATCAGATTCAATCACTGAAAACTAGGAGTATGAAACCAATATGGTAAGCTTCCTTAGTATAGGTTTTTCGGGCTATATGGCCATGTTCTAGAAGCGTTCTCTCCTCTGAGGATGCTTGCCATAGATGCAGGCGAAACATCAGGAGAGAATGCTTCTAGAACATGGCCATATAGCCCGAAAAAACTACAACAACCCTGTGATTCCAGTCATGAAAGCCTTCAACAATACATTCCTTAGTATAATCTTAATTTTTTTCATAGTTTACAAGAGTACAGCATCTAAATAACAGGCAGGATTAAAACGAAATGCACACACACATTTCTAAGTCTTAATTTAATACATTGGTAATATTAAAATCCGTTATGAATAAAAATAATCCCTTTAAAAATGCTGATTATTTTGATGACACTTAAAAAGCTTGACTCGCTAGATGTCAAGAAATGAAATTATGACAGAAATGAAATTAGAAAGAAGTGTTAGTCTTTCCAAGAAAAAGAGTACAAATGTTAAAATACAATAAAAGGATAAGTAATTAATTGTAGAATAAGCAGGAGAATAATACATCAGACTTTGCATCCCTCTCAAATGTTAATTATTTTTTCCAAGTCACATAATTCAAGCTGGGTGGCATGATGTCCAATTTTAAAAATATTCATTTGCAGTAACCACTATTGATTTATGTGATGAGGAGGAAATCTTTGTACATGCAACATTGTACAGCATTAACTACTATTAAGTTTAATTAAAATAGCAGAAATTGTAGTGTTACCTGAGTTTATGAACACTTACACAGGAGTAACTAAGGCACACTGAACATGTGTTGTATCACAAGTTGTACTGAAGAGTAATTCTATTCACAAGGTCCATTAGAAAGGAAATAAGACTTCTGTTGCCAACTAAATACAATTAAGAAGGCCATATCTCTCTGAAACAAAATATAAAATTCAGAACTATATATATATATGCCCCATGTGTCAAGATACCCAAATTATATCGCAAGCACATGAATTTTGCTAGAAACAATGAAACTTGTACCATCATTATAGTACCTCCATGTACTATAATATTTTTCATGGGTGACTCCTGCCCAATTATGTTTACTGCCATTCAGTTATGTCTTGGAAGTGGCTTCTTGGCTATGTTCCATGTGTCTGGCAACACATATAAGTCCAGTCACACTGACACTATGTTGGTAAAATTTACATGCCAGGGTTCTACAGCTCAGAAGTATGTCCTGGATGGCAGGTTGAGACTAATACTATAAAGAAATGCAGGCAAAGAATGGCTGGTTGTGGTTACATCAATGGTGTGGTGAATCCACTCTGGGTTTTGTTCCAAAATTTAGAGGTATTTTCCAAGAATCTGATCCTGCTCAGAGATAAGATTCATGAAAGTAAATAAAACCTGAAACACAGAGTGAATTTGACAACCACTGACACTGAAGGCGCCAGCAGCCACCCCAATACCCAGAGTCACATTGAAATGAGGCCAAAAGATTTATTCTAAGTAAAATTATATATAGTACATGGGAACATATACGGTACATTTTGTTCATCTGAAGCGGAATTGCATTAGAACTAATTAGCAGACAACAAAAATCACTAGATTTTTTGCATAATTGAAGCTACACATTCTTGGAAATAAGTCCCAATAGGACTTACTTCAAAACAAAAAATGCATAGGACTGGATTGAAAATGCCTTACAATAACAAGAAATAATATATGAAGTTTCACCCCTCTAATCTCCCAAGATGTTTTGGTAGGAAAACTATGGTTTCCATATATTTAATCTCTTCAATTGATGTTTTTCTAGCAAATCAAAAGCCTCATTTTGACCAATACCTTTATTCAGGCCCAGGTTACTGCGGCAAATTGAAATGAACTAAAAAGAAGATAGTGCATCTATGTCTGTAATAGATTTTATCTTTATGACTTGGATGCTTTTCATGATGCCAAAAATTACACTGGCCAACTCATATTTTGGGGCCTCAAATGTTAGCCCTGTTTCTTGGTATATTTGACCTGCTGGTTCCAAAAATGGCACCAGTTTTCCCCTATCAACTCTAGTTTTGGAGATGCAGAACATATGACATCTACCAGTCACCATTTGCTCAGCCATAGAAAACTACAATAACCATGTCTAAGAAACTAGAGTTGGTGTGATCTATCAAATGAATTTTCTGAATCAGTGCCCCAAATAAGCTCAGGAAGAGACCTAAAAATCAAGACATCTTAGAAAAAAAATGATGGACAGAAACACATAATCACCTGAGCTGCAAAGGCTTCTCAAACTATAACCCAGCCGCCATCAGACAGCTCCACTCTTCTCTAATTCTTTCCCAAAATTTCTCAGGCCACATTTTGATAACCCAATACAGTATTATCCTGACTAAACTCTCTTTCCTCTTTGTCTGTTTAAATGGTGTCCTACATGTCTTGCTAGCTGAAGAAATACCCAAAGTGCCAAGTGGGAAGCAGAGTTTTAAAGCTAGTTTTTTAAAGTCTTACTAAGGTTGAGCCAAGAGAATTCATACACATTGTGCCTTTTATACATCCACTCTTGAGTGTTATCTAAATCCATGAAAACAGACAAAAGAATCCATGAAAACAATATGTTTACTGAAGTGCCTTGCTCATATGAATCTGGATTCAGTTTTCCTTTGAATTGGGCCAAACCTTTTACTTGCCTTTAATCCCCATTGTGGGGAAGAAGAGAGGACAGAAATTAGATTAGTATATAAAACAATAAAAATGAGGAGTGATGGCCAAAAAGCAAAAATCCACCCCTAATGTTTTACCAAAATGGAAAGTTTAATATTTAATATTATGATTTTGTTTAAAAGCTAATTTACTGCCATAGGATATCAAGTTGGAAGGAGTATATCTAGATAATACAAGACAGGTGCTAGAAATGGTTAAAAGATAGTTCAGAAAGAAACTGAGTGATGCCACTATTCTCAAAGGTAAAACATTGTGAATGTGTTTACATTTGTTAAATTTGTTTGAATTCCGCAAAAAAAATACACTTTATTTATATTCCATCCTTCTCAGAGCTGAGTAGAGCATTTACATACATAGGCAAACATTCAATGACACACAAACACAAAGGCAAATCTTCTCTTTTCATTTCTGGCATCTGGAGGTGGTGCTCATCTCTGGCTCTGGAAAGTGCTTTTTCTCCATTTTCAAGCCAAGGAGCCTGTGTTGTCATCTCCTGGT
>NW_026847549.1:128187979-128233996 GCF_025583915.1 Anolis sagrei ordinatus
CCCCCCCAAAAAAACATTAAGGCTTAAATCCTATACACCTATACCTGAGATTACTTTGAACTGAATTTAATGATATCTACATTAAAAGGCATAGAATTGCACTGTAGAACTGGACTCTTCATTCCATCTTGCTAAAGAATAAAGATGTTGATGAGTTTATAAGACTGAGTCTCTATCAATAGAAACACCATGAGCAGGAATTGTGTGACCTGGCTAAACTAATGTAACATCATCCTTCTCCATTTAATATACTATCTGGGGCTAAGAATAAATATAATGCAACCATTTTTGGAGTGCCACACTTTGTCCAACATTGATCAAGAGAATGAATCTGCATGTAATGAAGGGAAAAGGGAGTACAGAAGTCCCTCCACATTTGTGTTTTTTTTACTTTCGTAGATTTGAATATTCACGGATTAAAATATTCTCCATAGAAATCTCCAGGTCTTCCAGAGTTTCTCTGTGGTCAGTTTCCTCCAGTCATGCTAGAGAAGGGCCTAGAGATTTCTAAAGAGAACATTTCTCTTGGAGCCCTTCCACACAGCTATATAACCCAGAATATCAAGGCAGAAAATCTCACAATATCTGCTTTGAATTTGGTTATCTGAATCTATACTGCCATATATTCCAGTTCAAAGCAGAAAATGTGGAATTTTATTCAGCTGTGTTGAAGGGGCTTAGGAAACTCTAGGTTCTTCAATGTGATCCTATAGACAGCTTCCAGTAGAAGTTGACCATAGCATTGTTCTTGAAGACCTAGACCAGTGGTTCTCACCCTGTGAGTCCCAAGGAGTTTTAGCCTACAGCTCCCAGAAATCCCAGCCAGTTTACCTGCTTTTTGCATTTCTGGAAGTTGAAGGCCAAAACATCTGAGGACCCACAGGTTGAGAACCACTGACCTAGACATTCCTAGAGAAGTATTCTCTCAGGCAAACAAAAATAGCAATTTCTTTACTTGTGGTTTTTCTTATTCAGCGACCCCATGCCTCCAACCCCAGGAAATGTGGGTGGCTGACTATATGTGCCTTTTTATCAGGCAAGGTGGGAAACATGTAGTTTTCCAGATATTGTTGGACTATACATTCCATCAGTCCTAGACAACACGGTCAATGGTGAGGGGTGATGAAATTTGTTATTCGCTAACATCTCCAGTTGTCCTTCTATAAAACAATTCTGACATGATCTGACTAAGACATGCCGTTTATTGAATCTGATGTTTTCTTTAAAAATGTGAAATCATGCTAGTGAATATATTTTGTCAGCTCTATTTCGAAGAGAGATCCTTCATCTTGTCAGAAATCTACTTCTGGAAAGCTTTGCAAGACTCATTTGGGATTCATGTAGCAATTTACCCCATGTATAAACTGAGCAGATTGCTTATTTTATTTATACTTCTCCTTGCCACATAAAAAGGCACTCAATACAGCTAATAATAAGACGGATTAAACACAGAATATTAAAAGAACAAAATAAATCAGTTGGAGCCCCTTCTAACAGTGAATCAGTTAACATTTATGAGTGTTTAAGCACATAAATTTAACACATTTGTTTAACCATATTTGAAATGTCTCATATTTAAACGTTTCCTTTTCCTTGAGGGAAAATAAACATTAAAACTAGGGTGAAAGGATGGAGAAAGGAAGCAACTCAAGTTGTTTTTATTACAGTGTCGCAAAGGCAATAACCTTAGCCATTAATCTATTCTTTGTGTTGCTTGGATAATTAAAACCTGCACATGAAGAGTACACATGTTATTGTTTGAAATACAATTCCCAGAAACTTCCAGCCAATATAGGATTCTGGAAACTGTGGGTCAAAAAGTTACCGTAATTTCTCCTAAGCCCGTTGGTGATTTGCTAGGCCACAAGTTGGCAATCCATTTGTATATCATATATATAGTACAAAAACTGTAATTCTTTAGTTGTGAATTTCCTTTCTTGTCAGTGAGGCAGGAAACAAATGGACTAAATCCTATTTTCTGGTCTCAGAAAATGCAGAACATCCCCATAATATTTATTATTATTTATTTACTATATTTATATTCCTAAATATAGAAATAGAAATAAAGAATGTTCAAGCTTTCATACAGTGGCACTTATTTCTCATGCCAGTAAGGTAATGCTCAAGATCCTGCAAGGAAGACTCCAGCAATACATGGAGAAAGAGTTGCCAGATGTACAAGTTGGCTTTAGAAAAGGCAGAGAAACGAGAGACCAAATTACCCATATCCACTGAATAATGGAGAAAGGCAAGGAGTTTCAGAAAAACATCTCTTTCTGTTTTATTGACTATTCTAAAGCCTTTGACTGTGTGGATCATAATAAATTGTGGCAATTTTTGGTGGTATGAGTATACCAAGTCACCTTGTCTGTCTCCTGAGGAATCTGTATAATGACAAAATAGCAACAGTAAGAACAGACCATGGAACAACAGACTGGTTCAAGATTGGGAAACGAGTACAGCAGGGCTGTATACTCTCACCCTACCTATTCAACTTGTATGCAGAACACATCATGCAACGTGAAGGGTTCATTGAATCCAAGGCTGGAGTTAAAATTGCTGGAAGAAATATTAACGACCTTAGTTATGCAGATGATACCACTTTGATGGCTAAAAGCGAGGAGGAGCTGAGGAGCCTTCTAACCAAGGTGAAAAAAGAAAGTGCAAAAGCTGGGTTACAGTTAAACATCAAAGAAACCAAGATGGTGGCAACCAGACTAATTGATAACTGGCAAATAGAGGGAGAAAACATGGAGGCAGTGACAGACTTTGTATTTCTAGGCACAAAGATTACTGCAAACACAGACTGCAGCCAGGAAATCAAAAGACCAATCTTGATAAAACAGTGAAGAATAGAAGCATCACACTGGCAACAAAAATCTGCATATTTAAAGCAATTGTATTCCCTGTAGTAACCTTTGGATGTGAGAGCTGGACCATAAGGAAGGCAGAGATGAAGGTAGATAGATGCTATTTGGACCACAAGAAGATCCAACCAGTCCATCCTCCAGGAAATAATGGCCGGCTGCTCACTGGAGGGAAGGATATTAAAGGCAAAGATGAAGTACTTTGGCCACATAAGAGAAGACAGGAAAGTTTGGAGAAGATAATGATGCTGGGAAAAATGGAAGGAAAAGGGAAGTGGGGCCGATCAAGGACAAGATGGATGAATGGTATCTTTGAAGTGACTGGCTTGACCTTGAAGAAGCTGTAGGTGGCGATGGCCGACAGGGATTCTGGCATGGGCTGGTCCATGATGTCACGAAGAGTTGGAAGCAACAGAACGAATAAACAACAAAATTTATATCCTGGCTTTTTCAACCCCAAAGGGGACTCAAGATGGCTCACAGCATAGGCAACAATTCAATGCCTTAAAAACAATATCCATCCAATAAAATTAAATAAACATGTCACTTAAACATTTAAAAACAAGATTTAAATATTTAAACATTACAATTACTACCATAAACCATGTTATCTGGGTTATAATAACTGGATTCCTTTCCCTCTCTTGACCAGAGAAGTACTATGATTCATCTATGGAGACTGAAATGAGCTTAGTAGGTCATAAACTGTATAGAATTGCTGTAGTAATATAGCTTATTCTGTCAGATACTAATATTCTGTCAGATACTAATACCAAGCTTTTAGCAACTCCTGCCTAAATAAATAGCTAGCTTTGTGACATCTGACTGTGTTTGCGTGAGGGTGTGGACTTGAGTGGTCTTCCATTGCTACTCTTGGTCAACCATTTGTGCCTTTAGATGCCAGCAAATCAACCTGGCACAACCTTATTCTATCACTCAATAGCTCAAGCTGATCTTATACAGGACATCCCAAGAATCTTGAAGAACAATTGTATGAACCTTTTACATGTAAAATAACGTTGTCTATTAAGTTTAAAATGGTTGCCAGCTGGGCCACAGCTCAATGAGTCAGAAGCCTTTTCCTGGATGTCTAAAAATGAGGCCAGCAACTTGGAATAACCAGTGTCCATTATTGTTATCAATATGAGACCTTTAACCAAAGACAAACAGTCCCCATATACCATTCACCAACTGATATGTCTCTTCTTCAACAGGTTTTTACAACTAGCTTTGACATGTGCAGGGTCATTTGAGGTAGTTATCCAAAATGATCACCTCAAATGGATCTATGTCAAGTGAAAACAAATGAAGGAGAAATCCCAGCAACTACAACTCAAGGTCTATTTTCCCCAAACTCCACCAGTGTTCACATTTGGGCATATTGAGAATTCATAAGTTTGGTCCAGATATACCTCATTGTTTGAGTCCACAGTGCTCTCTGGATGTAGATGAACTACAACTCCAAAAATCAAGGTCAATGCCATCCAAACCCTTTCAGTATTTTCTGTTGGTTATAGGAGTTCTGTGTGCCAAGTTTGGTCCAACTCCATCATTGGTGGAGTTCAGAATGTTCTTTGATTGTAGTTAACTATAAATCCAAGCAACTACAACTCCCAAATGACAAAATCAAACACACACACACCCAACCGCACCAGTATTCAAATTGAGTCCAGTGAATGAAAAACATCCTGCATATCAATTCAAAATTATAGTTATGAAGGAGCAACTAAAATAATGTTATGGTTGGGGTCATCACAACATGAGGAACTGTATTAAGGGGTCACTGCATTTAGGAAGGTTGAGAAACACTGGTTTAATCCATTGAGCTACCTGGGGCATTAGGAAGGTTGAGAGACACTAATCTAGATTCAGATTGAAATAATACTTGGACTTAACTCACTGAAATCCATGATGGTGTCCCAAGTATGATTAAATCTAGATCTGATTAATCTTTTTTTTAAAAAAATTATATATAAGTAAATCTCAAATATAAAAAAGTACATTGCAAAGTCTGTTTATGAATTAAACCATTTCCCCTTTCCATGGTTCATTTCAATTTTATTTATAGGATTTTCGAGACATAGTTTAATAGAACTGTAAAGTGTGCGTTGCTAATTTTATCGTATGTCCTTATCGATTCAAATTGGAAAGTTTAATTGCAAGGATAAAATCAAAAACATTTTTCAAACCATCCTTTGATGTGGTTCGGGAGAGCTTTTCACACCAGAATAATTTGGGGTGGGGTGAGCTGCTAAAAGGACCCTCTTTGAGTGTTTGTTTTTGGAAATGAAAGGAAAGATTTCTAGGAAATACATTCAACAGAATGTCAAGGGAGGAAAAATAGACTAATTTTTTACAATTAACTTTTCTACTTTGTACAAAGATATGCTGCATTTTCTGATTCAAATTCCTGACCTGTTAGTGCAATGTGGATTTCCGTATATGCTTTTTACACATTCAATTCTAACTTTTTAGTGTATGTGTGTATATGTGTGTATGTGTTTTATGTATTGTTTTTGTTAGGATGTTTCCTTTTTCTTACTGTATATGATTGCATGTTTAGGAGGGTTTTCCCACATAGTTTAAAAGGTCTGCTTAATATAGCATTTAGAATTCTTTGCTGTCGACACAGAAGTTCTTTCAGATGTTTTTCCAAAGGTGTTTTTTCTGGATTAGATTGTGCATTTTATATGTTTTAAAATATCTATAAAGCCCACAATACTGTGATTATTTTCATATGCTGATTAACTGATCTAGTATAGGAGAAAGGCCCAAGAAGACATCCTCTGTAAGACTCATTGCTCTTGCTCTGTTTTCATCTATTGTAATGGGGACACTGGTGCCTTTTCAGTTTGAGGAGAAGGTAACACCCAGTAAAATCTATTCTTAGCTATATTAAAGAGTCAGTGGCAAAACAAGGAAAAGCTGTGCTTTAATAGCATTACTTTGCCAGTTTCTTTCAAACCTTATAGTACATACATCAGGTATTATTACCAGGATGAATGGCTTTCCCCCACCTTTGTATTTGATGTAGGTGCTGTAAGGCTATGCCCCCATATGCCAGAAAATAAAGATTTGCCAAAATGGTGTATATTTTTGGTTCAGGTGAATAAAACTTATTTTAAAAGATAGAGAAATGATCACTGCCCTTAATAAGTTAACTATACTTGACCAAAGTTCATTCATGTTTGTATATCTTCTTTGTATTAATGGATCACGCTTGCCAATCATGGTGGACTCCTACTTTTAATCTACTTTTTAGGGTACTCTTAAGTAATGCTCAAAAAAGCAGCCCCCTCCCCCTAATATTGAGAAGTAACTTAGGTAAAGGTTTCCCATGATATTAAGTCTAATCATGTCCAACTCTGGGGTAGTGGTGCTCATCTCTATTTCTAAGCCAGCATTGTCCATAGACACCTCCAAGGTCATGTGGCCAGCATGACTGCATGGAGCGTCGTTACCTTCCTGCAGAAGCGGTACCTATTGATCTACTCACATTTGCATGTTTCCAACTGCTAGGTTGGCAGACACTGGGCCTAACAGCGGGAGTTCATCCCACTCCCCAGATACAAATCGCCAGCCTTTTGGTCAGCAAATTCAGCAGTTCAGCAGTTTAATCTGCTGTGCCACCAGGGGGCCCTTGAGAAATCACTTAGAACCCACAAAATAGTAAAAAAATGCCATGATAATAATTCTATTAATAGTTTTAACACTGCTTCTTCAGAAAATACTAAAATTGTATTTTAATTGCTAATGAATTATAGCCTGTGTGCACCTATTTGTATTATTTGTACCACTCCCTTTCTCAGGGTACTTAGGAGCATCCCAACTTATTTTCCAAATAACCCTATGCCAATGAGGTCAATGCATGGTAATTTTTTCAAGCCCAACGACTGAGCCTCATATGGAAGCAGGGATTGAACCCAGGTATTATTATGGTCAACCAATACTGCCCCTACATCACTTTCTTTGAGGAAAAATCATATCCATAGAGCTAGAATTGGAGGGCACCTCAAAGGCATCAAATCCAGCCGTTTGCCAGCTGCAGGGAATCCACTGCCACAGTATCACAGAAAGAGGGTCACCTCCACAGAACTGCCAGTTTTTCTCAATGTGTTTCAACATACAAGCCGTCTCCAACAAATCCATCCTTGTCCAAGTACGGAGATATGGCAGATTGTTGCTGATTAAAAATGCTTCAGAGCCCTTTTGTTGTAAGCTCTAGCATTCTTGGTCCCATCTTCTCCTTGCTTGCTCTTTTTTCTATATTTTTCTATCTGATTTTTTATTTTAATCATTGCATATTTTAGAAAACAATGCCACCCACTTGGAAAAAAATAATCCTCAGAGAAATGTGAATAGCAACTTAATCCCAGCAGCTACTGTCCTCTTGCTTCATCACACTTGGTATGGATTGCCTAGATTTTCCCATTCAATACTGCAGTCACTGGCAGGTACAAATTACCATAACAGAAAAGGACGGGAAAGTAGCATTATCTACCTTGTTCATTAAGCCATTTTTCATAGCTTCAAGAAATGTATTAAATGTAAATTCTGTTAGCTGATGTATACCTAGTAAACAAATAAATATTATTTTTAAAATAGCTTTCCATTGTTCAGATTTGTTTTTTATAAATTGAAACATTAAAGAGCCCCCGGTTTTATATTAATGGAGATTCCCAACAGTTGTTACAAAACTTTGTATATAAGGTGTAAATTGTCCTCCTTCCATTTTATTAAAATAATTTGTTTGCAATTCATTTTGTTGAAGATCGCCTAAGACAGCGTTTCTCAACCTGGGGGGTTGGGACCCCTGGGGGGGTCGCGAGGGGGTGTCAGTGGGGTCACCAGAGACCATCAGAAAACACAGTATTTTCTGTTGGTCAGGGGGTTCTGTGTGGGAAGTTTTGCCCAATTCTATTGTTGGTGGGGTTCGGGATGCTTTTGACTCTAGGTAAACTATACATTCCAGCAACCACAACTGCCAGATGGCAAGGTCTATTTCCCCCAAACTTGACCAGTGTTCACATTTAGGCATATTGAGTATTTGTGCCAAGTTAGGTCCAGATACATCATGGTTTGAGTCTGCAGTGCTCTCTGGATGTAGGTGAACTACAACTCCAAAAATCAAGATCAATCCCCATCAAACCTTTCCAGTATTTTCCTATTGGTCACAGGATTTCTCAGTGCCAAGTTTACTTCAATTCCATCGTTGGTGGAGTTCAGAATGCTCTTTAATTGTAGGTGAACTATAAATCCCAGCAACTACCAACTCCCAAATGTCAAGGCCTATTTTCCTCAAACTCCACCAGTGTTCACATTTGGGCATAATGAGTATCAATGCCAAGTTTGGTCCAGATCTATCATTGTTTGAGTCCACAGTGCTCTCTGGATGTAGGTGATCTACAACTACCAAACTCAAGGTAAATGTCCACCAAACCCTTCCAGTATTTTCTGTTGGTCATGGAAGTTCTGTGTGCCAAGTTTGGTTCAATTCCATCCTTGGTGGAGTTCAGGATGCTCCTTGATTGTAGGTGAACTATAAATCCCAGCAACTACAACTCCCAAATGACAACATCAATCCCTCCTCCAACCCCACCCATATTCAAATTTGTGCCTATTGGGTATTTGTGCCAAAATGTGGTCCAGAATGAAAATACATCTTGCATATCAGATATTTGCATTACGATTCATAACAGTAGCAAAATTACAGTTATGAAGTAGCAACGAAAATAATGTTATGGTTGGGGGCCACCACTACAGGAGGAACTGTATTAAGGGGTCATGGCATGAGGGGTCATGGCATGAGGAAGGTTGAGAAACACAGCTAAGAATGCTCACAGAACATAGCATTGCAACATTTCTCCTCTAATAATGTTTTATCTGCCAATCACAGAGTTTATTCCCCTGTAAAATATCTCATGAAGCCCTGGTGCTTCCACTACAGCAGTGGTTCCCAACCAGTGGTCCACAAAAACCAAAATATGGTCCGCGGCTTCACCATTACTACACCGCTGCAACGAGTGACTGGTCTCGCAAAACCCTCTTATGGTGCCAAAGCTTATTAAATATGGTTTTCTGTGGGCGAGCAGATAGCGACTACTGGATAGCATCTGTTGGGCATCAGAATCTAGAGCTGATGTGGTCTATCCAATGCAGTTTCTGAATCAGCACCCCAAATAACCAAACCGAATCTAAAGTTGACCAAAAACGGATTCGTAACCCTTTTGGTACTAATGTTGGAGAGTGGTCCCTGGTCATAAAAAGGTTGGGATCTACTGCACTACAGCAGCATATCTTGGTGCCATCCTTTACTCCAGAATTACATGCAAAATCGTCAGGGCTATTTGTGGGGAAATGTATTATCATTGTAAATATAGATGAATATTGGCCAATTTGTAGCACTTATCCACAAGCTAAAGTAAATGCTAATAACAATGAATGAATATGTTCATCTCTGATAAAGCATCATACTTTTATAGGTAAACCCAAAGATTTGCTAAAGTAAATTACAACTAACAGTGGTACAAACATGTAAACCCCTTCCCATCAATATTGCCAATTGTGGTGAAGTGTAAATTTTAACCTACAGTTATGTATAATTATAAGTAGGTGTTAAAAGGGATAAGTATTTAAAATAGCATAACTGGGGGGATGGTAGCCACCTCAGCTCACTCTGAGATGGGTTGCCATGGTAAAAGGGGAGGAGCCAACTGCCACTTGGCAAGAGCAGGCATTTTAAAATAGGCAGTCTGTGGTCAGAGAACCACAGGGAAGGCTGGTTCTACTGTGTTGAGAATCAGGAAGGTTTAGGCTTTTAGCCTGCATGGTTTAGATAGGTCAAGTTGACTTATTTAGATTAATAGTTAGGGTTTGAGCAAAAAGGGGAAGAGAACCCCAGTAAGAATCTTTACTGCAACAGAGATAACAGAAGTAAAGAACAGGCTAGTACTTGGAGTGATCTGTTAAGGAAAGAAACACATTTTGAAGGAAATAAGTTTAAAACCTGTCTAGAGGAAAGAACAGTCTTCTTAAGAGTTGTTTTATGAAAGATTATAAATGTAATCACTAAAGGAATGTACCTCTAGGAGTTAAAAAACATTGAAACCATTAAGCTTCCATACCTCAATAAACTTATTACAGTTTCTCTTAAATCCAAGTCTCTGTTTCGTATACTTTTGAGTCAAGCTGTGCTACACATCAAAGGAAGATAAACAAAATATTACAGGCTAGTGGCTGTGTTATCGAATTTGTAGATTCATTACAAATTGTAGGAGACTCTGACAAAGCAGTAACGTCCCTACAACTGGTGGCATCATTACACCAATTAACACAGATTTAGATCTTATTAAATATATGAAAATGTATTGCTCCTGGGGGAAAATAAAAATCAGGATAGTACCTAATAGATCTTCAGATAATACATTGTCAACCTTTTTAAGTAGGCAGCATTTCTATGCTACATGTCAATTTTGTTTGCAATTCATTTTATTAAAAATCGCCTATGACAACTAAGAATACTCACAGAACATAGCGTTGCAATGTTTCTACGCTAATCGTGTTTCATCAGTCAATCACAGAGTTTATTCCCATGAAGCTCTGGTGCTTCCACTACAGCAACATATCTTGATGCAATCCTTTATTCCATAATTACATGCCAAAATGACAGTGGCTATTTGTGGGAAAACGTTATTATCATTGTAAATATATATGAATACTGGGCAATTTGTAGCACTGATCCACAAGCTAAAGGAAATGCTAATAACTATGTATGAATATGTGGTATCCCTGATATGGCATCATAGTTTTATAGATAAACCCAAGGACTTGCTA
Organism: Anolis sagrei ordinatus; assembly: GCF_025583915.1. Classification (NCBI taxonomy): domain Eukaryota; kingdom Metazoa; phylum Chordata; class Lepidosauria; order Squamata; family Anolidae; genus Anolis; species Anolis sagrei. The sequence goes on from NW_026847549.1 coordinate 128,198,680, forward strand.
AAGTAAATTAGGACTTACAGTGGCACAAAAATATAAACTTCTTCCCAACAATATCACCAATTAACACAGATTTAGATCTTATTAAATGTATTTTATTTATTGCACTTGTACCCTGATCTTCTCACCCCAAAGGGGACTCAGGGCGGCTTCACAAAGGCAACAATTCAATGCTGCAAACACTCTCTCTCACACACACACACACATATGTGTGTGTGTGTGTGTGTGTGTGTGTGTGTGTGTGTGTGTGTGTGTAAATAAACAACTGCATCCAGGTCATATTCCAGGGCCAGTCTGAGTCATCATTCCATTATTTGTAGTCTCTTACTGTGATTACTGATGAAAAGCTTGGTCCTAAAACCATGTCTTTAGTTTTTTCCTGGTCAGGAGGGAGGGGGCCAATCTAATTTCACTAGGGAAGGAGTTCCATAGACAAGGGGCCACCACTGAGAAGGTCCTATCTCTCGTCCCCACCAGTCACACTTGCAAGGGAAGTGAGACAGAGAGCAGGGTCTTCCCCAACGATCTTTTCCTCTGAAGTGGATCATAGAGGGAGATAAGTTTGGATAGGAACACATATATATATCATAAATATATGAAAATGTGTTGCTCCTGGAAGAAAATAAAAATCAGGATAGTACCTAATAGATCTTCAGATAATAAATTGTCAACATTTTAAAGCAGGCAGCATTTCTATGCCACATGTCCATTTTCAAGTGCTCCAGTCTAGGCTTCTATCACATTACAGAGTTATAGTGCTATGGTTTCAAGTTAACTGCCATGGCAACATCCAATGGAATTCTGGGATTTGCAGTGTAAGGTGGAATATCTGAAATGCTCAGCCACTGATCTGGTGCACCATCAAACTACAACTCTCAGGAACCAATTGTAAGTTGCAGTTTGAGTGGGATCATGGTGTTATTATTGTGTATGGTGAAAGGGCCCAAGGTCAGATTCCAAAACATGAACAGGAACTGTGTGCCCCCTGTTCCACACGTTGTTGGGTTACAAGTCACCATACCCATAGCCAGCATAGCCAATAGTAGGAATTACAGTCCAACAACAACTAGAAGGCTAAACCATTCCCAATCCTGTTCTAGAACCATATCTGGAAATCATAAAATTTTAAGAGTTGGAAGAGATGACAAAGGCCATCCAGTCCAACCTTATGCCATTTAGAAACAAGTAAAGCACTCCCAACAAATGGCAATTCAGCATCTGTTCAAAATCTCCAATGAAGAACCGCACTCAGAGTATATCCCACTGTAGAAGAGCTCTTGTCAGGAAATTCTTCATAAAATTTAGGTGGAATTCCTTTTTTTATAGTTTGAATCCACTTTTTTGTCCTAGTTTCTGGAGCTGCCGAAAACAAATTTCCTGCCTTCCCCAATTTGATATCATTTCAAGTATCCTATGTTGCCATTAACATATATGGGCTCTCTCTTCTTCACTGATGCAGTGAACAATAGCAACCTAACATTGTCCTGCTGCCCAATGGTATTTTTCCACTGTCAGAGGTTCTGGTGAGGGGGTCCAGAAATTGGCAACAATCCCTTTCCCCTCACACACAGGATTTGTAAACCCTTTGGAACAGCTCTGGTGGGTGTAGAAGTTGGTAAGAAGGGTGATGTTTCCCTAAAGTTCAATGTACCCACCAGAGCCCATGCATTTAAAAATAAATCAACATGATTTTTGAGCAATGTTTGCCCTCAAACCACACAAAAAGCCCTCCAAATTAACTAAAATACCCCACCTGATTCTCTTAAGCACTCCAAACCCCACAGTATCCCCCAAATACATCCAATTTTCCACTGCATTCCCTTCCCTCTCAAAATGGAAAAAAGGAACTTAACATCATTTCCTTTCAAACTGTAGAGGAAAATTGATGTATTGATGTATTGAAGTTTAATGTGGGTGATACAGCATATTAGGGGGAAGAGGGCGGGCCTGGCCCCATAGTTGCCCCATGTACAGCATTGTCATCCATAATGACAAGAGACAAACAAGTGGTTTTAATGTTTTACTGCAAATATTTTCTTTACAGGGGATATGCAGATACATATATACAAAGGACATACAAACTCTGAGGAATTTTTTTTGCCATTATAAACAACCTGTGTGAACTAAAGGATTTCAAAAAAGAAAATATTTGTTAAGAATAGTTTAAGACAAAACCAAGAAAAAGGAAGATTGGATTTCATGGGAACAATTCTGTTTCCCAGAACATTTTAAATATTTCATTAAAAAAAAAAACAACCAGTTCATGTACAAAAAGACATGATAATTAGACTGAATGTTAATGATCATCCCATTCTGGGTACATTCATAGCAGGGGGTAAGCAACTTGGCCCTCCATCTGTTGGAAAGCAACTCCCACCAACCCTAGACAGCAAAGGAATAATGAGACTTGCAGTCCAACTAAAGCCACGTCACTTGTGCTACCTTACCCAGTGGTTCTCAATGTAACAGCTAATAAAATTCTACAGAATACATGTTTCCTGTTATGAGCTTTCAGTATTTCAACGTGAGTTGCATTTACAAACATTGTCAATTTCTGGTCAATAGGCCCAAGTCAGTCTTTTTGGATCTGGAGCTGGTCATGTTCAGCCTGATCACCGAGGACATATCCAATCAGAGCCTCCCCTTTCAACCAGGTGTTCTTCAAGGTATCTCCTGCCAACCTGGAAGGATGCGAGTTGCAATCCAGTGCATTTGAAAGGTGGTAACAGAAGATACTGTACTATTGTATTTTGAAGACTAAATTAGAACAAGGAAACATATTTTTATAAAGTTCTGGAGACAACATAGAAATTTTGCCTTTAACAATGGAAATGATTGTGTTGTTTTCATTTGTTGGCCATGATATAAGTCCAAAATTAAAGGAAATAATACATTTTCTGAGGTGCCACTTCTCTGCTTTGCTGGAAACATTAGAAGTCAAACTCCAAAGTATCTTCGGAATCTTGAAAAAGCATTGAATTTCTGATTTATCATAGTGCTTGTGACTCTTCACAAGTGGTTTGACAAACAATGTTCCTTTCAACTTGTCCACAAATTAAACCCAATGTGTTTTACTGCTAACTGCCATCTAGCATAAATCAAGAGTCTGACTATTGGAACATCTGCAGTTAAAGGTCTTGGTCTTCATCTTTTCATGAGCTGACATCAGCTGTTCAAAAACACAATTCCCTTCTTTGTTTTGTATAATCTGTGTTTGCTTTGTTATTGCCAAGAGACACTGGCGATACCTGAGATCATTTCAGTTGCAAGACAACCTTCAAGAGAAAAAGAAAGATGGAAGCAGTGAGCCTCAATGAAAAATCAGAACATTTTTTCAACACTCCCCAAGCTCGGAAAATTACTTTAACATTGCTATTACTAATTATAGTGTTTGAAACATAGCTATTCACATCACCTGATGCCACGTGTTGACAGACTTTATAAACTAGCTGGTATTGCCCCCCCCCCCCAGATGTGTGATAGGAAGTTGCTGCCAATTGCAAGAGAAATAAGGTTGAACATTGTGAAAGCCACCCACTGTATGGCTATCAGCTGCCTCCCAGTAGATTTAAATCAAGGAAAAGTTTCCTGAGAACCACCACTCCTACAAATGTTCCTCCAGCAACAGCAAGAATATCCCTGTAGACAGCAAAATAAGGCAATCCCAACTGGATGGCCCCCATGAAGGTCTTCCTCCAGGGGCAAACCAAGAATGGACAACTTGAAAGTCCTTGAACAGACTCCAAAGTGTTGGGAGATCAAAAGACAACCTGACAAAATGGCACTGCCTAGAAGAATCCTCCACCTTGTGCGATTGTGGAGCAGTACAAACAACTAAGCATCTGTATGCTTGTCCACAATGCCCTGCCTTATGCAGAGGAAGGATTGTTTAAAGCTACAGACAAAGCAGTCACTATTGCCTGTTTTTGGTGTAGAATTGTGTATCTGCTTGTGCTCCCTTTATTTTATCAGTTTTATACTTATTTATTTATGCAATGCTTTGACACAAAAATAAATAAAACTGGTGTCAATGCTTAAAATGTATATGTTACATTTCTGGTACATTATACTTTTTTCCTTTATTGCCATTCCTTTTTGAGATAACAACCTTAAAACTGATAAAGAAACATCAAAAATATCTTGTCAGAACACCTCAAAATATTTTAAAGCAAAATCAAAAACATCTTACTTGCAATACCAGAAAAGCAACTTTATCATTATTGGGTTGTTGTAGGTTTTTTCGAGCTATATGGCCACGTTCTAGAGGCATTCTCTCCTGATGTTTCGCCTGCATCTATGGCAAGCATCCTCAGAGGTTGTGAGGTTATCATTATTCATTATGGTTGTTTTGAAATGACCATCTTTGTTACCCACAAGTTGTCTTTAGTTATAAGCAACTATGTTTACTGTTTTCCTTGTAACTCATGACTTCCAAATTATGGCTCCAAAACATTTTAAACTTTACAGCATGCCTCCATGCTTTCTCATCTAAAACAATTCAATACATTGTTTTAGATGGGGAAAAAACAATAAGAAAAATTGCATTTTTGCTAACCCACAGATCCTCCTTGCCAAAACAGTAATTCCAAAAGCACCAAACAAGAGGAGAAACTAAGTTCACCAATAGAAATTTTAACAACCTGAATGTTTTATACTTGTCATCCCTGGTTAAATAATTATCTTGAATTAAGACACTAAGTACCAAAAAGCCCTGCTCCATTACATTCTATCTATGCTCACCAAGGGTGACCCAGACACAATTGTTGTCCACATGTGATCCTTCACATTTTATTTATGTTCACCAGGAGTAAGCTATAAAACACAACTGTGAGTCACATTTGCACCACCATCCAGCCACTGATGAATTCAACAGAATGCCATCAAAAGTCACAATTGTGAACATTCAGCAACTACACAAGATGGCCAAAAACAGAGTTCACACTGAGGAGTATTTCATGCAGATTCTAAGCTTCAATGCCCCTCCTTGGAGCCTCTACTCTAGGGTCAACTGATATGATCTAAGAGCCTGGAATCAGTACAGCCCACGGATGACTATCCCAGCTTCAGGTAAGATTCAATGGCAAGTATCATGAAACAAGGATAAAATCAGGCATATCCTTCATATACAAACATAAAAGGCTTATTTATTTATTTATTTATTTATTTCACAGTTTTCTATACCAAGCTTCTCAACCTCACTGAGGGACTCAGCCCGGTTTCCAGCCATAAAAACATATACACTCATTAAAATATCATATATCACAATTACAAAAACAACTTTAAAAACACTATATATAAAACTACAGTGGTCAGTCGTCCTATTAAGATGGATCTACATCAACTTCCATCCAGGGTCCTATGGTGTTGTCTCATTCATCGAAGGCCTGACTCCACAGCCACGTCTTCACCCGTTTCCTAAATGTTAGGATGGATGGGGTGGTTCTGGCCTCCAGAGGGAGAGACTTCCAGAGTCGCGGGGCCACCACCGAGAAGGCCCTGTCCCTCGTCCCCACCAGGCACGCTTGCGAGGCCGGTGTGACCGAGAGCAGGGCCTCTCCTGGTGAGTCAGAAAAAAAAATATTTTGGGCATTTCAGTTTGCTTTTAAAATGGACACGCACCTTATTAGCAGCTTCCAATGCATTTATTAGATTTTGTAGCTCCTCCTTATTCATTTCTAAGGAGCACAACTTGATGTCATCATTCTCTCTCATATCCAGATCCAGGTTTAGCAGTGGCATCTGTAGCATGGACAGCTTATCACTGGAGAGGGCAAGCTGTACAGGAGAGTTCAAAAGAAAACACAAGTTAGCTCCACTTAGCTCAAGGGTAAATAAACTGTCCATGAATGGAGCCTGAAATGCTGAAAATATTATTCCTTTCATTAACCACATAGTCGTATTTATAGGGGCTATAAATACATAAATACATCCGCAAGTTAAATTCATTCTGAGCAGGGTTTTTTTTTTTCAACAGCTGAAAAGCTTCACAGCTACAAAGCAAGTAGGAAATCTGCTTCCACTGGTAGCAATAATCAGACATGAATTTAAGTTTTGAGAAAGGGCTATACTAAATCCACACTTCAGCCATTCTGAATAAGCACCGTCACTTGCACATTTAAACTATACTTGGGGTCAGGTCTGATTAAACCAGTCACTGCCTATGCATAACAAAGCATAGCCCTTCCTAATTGGGGAGGGGGGGGGGGATGTGAAAGAACTGTGAAAATGTCTTTTACTGAGTTTCCCTGAATCCCGCCTGCTTTCCCACCCACCCCCATCTTTATTTCATATTCCTGGTGCCATTTATATAAACATCATTGCCATTTACATAGAGAGAGCCTTTCCTGATGTCTTGAAATGGGATTTAATTATGAACTTTTCATGAGATTCTTTTTTTTTTCCTTCACATTTTCCTCATACAGTTTATCATTATTGATGTTCACCAGCTGGACCTTGTCAGAGCTTGTACAGGTAATTTTTGAACTATAATTGCATAATTCCCCAGAGAACACTGACCTTACTGTCTGAGAAAATCAAAGAGCCGAGGTCCACAAAAGTAATTTTCACCACGTATGGAACTTGTGTATTTGCCCATATATTCTCACATGACTAAGAATGACTAACCTTCAGCTGCCAGTCAAAATCCAGGAGTTGAGCAGAGCACATGGCATTTGTTTTTTCAATCAAGGCCCGTCGAATATCCTGTTTTCTTCCTTTCAGGCAAGTGTCCAATGCTTTTTGACAGTCAACACTCAACTCATTCAGCTGCTGGACAGCCTGTAAAAGAGACACCAGAGTTATACTGTCTTAAAAACAGTTATGAAGTTCAAACTTTTTTTTCGTGTTAGGAGAGACTTGAGAAACTGCAAGTCACTTCTGGTGTGAGAGAATTGGCTACCTGCAAGGACATTACCCAGGGAATGCCGGGATGTTTTACCATCCTGTGGGAGGCTTCTCTCATGTCCCCACATAGGAAGCTGGGGCTGATGGTTCTGGCCCAGCTTACTTGTGCGAACGCATCCACACATACTTCCCATCTCATAATCTAAGATCATCCTGGGAGGCCCTGCTCTCGCTCCCATCAACAGCACACATGCGTCTGACGAGGACAAGAGACAAGGCCTTCTCAGCTGTGCCCCCCGCCTATGGAACACACTTCCAAATGAATTAAGATCTGCTCCCTCCCTCCTGGCTTTTAGAAAAAAATTAAAATCATGGTTCTGGGGCCAGGACTTCAGACAGTAGATGTATGTAGCATTTTAGAGGGACACTGACTGGAACGGCGATTTGACTGATGAGACTGTTTTATTGTTTTAATGGTTGTTGATGTATTGTTTTAATTATGAATTATGTATAATTGTGGTTTTACTATTGTAATTGTTTGTATTGGCATCATATCGGTGCCCAATGTAAGGCATTGAATTTTGCCATTATTTATGTGTAAACTGCTTTGAGAAAGCAGGGGTGAGAAAGGCGGTATATAAATACTGTAAGTAAGTAAGTAAGTAAGTAAGTAAGTAAATAAATAAATAAATAAATAAATAAAGTGAGTTGGGAGCTTACCCCACTCCCCAGATTCAAGTTCACTTTATTACAGTCAATGACCAGCTCAAGAGAAGAGGGACACAGTCCTGCACAAACACATCAGATCTCCAGGTTGAGGCATTTAAAGCTTTAAAATAAGCGCATCGTTGCCAGGACATCAAGACAATTAACCCAAGAATCTAAGCCAAAAGCCATATACAGGATTATATAAAAACCCAACACAATTAATGGAATTAAAAGGAAGGGAGTCTGAAGGGAGAGAATTGGGGTGCTCATGTGGCACAGGAAAGGGAAGTCCAGTCTAACAGAGGAGGGAGCAACACCCATACTATAATTAAAGACTATAATCCCAATTTTCGGCTAGTATGAAATCTTGACTTGTACTAGCCGGATTTTCATCACTGCTGTGCAGAACTTGGTGACATTATAATAAGTTATAGCCAGAATTAGTATCTGAAAGCAGCAGGGAGATGTAAAATTGTCCAGAGCGTCCTGGGTATTTGTATAGCCATGCGCAATGAGATGAGATCAAATATCTCTCAAGAACAGGCACTGAAGAAGCACATGTTCCGTTGTCTCTACGTATCCTGAGTCACAGGGGCACAGTCGACGTATGGGGTCTTCCAGTAACGACCTTCCAATACGGCACTCACCATCGGAATTCACTATTAGAGAAGATAATTTTACCAAAAGGCTGATCCAAATACACAATAGGCACTTCAAACAGCCCAGTGTAGTGGTATGTCTGGAAAATAATCCTTTTGAAACTGAATGTTATCTAAAATTATAAACATTATTAAATAATATCGTTTACATTTTAATAGCTAGATTATCTGCCTGAGCTACAAAATACTAGCTAACACGGACTAAAATGTTAATACATATTCCATATTAACTGAAGATTTATACTTAATTCTACTAATCTTCCAGCCTGAAGATACACCAGGCTTTACTTACCAGTGTTTGGATAAAATGCTTTACTTCATTATACATTTTGGCTGAGAACAGCAAAACCAAGACTTGATTTTAGAAAAATATTCAATTAACAAGTGCTCATACCTCTTCATCGGAGACATTTTTGCCAACTGCATTTTTGAAATATGCTGTCGTTTGTTCTAAAACTTCCATCCATTCTGACAAATTCCAAATAGTGTTGTAGTCCTGATATCGAGGGTACGCCCGGCCACATATGCCATCAATTACTTTATGAACAAACTGGAAAAATAATAACATAAACAAAACTTGAAGAGATGGTTAGCTTCATTTGACTCGCCACATTTCAAGCAACCTACTGCTTCAAATAAAAATTCTATGAACTTTGCTTACTGCAGGGTTAGAAAACACAAGCCATTTGTAGTCATAAACACTTATAAGCCTGGAGATGATATTTTGGACTACAATAGTGGTTCTCAACCTGTGGGTCCCCGGGCGTTTTGGCCTACAACTCCCAGAAATCCCAGCCATTTTACCAGCTGTTAGGATTTCTGGGAGTTGAAGGCCAAAACATCTGGGGGGCCACAGGTTGAGAACCACTGCTCCAGATGGTATCCCCAAATTCTAGAGCTGAAACCCAAAAAAGGACATTGTCAAGCCTTTAAGCATCAAGAGTATTTTTATCTGCTATTTAATATTGAATTGTTCTTAACCACTTGTTTAATATTTCCCAATTGCACACTGAGAGAAATTAAAAATAATCAATTAAAAATAAAGGCTCTTGCTAGGATCTGGACATGTCTCCCAGAACCTGACAAGGAAAGCAATACAATCGGATGGATGAGCCAAATCAGCTCTTATGTTGTGTTCTCCATTCTCTGGGTAATCCTCCTTCAAGTCTTTCTAGGGTTAGACGAAATACAGTAAGACCTCCATATCTGTGAAGGATATGTTCCCAGCCAGACTGTGGCTATATAAAACCATGAATGTGACCAAATGCCATTAAATTTCCTCTCTTCCAGTCCCACCAAATGACAGAATCTACAAAACTAAATTTTAAAAAATCTGTTCCAGGTTTCCTGTTCAATTGTGCAGTACCTAATTGGAAAGTATTGTTATACTCCAGAAACTTCGTTTTAGTGGCTGCCACAAACTATGTTGAATGGGTTGAGACTCAAGATATTTATTGAAAAACCATCACAAAATGAGAAAGTTTTTGCAGTTTAGTAAACTTTCCCCATGTTTTTAGGATAGAACACATTAGGAAATGACATTTATAACCCAGGAACAAAAATCATGTTACATAGTTTTACCAGCTTTTATTTTGTCCAGGAATGCAAAACAGAGATGTCAGAAATCTAGCAAGAAACAATACATAGCTTGCACTGTTGAAGGCTTTTATGACTAGAATTACTGGGTTGCTGTGAGTTTTCCACGCTATATGGCCATGTTCCATAAGCATTCTCACCTGACATTTCACCCACATCTATGGCAGACATCCTCAGAGATTGTGAGATCTGTTGGAAACTAGGCAAGTGGTATTTATATATCTATGGAATGTCCAGGTGGAAGAAAGAACTCTTGCCTGTTTGTGGCAAGTGTGAATGTTGCAATTGGCTAGTTTGATTAGCACTGAATAGTCTTGCTGCTTCAAAGCCTGGCTGCTTCCTGCCTGGAGGAATCATTTGTTGGGAGGTGTTAGCTGGCCCTGATTTATTCTTGTCTAGAATTCCCCTGTTGTTGTTGTTGTTTTTGTGTGTGTGTGTGTTATTCTTAATTCGCTGTCCTGATTTTGGAGTTTTTAAATCCTGGCATGGCTTGTGGGATGGACTGGATAAGGTGCATCTCAGCAATCCCCAAAGGAGAGATTATATCTCACATTTTATCCGAAATCAGAAGTGGTGGGGGAGGGGAGAGGAAGGAAAGAAAATGGGAAAAGAAGGGAGGGAGGGAAGGAGGGAGGAAGTGGGAAAGAAAAAGGAGGGAAAGGGAAAAAAGGAGGGGAAAGGTGTGAGGGGAAGAAAAGGAAAGGAAGGGAAGAAAGAAGGGACAAATGAAAGCAAAAGAAGGGAATTGAAGGGAATTGAAGGAAAGAAGATGGGAAAGGAAGGGAGGGTAGGAGGGAGGAAGTAGGAAAGAAAAAGGAGGGAAAGGCAAAAAAGGAGGGGAAAGGTGTGAGGGGAAGAAAAGGAATGGAAGGGAAGAAAGAAGGGACAAATGAAAGCAAAAGAAGGGAATGGAAAGAAAGAAGATGGGAGAGGGAGGGAGGGAGGGAAGGAGGGAGGAAGTGGGAAAGAAAAAGGATGGAAAGGAAAAAAGGAGGGGAAAGGTGGAGGGGAAGAAAGAGAAAGGAAAGGAAGAAAGAAGTGGCAAATGAAAGCAAAAGAAGATGGGAAAGGAAGGAATGGAGAGAGGGAGGGAAGGAGGGAGGGAGTGGCAAAGAAAAAGGAGGGAAAGGGGAAAAAGGAGGGGAAAGGCGTGAGGGGAATAAAGCGAAAGGAAGGGAAGAAAGAAGGGAAAAACGAAAGCAAAATAAGATGGGAAAGGAAGGAAAGAAGATGGGAAAGGAAGGAAGGGAGAGAGGAAGGGAAGGAGGGAAGAAGTGGGAAAGAAAAACAAGGGAAAGGAAAAAGAGAGGAAAGGGGTGAGGGGAAGAAAGAGAAAGGAAGGGCAGAAAGAAGGGACAAATGAAAGCAAAAGAAGGGAATGGAAGGAAAGAAGATGGGAAAGGGAGGGAGGGAGGGAAGGAGGAAGTGAAAAAGAAAAAGGAGGGAAAGGGAAAAAAAGGAGGGGAAAGGTGTGAGGGGAAGAAAGAGAAAGGAAGGGAAGAAAGAAGGGCGAAATGAAAGCAAAAGAAGGGACCGGAAGGAAAGAAGATGGGAAAGGAAGGAAAGAGGGAGGGAGGGGGGAAGTGGGAAAGAAAAAGGAGGGAAAGGAAAAAAAGGGGGCAAAGGCGTGAAGGGAGGAAAGAGCAAGGAAGGGAAGAAAGAAGGGACAAATGAAAGCCAAAGAAGATAGGAAAGGAGGGAGGGAAGGAGGGGAAAAGAAAAAGAAGGGAAGAGAAAGGAAAGGAGGAAGGTATGGGGGAAGAAAGAGAAAGGAAGGGATGAACAAAGGGGTAAAGAGGGGGAAGCAAAAGAAGGGAAGAGAAAGGGAAGGAAGGAAGAAAAGAATTAGAGCAGGAGAAGGTGTGTAAGGGAAACCGAGAAAGGGGAGAAAGTGCTACAAAGAGAATGCACATAGCCTGGTATATCACACAGACACACACACCACTCGCAGTTGCACCCCTTTCCAGAGGGCATCTATTGCTGCTTGGGTGACAAAACAGTGGGCGGTAGCCAGCCATCCCTTTCCTTCAAACACATCCCATGCCCGATCACTTCCCAAAGAAGCAGCAGCAGCAACAAGAACAACAACTCTTCCTGCCTCACCTGCAGCGTCTCTTGGGGAGGCAGCTTTCCTAAGAGGTTCATCTTGGTCTTTGACACCTTCGCTGCCTTCTTTCCGCCACCGCGCATGCGCACCCGTCCGGCAGGAGGTGAGCAAAAAACGCGGAAGAGCCGGAGCGGAAGGAGCCCGCGGCTTCATCTGTTTCCCGCTGCCGTCGTGTCGCAACCTCCCTATCAAAAGGGAAGCAGCACGCATGCGCAGAACATCTTTCGCTCTTGGTTCCTCTGATTCAGATACTGATTGTACTGAAGCAGCGTTTCCTCATCAAAAGGGAGTTTCTTTCCACACAGCTGAATAAAATCCCACATGATCTGCTTTGAAACTGGGTTATATGGCAGTGTGGACTCAGATAACCCAATTCAAAGGAGATATTGTGAATTATCTGCCTTGATATTCTGGGATATATGGCTGCGTGGAAGGGCCCAAAGTCTTGCTTATTATACAACAACAATATTGTTATTATTTATGTTTGTTTTTACATATAACTCCTACACTGTTGAAAGGATAGTTCATCTGTGAAAACATTTTTTTAAAAGTGAGTTTTGCAACTCTGCATCAACAAGAACACAAGGACAACAATGGGCCTTTTATAAAGTTGTAATTTAAGATGAAACTTAAAACTGATTCATCTTGGATATAATTGATGTGAGTTTTAAAGGCAATTTTAATGCCTTTTTTTGTATTTTCTGTTTTTACCACACAGTTATTATTTAATTTTTCAACATTTGTATTGTGCTCTTTAAATTGGGTAGTGTGGAAGCCATCTTGAGTCCCTATGGAGAGAAAGGTGGGATATAAATTATTATTAGTATTATTATTATTATTAAAAAGTATGGATTGAAAGTGTTGCAATTTCAGGTGACAGCAGGATTGAAGAGAAACAACTGGAAAAGCTGACACAATATGAGGATTTAAAGATCGAACTGCAAAGACTGGCACAAGCCAGTCAAGGTGGTCCCAGTGGTGATCGGCACACTGGGTGCAGCGCCTAAAGACCTTGGCCTGCACTTAAACACAATCGGTGCTGAAAAAAATTACCATCTGCCAGCTGCAAAAGGCCACCTTACTGGGATCTGCACACATTATTCGCCGATACATCACACAGTCCTAGACACTTGGGAAGCGTCCAACGTGTGATCCAGCAGAGTGTCTGCTGTGGACTCATCTTGTGCTTCAAATAATAATAATAATAATATAATTCACTGGAACTTGGCCACAAATATCATCTACCTGTGACAAAGAACTGGTGGCATCACATGCCGGAAAAAAATACAGAGAATGAACACATCAAGCTACTCTGGGACTTCCGAATTCAGACAGACGGAGTTTTGGAGCACAATACTCCACACCTCGTATTAAATAACAAAGTATGCATAGTTGATGTTGTAATCCCAGGCAAATAGCAGGACTGAAGAAAAACAACTGGAAAAGCTGACACAATATGAGGATTTAAGAATTGAACTGCATATGAGGATTTAAAGATCAAACTGTAAAGACTCTAGCACAAGCCAGTAAAGGTGGTCCCAGTGCTGATTGGCAGACTGGGTGCAGTGCCTAAAGACCGTGGCCTGCACTTGAACACAATCTGCGCTGACAAATTATCATCTGTCAGCTGCAAAAGGCCACCCTACTGGGATCTGCATGCATTATTTGCCGATACATCACATAGTCCTAGACACTTGGGAGGTGTCTGATGTGTGATCCAATACAACAACCAGCAGAGTGATCTTGTTTGCTGTGTACTAACCTTGTGTTTACTTAGCCATTGAATAACACTATGTAGCAACATTTGGAGGGAAAAAAATCTGTTCCTGGTTTGAAAGTGTTATTTCCTGTTTGATTGTGCAGTCCTTACTTTGAAAATAGTTGTTCTACTCCAGAAACTTTGCTTTCGCGGCTGCCACAAACTATGTTGAATGAGTTGAGACTTAATGGGGTATTCATTTAACAACTAGAGCAAAATGTGCTGCAGTATGTCCCGAAAAAACAAAGCTTTTGCAGTTTACTAAACCTTTTCTATATTTTTATGATAGTACCAATAAGGTAATGACATTTATAACCCAGGAATAAATTGTGTTAATTAGCTACAAAAGCGTGTATACATTTTAGGGGACATCCTGTGTGTGTATGTATACACACACACATACATATGCTTGTGTCACAAGAAATTTAATATGCAGATTTGATAAATGTGGATTTGATATGATATATGGTATGAATGAATTGAATGAAAAATGGATGGATGGAGTTAATCATTTTGAAGACACCGGTCTGAAAAAAAGATCAAGGCCTGCAATGACTAACTACCTGCTTGCTGGACTGCAATTCAAAGTTGCTAATGAGAACTAAAAGTAAACTGCGATAAGAACTGTGACAGTGATAAGGAAATGTTTACAACATTCCTTATGTTAAGAAGGAAGTCAACACAAGGCTAACACACACACACACGTGTATATAACTTGCATTGCCCATGTGTAATTGGGACTGCTGCCCACCTACTTTCTCCCTTTTCCAGCTCCAAGAAGGCCTATGTCACAATGTCTCCATGGCAACACTATGACAATAGTGTGCAAGCTCTCTTTGTAGCTCTTTCTTCCCTTCCTGTTTCCCTCGTACTCTCTCTCTTTCTCTCTTCTTTCTCTCCCTCATACACTTTTCCCTCTTTTTTCTTTCCCTTTCCACCTGTCCCCTTTTCTCTCCCCTCCCTCCCTTTATCTCTTCTATCTACCTTCCTTCCCTCACCTCGTACTTCTGACTTCCGCACCTTTCTCTTCCTTCCCTCCTTTTTCTTTCTTCCACCTCCCTTTCTTTCCTTTTCTTTCTTTCCTTTCCTTCCTCTCATAAATCAAAAACTTAAGTCTCTTCCACACAGCTGTATAAAATCCACATTGAACTGGATTATATCACAGTATTGACTCCGATAACCCAGTTCAAAGCAGATATTGTGGATTGTCTGCCTTGATATTCTGGGTTATATGGCTGTGTGGAAGAGCCCTTAAACTAGTATCAATGCTCTGTGAAAGTTTCTAAGACAGGAGAAAGACAACCAAATTTTAACAAGACATTTAGTGACTCTTGGAATCCTGTGTATGGTATTCCTTTTTTTTTCTTTGTGTTTAACTAACCCAAAGCCAATGGTCGTTAGGGAGCTAAAAGTCAGCAGCCATTGGAAATAGTCCCCATGTTTTTTCATATTTGTTGTGGTCCAGTGATCTGGGGTAGGGAAACAGTAATATAGAAAAGGATAAGTAAGAGCTTTGTGCTCCTGATCAGGCATGCGGGCCATTATGACTGGGCATGCCTCAGTTTATCTACTGTGAGTTATGACAAATGTCTGCATTCTGTTTTCAAATGAAGGAAAAGCAAAAATAGGTTGTATTTTGGCAGACGTTCAGTGTGGAAGCAGTTCAACTTCATTACCTTCACCGTGTCAGTCTATAAGCATGGTAACTTTTAAATGTTTTAATTCTTTAATGTACTTTTCAATTCTATTTTAATATTTATTTAAATGTACATTGTGTTTTAGGGCATCAAATTGTTGCCTGTATGTAAAGCCGCCCTGAGTCCACTCGAGGGTGAAAATGTCATGAATAAATAAATAAATGAAATGAAAACACAAATAATTCAATTATGTAATAGCATAGTAATAGTAACAATACAAATAGTGTTCTCATGTGTATACCATGTGTCCATATTATCAACACGTAATCTGCTATAATATAACTTGGTTATATCATTTTCCTCATTATATAGAGAGAGGTTTGGAGCAGGGAGAAAGCAGTTTGACAATAATGAAGTTATGGCAGAGGTCATGTGTGAACTAGTGTATTTAGTCTATGAGATGGCAGTATGCTGAGAATTGTAGAAAACAGCATACTGGTATCTCATAGACCAGGTATTCTCCAACTGCAGCCCACCGGCTGTTTAGGCCTCCAATTCCTAGAAGCCTTAGGGCCCTTCCACACAGCCATATAACCCAGAATATCAAGACAGAAAATTCCACAATATCTGCTTTGAAAAATTATTATTATTATTATTATTATTATTATTATTATTATTATTATTATTATTATTATTTGAAACACAACAAGATGAGTCCACAGCAGACATTCTGCTGGCTGCTGAATTTGATCCCACGTCGGACACTTCCCAAGTGTCTAGGACTGTGTGATGTTTCAGCGAATAATGTGTACATATCCCAGTAAGGTGGCCTTCTGCAACTGGCAGATGGTAATTTTGTCAGTAATGATTGTGTTTAAGTCTTTAGGCACTGCACCCAGTGTGCCGATCACTACTGGAACAACTTTGACTGGTTTGTGCCAGAGTCTTTGCAGTTCGATCTTTAAATCCTGATATCATGTCAGCTTTTCCAGTTGTTTCTCTGCAATTCTGCTGTCACCTGGGATTGCGACATCAACGATCCATACTTCGTTTTTTAACACGATTGTGAGGTCAGGACTATTGTGCTCCAGAACTCTGTCTGTCTGAATTTGGAAGTCCCTGAGGAGTTTGGCGTGTCTATTCTCTGTAACTTTTTTCTGCTTGTGATCCCACCAGTTCTTTGTTGCAGGCAGATGGTATTATTTATTTATTTATTTATTTATTTATTTATTTATTTATTTTTATACCCCACCACCATCTCCCCAGGGGGACTCGGGTAGACTTACATGGGAACCAACCCAAATCACAGATAAAAACAACAGCATTAAAATCAATCAAATAAAAACATAACACAGTTGCAATAAACAACATCATAAACATAAAAACATCATGAAACGATATCATGGCTGAACCAGAATTGGAGCTGGGTCCAGGCTCAGGTAAGTGAAATTCGTGCCGGGAGAAAGTGCAAAAATTCAGATATATCAATCTAGAGGAAATACCTCTAGCCATAAGTGTCAAAAGTTAATGGGGAGTGGATAGAACTAAAATGCAGGAGCTTAAATATGATCGAGCCAATTCTTTGGTGACATGCTTACACAAAGTCCATACTGCCATATATTCCAGTCCAAAGTCGAAAATGTGGGATTTTATTTAGCTATGTGGAAGGGGCCTTAGGCAGCTTTTTCAATGGTCAGGAATTCTGGAAGTTAGAGGGCCAAGCAGTTGGAGGGCCATAGTTTGAGCATGCCTGTCATAGACTAACAACACCAGTCCACACCTCACCTCTGCCATCACTTCACTAGGTGTCTTTACTTGTACAGAACACCGAAATGAGATAGCCATAAGATGTCATTTACAATCACAGCTGAGTTACATAGAATGTCAGGCTGTAAGGTTTATCTTGTATTTTCAGATCTCATTTCTTCTTCCTCTGGGTCTGATCCATCTACCCCCTCCTTCCTGCTGTCCTGGAACCAAATCCCTGCAGATAAGGTGGGCACATTGTAGTCCATTTATGATAACACCTCAAACATCCACTTGAGCTTTTTCTTTTTATGTTGGTTTCTCTTATTTATTTGGTTTGAATCTTTGAAATCAGCTATAAATAGAACCCCTCTCTGCTCTCTCAGGATACCCTGAATTAGCTGCTTTCTTCCAAGAAGCATTTATATCTTTCATAAGCACATCAAAGAATATCAGACTATTCCACAATTTATGCAATGAGGACATGTGTTCTTTTTCTCCTTGAAAAGATTGGATTTCTCCTTCAAAAGAGTGTAAACAAAAAGAAACTAGGTCTCTGCATTTGGTGATATTTGAATACTCCTGCCTTGGATGAGTGAGCCAGGAGTGAGGCGGGAAGCTTTCCATCAACAAAATATAGAATTGTAGTGATTAAGATTAAAAATAAGTTTGGGGCAATAATGCATCCCTGTTTGACACCACTTTAAAAGGGTCACTTTGGGAGCCATTGCTGTGACTATTGCCATCATGTCATTGCAGAGGCGGCTCTAGGTAATTTTCAACAGTAAGCAAACAGTACCCTCCCCCCCCCAACCAATCACTGATATATATTTTCTGTTCATCGTGGGAGTTCTGTGTGCCATATTTGGTTCAATTCCATCATTGGTGGAGTTCAGAATGCTCTTTGATTGTAGGTGAACTATACGTCCCAATAACTACAACTCGCATATGTCAAGGTCTATTTTCCCCCAAGAGCGCCTCAAGAGCGCCCCTGGGCAAAATCAACTATACTGCAAATGCTTACTTTGCGTAATGGGTTGAGCCGCCCCTGTGTCATTGTGGAGGAACAACATAATGTTCACAAATTTATTGGGGCATCTAATTTTCAAGAGTTGCATTAAAGTAGCCACAATGGGAATTTTGCAATGTATTTGTGTTATGTGTGTTTGATTTTTTTCCTCTTTCTTTAGTATTTTGTGTATCACCTTTACACTCAAAGTTTGCTGTTGGGATTTTTGAAAAATCTATGGATGCAGAATTTGAGGATGCAGATGGTAAACTTACTTAAGTTGCTTTTTGGATCTCCTCCTCTGCATGGTTTATAGTTTGCTCTATTTTTCTCAATGATCAGTGAATGTCTCTCTTTCAGACGGGAAGACCTACATCTATATAAAATCACAAATGAAATCCATGGCAACCAAAGATGGCTCATTCTGCTATGAATTGAATATAAATGGGAGCAAGCAATCTCAGGCACCATATTTAGGAAGGCAGTGATGCCCTCTTGTGGTTTACTAAGAAAGCAGTTAAGAAACTGGTCCACTCAAAGATGAATTTATATACTCATCTTTTAAGCTTTAGTATAGTATGTTCTCATAGAGTCAAGTCAGCCAAATGTAACAATATTAGCAAAAAGCAAATGCAACAAGAAATGACACAAACACAGTCATACGACTCATACATTTTAAGAATAAAGCAATACAACAAATATAATAATTATCACATTTTAGACACTATTTATTTATTTATTTATTTAAAATATATATGTGCTATTGTGGTTTTTAATGCTTATATTGTCTTGTTAATTTTATGTTTATGCTGTTTTCCTTGTATGTATTGATTATGTTATTTGGAAACTGCTCTGAGTCCCCTCGGGGAGATAGAGCGGTATATAAATAAAGTTTTGTTGTTGTTGTTGTATCCCGCCCATATCAGCCCGAAGGCAACTCAGGGTGGCGTACAAGTTGGCAACAATTAGATGCCATATATAAAAATACATACATCAATAAAAAGCAAAAACATCACAATACATTTAAAAACCATAAAAGCAATGAATAATAAAAATTATAAAAACTATGTCTTTTTGTTCAAATCCGCAACCATTCCATCGTCTTAGCTGTTCCTAGTTCATTTTCCGATTTGAGTTTTTCTGGTCATGCTGTGGTTCCAAACGCTTAAAGAGCCAGGTTTTCACTCTTTTTCGAAAGGTCAGGAGGGAGGGGGCCGATCTAATTTCCCTAGGCAGGGAGTACCACAGCCGAGGGGCCATCACAGAGAAGGCCCTGTCTTTTGTCCCCGCCAAACGTGCTTGTGAAGCAGGCGGGATCGAGAGCAGGGCCACCTCAGACGATCTCAATTTCCTAAAGGGTTCATAGGGAGAGATGTGTTCGGATAGATAAGCTGGACCGGAACCATTTAGGATAGATAATTTGGGCTGGAACAAATTAGCTGGGCCGGAACAAATTAGAGATAAGACACTGCTAACTTTTAACTGTTAACTATGGTATGACATACCAGCAGATTCACTGATTTAGCAAGGACAGTCCCAATTCTTTCTCGTAAACCCACATTTTCAACTGCTTTTAAAATGTTGTATTTTTTCCCCTCCCCGTTTGTTCTTACTTGGTCTTTGTGTTGGAACATGGGCTTGGGGCAGTGGATGAAAGTGAAAAAAAGAGAATATCACAACAAACCATCCCTACTTTGTGGCTATCAAGTTCTGTGATAAGGCACACATATGTATATAAATCCATCTTTGAGGGATTTACTGTTGCATAACCTAATTGTTTCCAAATTAGGGTGGTCCAAAGGCTCCTGTCATGGAGGGTTGTTACTTGAAATAAGATGTGGAAAAATGTCTCTCATTTTTAGTTCAGCTATGCAGTAGATGGCAGTGGAGGATCACAAGTAACATTGTCTGAACGTTTTCCAGAATTCTGCCTTCTACCTCTATACAATTATTACACGGCTTCTGACTTCAGGAGAGAAATGTAGTTGTTCTTAGAAGGGTTCAACTTCACTGTTTTACTGTGGGGTTTTTTTTACATCCTGGAGGAGACTTTTATTTCTTACAAATAGATCAGTTGGACCAAGCCAGTAGGCTTCTGTGGAGTTACTGGCATGCTGGTGAGTGGACTTAGGAGTGAAAGCATTATTACAACTCCTGGCTCTTACGTTTGGCCTTATTCAACAACTAGGGAGTACAAGGTTAATGGGATTAATGGGATCAAATATATACATTTTAATGAGTTTATAGGTTCATGTGGGGACTTTTCTTTTTATTATTATTATTATTATTATTATTATTATTATTATTATTATTATTCTGACACAACAGCACTGTATGTCACAGCAAATGAGATCTATATGCTGGATTTCGTATCACAAAAACACAAGTCGAACACTTCCCAAGCGTCTAGGACTGTGTGATGCATTTTTGAATGATGCACACAGATCCAAGTAAGGTGGCCTTTTGCAGTTGACAGATCGTGATTTTGTTGATGTTTATTGTTTCCAAGTGCCGGCTGAGATCTTTTGGCACAGCACCCAGTGCGCCAATGACCACTGGGATCACCTGTACTGGTTTATGCCAGAATCTTTGCAGTTCGATTTTGAGGTCTTGATAGCGGCTGAGTTTTTCCTGTTGTTTTTCCTCAATGCAACTGTCACCTGGTATGGCGACATCAATAATCCAGACTTTTTTCTTTTCCACAATTGTGATGTCTAGTGTATTGTGTTCCAAAACTTTGTCAGTCTGGATTCGAAAGTCCCACAGTATTTTTGCATGTTCATTTTCCACTACCTTTGCAGGTTTATGATCCCACCAATTCTTTACTGCTGGCAGGTGGTACTTGTGACATAAGTTCCATTTGGGCCACATAGTTGTGTCTATGTTTGCAGTACATCTGTGCAATTTTCTTGCAACAGCTGAGGAGATGATCCATGGTTTCATCAGCTTCCTTGCACAGTCCGCATTTTGAGTCATCCACTGATTTTTCAACCCTGGCCTTAGTTGCATTGGTTCTGATGGCTTGCCCCTGGGCTGCAAAAATCAGGCCTTCTGTCTCCTTCTTCAGGATTCCATTCGTGAGCCATAACCAGGTCTTCTCCTTGTCAACTTTTCCTTCAATCTTCTCAAGGAACTGCCCATGTAAGGCTTTGTTGTGCCAGCTGTCAGCTCTGGTTTGGAGTGCAGTTTTCTTGTACTGACTCTTTGTCTGTTGTGCTTTGAGAAGTTTCTGATCATTGACTTCCATTAAAGCAGGTTCTTGGTTTTCATTATTTATTATTTTTATTTATTACTAGCTGTCCCCTGCCACGCATTGCTGTGGCCCAGTCTGGTGATCTGGAAAATAAAGTAATGAGAAAGTGTTGGTTTCTAATATATGTCATGTCTTTCTGCTTGTGAGTAAACAGTATTTCTTGTTTGTTTGTCAGTGTTGATGTGGAGTGTCTGGTTTGCCTGCTCTGGAATATGCAACATATCATAGTCCTTCTTTAAGGGTCTCTTTCAAATCTATGATACTATATCTGTGTGTGAGAGAGAGAATCATATCTATCTATCTATATTTATGACTGGATGGCTCTTTGTCAGGAGGGCTCTGATTACATTTTCTTGCCCTGGTGAAGAGAGTTGGACTGGATGGCCTTAAGTATTTTCTGTTGGTCATGGGGGTTCTGTGTGGGAAATTTGTCCCATTTCTGTCATTTGTAGGTTTCAGAATGCTCTTTAATTTCAGGTGAACTATAAATCCCAGTAACTACAAATCCCAAATGTCAAGGTCTATTTCCTCCAAACTCCATTTGTGTTCATATTTAGGCATATGGAATATTTGTGTCAAGTTTGGTCCAGATCCATCATTGTTTGAGTCCACAGTGCTCTCTGGATGTAGGTGAACTACAACTCCCAAACTCAAGGTCAATGACCACCAAACCCTTCCAGTGTGTTCTGTTGGTCATGGGAGTTCTGTGTGCCCAGTTTGGTTCAATTCCATCATTGGTGGAGTTCAGAATGCTCTTTGATTGTAGGTGAACATAAATCCCAGTAACTACAAATCCCAAAGGTCAAGGTCTATTTCCTCCAAACTCCATCTGTGTTCATATTTAGGCATATGGAATCCTTGCCAAGTTTGGTCCAGATCCATCATTGTTTGAGTCCACAGTGATCTCTGGATGTAGGTGAACTACAACTCCAAAACCAAAGGACACTGCCCACCAAACCCTTCCAGTATTTTCTGTTGGTCATGGGAGCCCTGTGTGCTAAGTTTGGCCCAATTCCATCATTCTTCTGATGGTGATTCAACTCCCCTTCCCGTCATGCAACGGCAGGAAGAGGCTGCCCGGAGAGGGCGGGCTGTCTTGGCCGGAGGGACTTCATTCCCCAGCGTGCTTTGCGGGGAGGCTGCCTCCCCGTGGGACCCGGATGAGGAGCAGGCGGCAGAGGATGGAGGCAGCCTCGCTTCAGCGCCACCGCTCTCTTTCCAAAGGAGCCTCTCCGCCGCCCTGGAAGGACGCCTTCCGACAGGTCAGCCTTGGCGAGGAGGGGGGGGACGCTGGGACCCTGCGGAAGCCTCCCTTCCGTACACCAAACAGCCCAGGCTCCGCCTCCCAACCTTCCAAAGGAGGCGCCCGCTGGGTCCTCCAGCCCGCCGGGTTGCCCCTCCCCAAAAAAATCTATTCTAGGCATGGGCAAACTTGGGACAGTTAGGATTTATGGAAGTTGCAGTCCACAACACCTGGAGGGAGGGCCCGAGTTTGCCCTTATATGAAGATATATCTATATAGATAAAATGCTCTGTGCATAATGAGTACCTTAAAAACAAAAGAACCAATGAACGAAATCACACCAAATTTGGCAACAAAACGTCTCACAACACAAGGAGTGACCATCACTCAAAAATTATGATTTTGTCATTTGGGAGTTGTAGTTGCTGGGATTTATAGTTCACCAACAATCAAAGAGCATTCTGAACTCCATCAACGATGGAATTGAACCAAACTTGGCACACAGAACTCCCATGACCAACAGAAAATACTGGAAGGGTTTGGTGGGCATTGACCTTGAGTTTGGGAGTTGTAGTTCACCTACATCCAGAGAGCACTGTGGACTCAAACTATGATGTATCTGGACCAAACTTGGCACAAATCCTCAATATACCCAAATATGAACACAGATGGAGTTTGGGGGAAATAGACCTTGACATTTGGGAGTTGTAGTTACTGGGCTTTATAGTTCACCTATAATCAAAGAGCGTTCTGAACCCCACCAATGACAGAATTGGGCCAGAGTTCCCACACAGAACCCCAATGACTAACAGAAAATACTCAAGGCCATCCAGTCCAACTCCCTTCACCAGGGCATGAAAACGTAATCAAAGCCCTCCTGACAAAGAGCCATTCAGCCATGTTGTTGTTCATTCGTTCAGTCGTCTCCGACTCTTCGTGACCTCATGGACCAGCCCACGCCAGAGCTCCCTGTCGGCCGTCACCACCCCCAGCTCCTTCAAGGTCAGTCCAGTCACTTCAAGGATGCCATCCATCCATCTTGCCCTTGGTCGGCCCCTCTTCCTTTTACCTTCCACTTTCCCCAGCATAATTGTCTTCCCCAGGCTTTGCTGTCTCCTCATGATGTGGCCAAAGTACTTCAACTTTGTCTCTAGTATCCTTCCCTCCAATGAGCATCCGGGCTTTATTTCCTGGAGGATGGACTGGTTGGATCTTCTCGCAGTCCAAGGCACTCTCAGAACTTTCCTCCAACACCACAGCTCAAAAGCATCTATCTTCCTTTGCTCGGCCTTCCCTAAGGTCCAGCTCTCACATCCGTAGGTTACTACAGGGAATACCATGGCTTTGACTAGGCGGATCTTTGTTGCCAGTCTGATGTCTCTACTCTTTACTATTTTATCGAGACTGGACATTGCTCTCCTCCCAAGAAGTAAGCGTCTTCTGATTTCCTGGCTACAGTCTGCACCTGCAGTAATCTTTGCACCTAGAAATACAAAGTCTGTCACGGCCTCCACATTTTCTCCCTCTATTTTCCAGTTGTCAATCATTCTTGTTGCCATAATCTTTGTTTTTTTGATGTTTAGCTGCAACCCAGCTTTTGCGCTTTCTTCTTTCACCTTGATTAGAAGGCTCCTCAGCTCCTCCTCGCTTTCGGCCATCAGAGTGGTGTCATCTGCATATCTGAGGTTGTTAGTGTTTCTTCCAGCAATTTTCACCCCAGCTTTGCATTCATCAAGCCCCGCACATCGCATGATGTGTTCTGCATACAAGTTAAAAAGGTTGGGTGAGAGTATGCAGCCTTGCCGTACGCCTTTCCCAATCTTGAACCAGTCTGTTGTTCCGTGGTCAGTTCTTACTGTTGCTACTTGGTCCTTGTACAGATTCCTCAGGAGAGAGACAAGGTGGCTTGGTATGCCCATCCCACCAAGAACTTGCCACAGTTTATTATGATCCACACAGTCAAAGGCAAGAAAACATAATCAAAGCCCTCCTGACAAATAGATATTCAGCCATAGATATAGATATATGATTCACACACAGAGAGATATTGTATCATAGACTGGAAAGGGACCCCTGAAGAAGGACAATTATATGTTGCATGTTACAAAGTAGGCAAACCAGACACTCTCCACATCAACACTGACAAAGAAACAGCAAGAAATACTCTTTACCGATAAGCAGAAAGACATTACATATATTAGAAACCAACACTTTCTTATTACTTTATTTTCCAGATCAACAGACTGGGCCACAGCAATGCCTGGCAGGGGACAGCTAGTACACCATAAATATAGAATGAAATATCCATAGATAAACACTGTGCTTAACTTCTAGTACTTTGCAACTGTTCACATTTTAACTCTTGATCCAAACGTTAAGACTCAAATTATTATAATTGGTGTAATAATCCTTTGTGGGGAGAAAAGACAGTGCAATAATAATAATGGCAATTATAATAATGGTAATAATATGTTACTTGGTCTATCTTACTTATCCTATATGTATTGTGACCAAAACATGTATGTGTGTGTGCGTGCGTGTGTGGTGCACTTTTCTGATTCATGAGAAACTCAATAATAATAATAATAATAATAATAATAATAATAATAATAATATAATTATTTTTTATTTTGATTGTACTAGGTTTGGTTTAGTTTTCACATTTGTAGTCTGTGTGTCTCTTTAAGAGGGATATAATATGTAATATAACAATAATATGTTTTCTGATAATATAATAAATAAATATTATTATTTCAATAGTACTAGCTTTTATTGAACTTTTACATTTATAGTCTTTAGGTTTTGATTTGTAATGCGAAATTGTTACCACTGTGTGCCTCTTTAAGAGGGATAAAATATGTAATATTAATAATAATAATAATAATAATAATAATATTCTCTCCCCAGCGCTGTGCCGAAAGGCTGAAGAACAGCAGGGCTCGGCTGCTGGAAAGATACCGAAAAGCAGGAGACAATGCCACTTTTAGGGAAGATAAAGAGACCCTTTTGGTGCAAGAAGTGATGGAGGTGGAATGGAAGGCAGAGGCCTTTGCAGAGGTTTGTTCCATACTTTCGAGATGGGGGGACCCCCAGAGGCCATCCAGCCCAACCTTATTCCACCAGGCAGAGATAGAATGATATGATTGTTATTATTATTCTCCTAGAGTTGGAAGGGACCTCCACAAGCCATCCAGCCCAACCTTATTCTGCCAGACAGGAAGATAGAATGACTATATTATTATGATGATTAGTGTTTGATGCATAACAAGATTAGTCCACAGCCAACAAGATCACTATGTTGGCTTTTGAATTTGATCATATGTTGGACACTTCCCAAGTATCTCAGATTGTGTGATGTATAGGTGAATAATGCGTGCAGATCCGAGTAGGGTGGCCTTTTGCAGCCGATCACCACAGAGACCGCCTTTACTGGCTTGTTCCAGTGTCTTTGCAGTTCTGCCTTTAAATCCTCATATCGTGTGAGCTTTTCCAGTTGCATCTCGTCAATTCCACTGTCACCTGGGATTACAACATCAACGATCCATACTTGTTTTTTCCATGATCGTGAGATGATAACGATGATGATTCTCCTAGAGTTGGAGGGGGCCCCAAGTGGCCATTCAGTCTAAACTTATTCTGCCAGGCAGAAAGATAGAATTACTATATTATTATTATTATTATTATTATTATTATTATTATTATTATTCCTAGATTTTGACCCCAAGTGGCCATTCAGTCCAACCTTATTCTTCCAGGCAGGAAGATAGAAGATAGAATTACATTGTTGTTGTTGTTGCAGTCCAGCCCCCTACTTTCTGCCAAGTGGGAAAAGCAGTACCTGATCCCTCTTGACAGATGGCCATCTAGCCTCTGTTAAAAATCATAGGACCCTAGAGTAGAAAGGGATCCCCAAGGGCCATCCATTCCAACCCCATTCAGCCGTAAAGGAAGATGCCACCCGACTCTGTTGTTGGCCTGGGTCTCCCATCCAACCACAGCCGACTTGCAGTGCTTCCTTTCCAGGCACTGGAGGACTCTGAGCTGGCCATCCTGGAGGAGATCCAGCAGGAGCTGATCTGGCAAGGTACCCTTCCGTCCTTCCGTCCTTGCTTCCTTCCTTCTTTCCTTCCTTCCTTCCTTGCTTTCTTCTTTCCTTCCTTCTTTCCTTCCTTCCTTCCTTTCTTTCTTCCTTCCTTTCCTTCTTGCCTTCCTTCCTTCTTTCTTTCTTCCCTCCCTCCCTCCTTCTTTCCTCCATGTTGCCCAACCGTTTCTCTCTTCTCAGAGCAACAACGGGCTGCCATGGAAGAGGAGTACGAACACAGCCTGCGCTTCGATGAGGAGAGCCTGAAGGCCACGCTGCAAGGCCTGGAGGAAGGGCTAGGCATCCTCTGCCCTGTTTGCAGGAGGTCAGGCATACAAGAGGCTTTGTAGCAGCAGCAGCAGGGTGGGCCTCTGTCTGGAGGGATCAGATTGTGTCTCCCTTTATGGCAGAGCGTGGGACTGGGTGGCCCTTGGGGTCCCTTAGTTGATGATGATAACAATAACAATAACACTATCTTCCTACCTGTCAGAAGGGAGTTGGACTGGATGGCCTTTATAGTCCCTTCCAATTCTAGAATAATAATATTAACTATAATAATAATATAGCAATTCTCTCTTCCTTATTGGCAAGAGGGGGTTGGACTGGATTGCCTTTGGCGTCCCTTCCAACTCTAGGATGATGATGATAATGATATTATTATTATTATTATTATTATTATTATTATTATTATTATTATTATTGCAATTCTTTCTTCCTACCTGGCAGGAACGGGTTGGACTGGATGGTCTTTGGGTTCCCTTCCAACTCTAGGATAATAACAATATTAACTATAATAATAAGATAGCAATTCTGTCTTCCTGCCTAGCAGAAGGGGGTTGGACTGAACTCTAGGATAAATAATAATAATAATAATAATAATGTGACTGGCTTGACTTTGAAGGAACTGGGGGTGGCCATGGACAACAGGGAGCTCTGGGGTAGGCTGGTCCATAAGGTCATGAAGAGTTGGAAGCGACTGAAAGAATAAACAGCAACAAAAAATAATATCCTAATTCCATCTTCCTGCCTGGCAGAAAGAGGTTGGACAACGACAGCAACAACAACAGCAACAACAAAATAATAATAATAATAATAATAATAATAATAATAATAATAATAATTCTTCTATCTTCCTGCCTGGCAGAAGTGGGTTAGGCTGAACTCTACGATAGTAGGAGTAGTAATAGTAATAATAATTCCTCCAATATCCTAGAGGCCCTTGGGAAGAGCCCAATATTCAGAGATGAATCCCAGACACTTAGACCTTATGTCCATGTGTGCTGTTATGTTATATACATGTAAATAATAATAGTAATTCTATCTTCCTGCCTGGCAGAAGGGAGGGGGCGGATTGGATGGCCTTTGGGGTTCCCTTCCAACTCTACAATTCTATGGTATGGACTTCTTACAGAGAGAATAAGCATAAAGCTGTGCTACTTTTGGTTTTCATCAGAGGCTAGTTTAACTTCGGTCTTCTTTCCTAGGCACTCGCTTGGTGTGACAAGCCGCTTGGTGGCGTGTCCATGTGGGTTACGCATTGCCACACAGGTAAGCTGATCTGCGGAGGGAGAGACTCCTGTCGAACACAAAACTATAGTGCTAGAATTACATTGGCCTTGTCCGCTACTGCATTGCACTCCAAAATTGGATGAATGAAGATTCCTGCTCTCTTTTAGGAGATGACCGAAGACAAGCTCCGCTTGCTGCTGGATGAGGCCATGATGGAACACAACCAGCGTTGTCATGGAAGCCCCGAATTTGCCATTACGAGCAAGATGGAAGGAGAGGCCACCCTACTCATGACCTGCAAGGTATGCAGTGCTCAGATGCAGCCACAAAGGGGCTGTCTATATATAGAAAGGATCAGCTATTGGACTCTAGGAATGTATGGATATATATATATATATATAMAGAGAGAGAGAGAGAGAGAGAGAGAGAGAGAGAGAAMTATGCATATAGGCACATATATTAGATATATACACACATAATTATATATTTACATATATAGTTATATTACATATTATATAATTATGTTTGTGTTATATGTTTTGTATTATTTCTGCTTCATTAACRTGTAGATTGAATTTATTTATTGTGAACGCAATTTTCAAAAGTCCATAAATGGGGAGAGAGATATATGTGTGTGTTTTTTTTTCTATCTATGTAATTTGTTGTATTCYTTTGTTTTTGAATTTGACAGGAGAGGCAGGTAATAAATATTTATTATTACTATTATTATTATTATTATTATTATTTCTAGGTTTGCGATTCCTGGGCTGTCATTTTATGATCTTAATGGCTGACTCCACCAACGCCGCCGTCCTCCAAGAAGCACTGTGTCAATGAATGTCTCTGCGAGATACACGATGTATAGAACTGTACAATGTATAGAACCATAAAGAGCACTTGGTGCTTGATTTTGTGTGTTAAGTTATATGGAATGATGCTGGGTTGTTTGTTTGTTTTGTTCCACTGCCAAATAAAGTATTCCTATTAAGTCAAGATCTGGGCTTGAGGCACAAGGATATCGTTAAAAGCATGGAAAGACTCCTGAAAAATCACACTAGGGCTTATTTTCAGAGTAGTTCTTATTTTCAGGGAAACCGGTAGGACTTATTCTCAAAGTAGGGCTTATATACTGAGCACCTTGAAAAATCACACTAGGGCTTATTTTCAAGGTAGGTCAGATTTTCTGGATATGTCTATTTTTCAGGGAACTCTGGGAGAAGCTTATTTTCAAAGTAGGGCTCATATATTGAGTGTCATAAAAATCACGCTAGGGCTTATTTCCATGAAAAACCACTGTGGCTTATTTTCAGACAAACTGGGTAGGGCTTATTCTCAAAGTAGGGCTCATATACTGAACATACTTGAAAACTACACTAGGGCTTCTTTTCAAGAAAACCAGATAGGGCTTATTCTCAAAGTAAGGCTTATATTGTGGGCATCCTGAAAAACTACACTAGGGCTTGTTTTCGGGGAAACCGGGTAGGGCTTATTCTCCAAGTAGGGCTTATATTCTGGGCATCCAGGAAAACCACACTAGGGCTTGTTTTGGGGGAGACCAGGTAGTATTTATTCTCAAAGTAAGGCTCATATTGTGGGCATCCTGAAAAACCACACTAGGGCTCCATAGTTCATTTTCCATAACATTATCATTATTACCATTGTCAATTATCTGCCAGCTACCCAAAGGCCTGGTCCCATAACCACGTTTTCAATTACCTCCTGAAGGCAAGGAGGGACATTGTTGACCTGATTTCGCTGGGGAGCAAGTTTCACAGGTGGAGGGCCACCACTGAGAAGGCCCTGTCCCTTGTCCCCACCAAGCGTGTTTGCGCCAAAGGCGGGGCCGAGAGCAGGGCCTCCCCAGAAGATCTTAAATTTCGAGGTGGGATGTAGAGGGAAATACATTCAGATAGGTAAGCTGGGACTTTTTTTTTGTGCTCAGAATTGGACCGGCAGCCAGTGGAGCTGACATAACAGAGGGGTGGTATGCTCTCTGTATGACACTCCAGTGAGTAGTCTAGCTGCCGCCCGTTGGACTAGTTGAAGTTTCTGAGCAGTCTTCAAAGGCAGCCCCACGTAGAGTGCGTTGCAGTAATCTGTTTGATTCCTACATCCTGGAGTTATTCACATCTCAGAAAAGCACAATGAAAGCAATTAGTAGTGATTTACATCAAAGGTTTGTCATTGCAGTTCGAAAAATTAAGATTATGTAGCATTTCCCACAAGAGAAGACAGCATTGCTTTTCACCTGAGAGGTGAAGTCTCTTCCATTACATTTTGCTTATGGAAAATATATAATGTAGCTCTTTAAGCATGTGCATTTATACCTTGCAACGCAGTTTTCTTAGGCAGTTAATTATTGGATGAAATTATTTACATCTTTAAATTATTATTATTTAAATAATTTACAGCCTTTACCTTTAAGTGCTACTTCCTGTGAAGGAGCTAATGAAACAGCATACAGTTGAACCTTGACTCAAGAGCACCTCAACTTAAGAGTGTTTTGCATTAAGAGCTGTCACTTGGCCCAGATTTTGCTTTTACATACAAGCAGCATTTTGAGTTAAGCACTAGTGCCAGAGTACAGGGCTTTAGGGCTTCAAGGGAGCAGCCAGGCCTGTAGCCGGGAAAGGGGGGGGGGGGTTTAGGGGTTCAACCCCCCCCCCCATTTTTGAGGTTAAAAAAACCTGGTTTACTCATGAATTTTAACTGGTTAACCAAATCCCCATGCTAAGTCTATGAGATGCAAAAAATTAGAGTCCCTCCAGAACTGTAAGCACTATCTCAAGCAAATATTGACAATTTATTCACACTGTCATTACTTGCAGCCATAGCCGATGTAGTGAAGCAACCAAGTTGGGGGGTGTTGAATGCTCTCATTAAGGAGGCCAGACTTGGTGGAGGTGGTTGACAGGGGCGGAGCTGCAGGCTATTGAAGGCTGCTCTGCCCCCTGCTGTGCTCTTTGCTTCAGCGTGAGCTAGGAGGCAGGTTTCAACCCCCCTCCCAAATTTTCACACCCCCCCCCTGAAATTTTCAACCCTCCCCGGAATTTTTTTCTGGCTACGGTCCTGGGAGCAGTCTCCATGCCTCGTGCTCTTGTTGACTTTGGAAGGGTGCTGTCTGCTTTCCTCTTATCTGCTTTGAGTAACTGGGTTAATTGATTTTGTGGTGGTTTTTATTCCTGGTATGTTTGACTTCATGAAAAGAGAGAGGGAGAGAGAGCAAGAAAGGGAGGGAGGCTGGAATGAGTACAGTATGAAGAAAATGATACTTCTGCCTCTTCACTTTGTGCTCCCTTGCCACAAAGATCTAGGGGGAAAAATAGGACAGGGGATTCCATCCATGACTTCAATCATGTGTTAAGCTTTATGTAGAAGATTCCAGATGGGACGTGATTTGGAGAAAAGAAAAATAAAAGTCAAATATTCCTTACCTCATACTTGTTTTCTCAGACCCTCCCAACTGTTTTGCTTGCCAGCAAGCTAATGGCAAAGCTTTCATAGTGTAAATTGGTGGGTAAAGATATCTAGAGCCTTAATATTATGTGTAGCATAATAACTTTTCTTTTATCATCAGCTTGCGTAATTGGGAAAATTCAGAAGTTCCCTGCTGATTCTGCATTCTGAGCTGCCAAGTTGCTGCTTGTATAGTTGCAACTTTGACAGTAATTGCAGACAAGGGTCAACATATGCCAACAAGGGCCCTTTCACACTGCACAATTATAGCACTATTGTTCCACT
The DNA here is from genome assembly GCF_025583915.1 of Anolis sagrei ordinatus. Taxonomy (NCBI): domain Eukaryota; kingdom Metazoa; phylum Chordata; class Lepidosauria; order Squamata; family Anolidae; genus Anolis; species Anolis sagrei. Next base: position 128,230,568 of record NW_026847549.1, read on the forward strand.
TTCACTGCCATGGCAACATCCTACACAATACCAGGGTTTGTAATTGGTGCGGCAGTAGAGCTCTCTGCCTAAGAATTCTAAGCACCCCTCCCTAAATGGCAAATTCCACAATGCCATAGATATTAAAGTGGAATCATAGCACTATCATTGTGTACAATTGGAAATCTGAATTTGCATCCATGGATTCTGCACCTATGGATCCAATAATCTCTTAAAATATCTCTTAAAATTCCAAAAAAAAGCAAACCTTGATTTTGCCATTTTATCTAAAGCACAGCATTTTATGACTGCATTGTATATAAAAGAAATGGTCCTTAGTACAGTACATCTTTTCAATTAAGATGCGGATTGCAAAGAAAGTGCATGTAGAGATTTGAAAGTCCGTGAGAATTTAAAAGTGGGGGAGAGAAAGAAGCAATGAGAAAATATTCATTTATGAATTACTAGCTATCCCCTGCCACTCGCTGTGGCCCAGTCTGTGTAGATGTATTTTGTGTGTATATATTTTGTGTGTATGTGTATATATGTGTGTTTTGTATATATGTATGGTTTTGCACATGCATTGTAATGTATTTGGGGGGGGGGTTTTTTTTGGATTTTTAAGTCTCTTCTGCCGTGTTTTTCAGTGTTTTTATGAGTGATGGTCACTCATTGGCCTGATAGGTGTATTATGTCCAAATTTGGTGTCAATTTGTCCAGTCGTTTTTGAGTTATATTATTCTCACAAACGAACATTACGTTTTTATTTATATAGGTTATTTATGTATATAGGGTATTTTTTAGAATAATGAAAAAAACCCATATGGTTTTCATATACAGGGTGTAGCAGCATAACTTCCGAGTCCCTTGGGGAGATGGTAGCGAGTTACAAATAAAGTTTTATTATATTATTATTTTTTTCAAAACTTAATAAAACCCATTGTATGAATCAGAAAAAAAATTATAATGTAGGCGCATACCTAAAGTTTTGTTTTACGTAGTTTTGAAGATCAAATTAGGTAGGTGATGTCCCCCATTCTCCATACACTGAGTAAACCGATTTCTGACGTTTGTCATGACTCTTGCCAGCATACAGGCGTTATGTTGGCAATTTCTTCCTGGATGTTGGTCTTCAAATCTTGTAGGGTCCTTGGACGGTTCACATAAACACGGGATTTCAAAAAAACCCATAGAAAAAAATCACAAGGGGCCAAATCTGGAGAGGGGGCCGGCCACTCCAAATCCGCTCGAAAAGTAGGCCTCAACGGCAAAAGCACGCTCCTATGGCGACTGAATTGTGGCAGGACAAAACTTTATACTCCCGCCTCTTGAACGAGACCACTAGCGCTCTGCTCCGACTGAATGACGCACATTTTTAAAAAGGGAGTTATGCTGCCTCACCCTGTATATATGTGTATATATGTGTATTTGCGTATATATATGTGGTTTTGTGCATGCATTGTAATGTATTTTTGGTTTTCTTAACAACCTCATCCACAAATCTTACAAACCCATGGCTGCTGATAGAGAAGGTATGCCTTCAACAGAGCAGGAAGGCATAGCATAAGGCAGCACTTAAATTCTGTGATATCCCCCTTTTTGCCACTGAATAAGACCACACCACTGTAGCTACAGTATAACAGTTTCCTTAAAAGTTACATTATATTGCAAAAAGGGTGATGTTATCCCTCATCAAATAATTGCAAAAGGGGGATGAAGTGGAAGAAACTAGTCACTTCCAAGCTCGGTAAATGCATGCATTCTGATTTTAGGATATACGAAAGCACTGTATGAAACAGTACTTGGTAAGATAGTCTTTTTTTAAAAAATCCTGTTGGCTGATACAGAAAAAACAGAGAAGACTGAGGCCCTTTCCACACAGCTGAATAAAATCCTACATTATCTGCTTCGAACTGGAATATATGGCAGTGTGGACTGAGATAACCCAGTTCAAAGCAGATATTGTGGGATTTTCTGCCTTGATATTCTGGTGTGTGTGTGTGTGTGTTCGTGTGTGTGTGTGTGTGTGTGTGTGTGTGTGTGTGTGTATATATGTTCTGGTATATATATATATATGTTCTGGTATATATATATATATTCTGGTGTATATTCTGGTGTATATATAGCTGGAAAGTGCTATGTATTTGCAAATACTTGCAGGGAGGAACTTGCTGCTGAATGCTACAGGAAAAACAGGATGGATAAATTGACTTTTTTGTGTGTGTCAGGAACAAATTGAAAAACTGCAAGTCGCTTCTGGTGTGAGATAATTGGATGTCAGCAAGGACGTTGCTCACGGGTGGCCCAAATGTTTACCATTCTGTGGGAGGCTTCTCTCATGTCCCCGCAGTGTTTTCAAGCTGTGTTGTCAAATTATTATGCACTTTCTCAGTTTAGGCATCTGAAAAAGCTGTTGTTTCTTTGTGGTCACTGGTGTTACACCCAGCTGACCAACATGATCCTATACTTCTTCTAAAAGAATTTGGTATGAAACTCCCATGGGTAGCATGATGCTTTTTCGAGTGGGGAAGAACAGTCCCTTAATACTTAGAGTAGGGAAGCATTGAATAAATGTCTGTATTCAGTGGAGCAATGGAAAGTGAATCTGGCCATCTGTTTGGGTTAAGGATCAGTGCTCCAGGGGTATTTACAATCTATTAAATGTGGGCTGTGCCAAAAAGCTGCCAGTCAGCATTAATAAGAGATTGTGAGACATCTCCTATTAAATACCATTTAAACAGGTTCATACTGTGCCGATTTTGACTGGAAAAAATTCATCTGGAACAGGCTGGCCTTGTCAGCTACGATTATGGACTTGAGCTGCTGGGTTTTCTTCTGAACATTAAGAATTGAAAGACATCTTCAGTGTGTCATTACCACTAGTTTTCCTAGTTCGAACTGGTGACTAAAGAACAAGTGAGAATGTCCAGGAGTATGTCCTATCTGTCAATTCAGCATTTTAAAAAAAGACAACACTGCAGCTTATGATTTGTTGAGTTCCCAAAGGACTTGACTTGCATTTCATGATGATTCTGAAGACGGTCTGAACATAAGTGCCTCTTCAGATCCAACATTTAGAGCATGCTGGAAAATGGTGGCAAATAGAATTATGAGGAAATTCAGAATGCATTCTGTTACAGCACATAGAGAACTAGTGGTTCATAAGAAAGAGGTTGGGACTTTGTCTCTGGAAAGAATTATTTGGATATTGTTCCCATATAAATTCTCCTGGCAAATAGATGACATTAGCATATTCTGCCAAAATTGGACAGTTACTTCTTTTTTAAAATGTCCAAAGCAAAGAGAATGGTGCATTTATATGATTGTTCTTGCACAGAACTTTTCTTTCGATAGATTATGCAATTACTTACATAATTAATTACACTGTTCAACGGAGAAAAAGTTTCAGGCCTGAAAATAGTTGTTCTTTTATGATTTTGGGGTGCTGAA